>CM076572.1:1070761936-1071361936 GCA_034641835.2 Pinus albicaulis | reverse complement strand
GTTTCAACAAATTCTGAGTAGTTTCAATTTTAAGCATTTTTTCAACTTAGGCCATGATCACCTGATCACACCTCCCCATTGGGAAGATTTTGGACCCTAAAATCCTTCAATTACCTATTAATAATATGAGGGTACATGTCCCTGACCTTTTCCACCTCAATCCACTTTTCCTTACTCGTTTTTTTGCCTTTAAGACCAACCTGAACATAATCAACATTTCCCCTCCTTGAAGTGCATGTCCTTCTATCAAGGATAGCATCCTCTTTCAACTCATCCAAAAAATTTTGCGAGAAATCCTCTATGGATGGCAGCTGAATGTCACTTTCATAATCAACAATTAAAGGAGGTTCATATAAACATAAATTTTCCACATTCACAACGGAATACATTTGCATGTATGAAGGAAAATCTAACTGAAAAGAATTATTTCCAACTTGTTTAAGGATCTTGAATGGAACATAACAAATAGGCTTCAACTTTTTACCTTCTCCTTGCATTCTTTCCTTACTAATATGCAGCCATGCCTCATCCCTTTCTTGAAAATTATGATCAACTTTGTGCTTATCATGCCTCTCCTTGTACTTGCCTTGATTTTTTCGAGCTGTTCTTGAACCTTGTGATGTATGATCTGAATTCTTTCAATGAACATTTGAGCTTTGTCAATGTCACTATGCCCATCAATGGCCACATCCTCAAAATCAACATCTGATGCATATTGTTCTATGTAGCTCTCATGTACAATAGAATCATTCTTAAGTCAAGTACTAGCACTAATAATAGGCCTTGAAAGCATATCAACAACCTTATTGTAAATACCTTTCTTGTACCTTATTACCAAGTGAAATTGTTGTAGGAAACCCATCCATCTGAAATGTCATGCCTGCTACAATTTGTTAGCCACCTATAAAATTTGTTATATCAAATGGTGGCTAAATCATTTCTAGCCTTCAAGAAACAATTCATGTCCAAATTGTGAGTTATTGAAGTCTTATGATGTCCTTTATCCTTGGAATTAATCTTCATTGTTGTTTCACTTAAAGCCTTCAAGTACCTTGATGTTTACTAAGAAAAACTGCTCATGAGGCTCCATTTTCCATTGTTTCACTCCTCGTTTCACTCATAAACAATTCCATTTTCACCCATTTTTCCCTTTCATAAAATGCCTCAAAATACCTTCATTTTAAACCTTTGAATCATCCTAAACCCCTTTTTTAAACCTTAAATTTCCCTCTATTAGGTTTAAAAATCCCTCCTCTCACCTATTGGAACCCTTACTTGGCCTAAAAAACCTTTGTTTTTGGCCTAGAAATCACTTTTCTACACTATATAGGTCTTAGGACCCTGAGGGCTTATTTACTTTAAGCCTTTTTCCTCATATAACCTTAGCCCCGCATTCTGGCGCTTAAATACATAAAATCCCCTTCAAAAAACCTTTCCTTCTTCTATTTTTCCATTTCCCGACGTTATGGTTCAAAATGAATCTGGACCATTGATCTAAGAAGATCAATGGCCATCGCGCCTCCTTTCCTCTACCTTTTTCGCCTCTCATCCCTTTTCTCCTTTCAAAATTCTCCGCCTCATCTTTAGATCTCCACCGTTCATTTCGAAAGATCCGACCATCGGGACTTAACCCAATACCACTAATAAAATTGACTCCTTTGGGACCTACCTCCCACCTCATAAAGCACCTTTCCACTCACGCGCTACCACTTGTTTTCCACCAAAACCCCCACTCGCGCACCTTTCATACTGTACTCATTTCGCATCGTTGGATCTGGAGCCTCTGATCCAACGTTTGTGGCATAATATCGAAAAATTGAGGTTTAACACATAAAATTTTTGCGAAATCGGAGGTATCGAAAGGGAAAGGTGTCAAGTGATGTATGGAATTTAATTTCTTTCAAGAAATACTGCCTACCCACTAAATTCCATGCGAAAACCATTGTCGGTTTTTCTGAAACCGCTTCTTCCCAATTCACGTCATATTTTAAATTTAAACCTTGGGTCTCTGTTTTTGCATAGAAAACTATCCTCTGCTACAAATTTCTCCATCCTCACGACTCCGAAACATTTCCACGAACCTTCGAAAGAAGTTTAAACCAATAAATCACAGGATTTAAATAACATTTGTTTGTTTTTATGCAGGTTTAATGAAGTTCAAGTTAAAAACCCTCCAGTAGATAATTACAGTGTTATTGGCTGAGAATGACGATCCTCATGGCCTTTGATACAAATTAAAGGGTTTTAAAATGATAATTACACATTTTTAGAAAATCGATAAGTCATGATTATCGGTTTCCTGAACAAAAATTCCAACAAACCCCCTGCGCACTTGCAACAACAAACACAGTCAGACTTAATTAATTAAAGAGTATTAGCATCGAAGACAGAGGATGAAAGCATAATCTAAAGATTAAAATTCCTAATTAAAGCTTAAATGATCAAGGCATGAACTCTAAAACCAAAGGCCTAATCCAAAAATCAAATCCAGAAGACCTCGAATGCCACATCAGAGGGGCTAATTGAATCCCCAGCTACCAAAATTGCCACGTGTAACCTCTCTACCTCAAAGGAATACCTAGATCAATTTTCAGTCAGTAACATTAAGACTAAAGAGAATTGAACAATTATTGCAAAGAAAAGAACATATTTTAAACTGTCAGTAAAGTTATTGAAAAGATAAGAAAGTGCCAAAAGTCAATCTTTTCACTCACCAAGCCTAAAAAGAAGAAAACAGAGTTAATGAAATAGAGTTGTAAATGGAGTGCTTTCTTACCTTATGCCTTGCATGGTTTTCAAGGCTATGAATTTCATTTAGTAGGGAATTAATGATATCTAACCCTAGAAACTTTTCCACCTCCTCATTTTCTTATAAAATCTCCTTGAGGAGCACATTGTAAAGGGTTGGTTGTTGGTTGTTGGTTGTTGATGTAATACATTGCTGCTCGAAACTTTTTATATGTAAATAGTTTTCAGAAGTTGTTAAAGCTCTATTTGTAATCAAAGAAGTTAGGTTGAGAAGAGAATCTGTTGTTGTACTGAAACATTGGACTTGAAGTATGTAACTGGATTGACATAAATATACAAGCTGATTCATGGGATCCTAGTCTATACCATTGGTGATGTACCTCTCATTGTACTTGTTTTTCCTCTTATGTTTCCCATAAAATTGTCCATTTTTCTCTTATAAAGAACAACAAATATTGAGCTAGTATTTACTCTTAGAAGTACCCTACTCTCACTGATAAGCTTTATCTTTATGTTTTCCTCCAATTGTGTATTTATGGATGATTTAATATAGTACAAACAGTCAAAAAAAGTTGGTGAGCCCATGTATTACTCTCTAAACTCTAATAAAATTTCTTGAATGATTTTTTCATTACATGCTAAGTAGAGTTGGACTAGGAAAGTTTATGGTGTGTGCTGTATTCTAGTTTTTCTCCAAAGGTTGTTTGAAAGTTTCCCTAAGAGCATGTTAAAAGCAGGCCATGATTTTAATGCATCTAACCTGATCTTAAGCTGCACTTTGTTTTCTTATATGTTTTCATCCCTTCTAAAAGTATTCTAGTGAGATTACTGGATTGTTTTCTGATAGGTTAGCTTTAAAACAAGCTTGTCCAAAGAAGTTTATGGTTAGCCTTGTCCTTTGGTTGGTTTCAAACAGTTTCTTAAAAATGATTTTCTTGTATTGTAAGTTGATAAATCCTTGTTGAAATTATTGGCTTTTTCCACTTTCTCAACACTTTTAATGTTCCGCTCCATAATTTAATCTAAAGGATCTTTTGATATAGATGAATTTCCCCTTGGACCACTCTTGAAATTGTTGCACAATTAAACCCTTTTGTGACTCCATAGCCCAATGGATTAAGTGATGTTTCATACCTATCATATCAGCTGAACCTTGTTTTGATTACTCACACCTTCACCCACTGAAAATCTTTCATTTTCAAGACTTTCCATCCAATTAAATATCATACCCGACCAACCAAACAAACAAAAACCCTTGCTCTTAATAACTAGCCTAAAATCACACTAAAAACTTTAAAAAGATAAATCAATATTTGCACTTATAGAGAGATCGCTCTCTGGATTTAGGAGGGCTAGATCCTAGAATCCAAAAGCGTTTTTTGATGTAGGCTCTGCAACATTTAGTCTTGCCACTCTACTAAATTACAGAGGCATAACACAATTTACTTGGTGATTGCAAGTATTGTAAAGGTTGATTGTCACTATGAACAATTATTTCTTTGCCAATCAATTAGTGTTTCCATTTTTTGACATTTTGTACCAACGGATACAACTATTTATCATATGTAGGAAAATTCACAATAACACCATTAAATGTCTCAGAATGAAATGCAGTAGGCTTACCATGCTGTAAGAGAACTGCACCCATGGTGTAATCACTAGCATCTATCTGAATTTCGAATGGTTGTCTCAAGTCCGGTAATGCAAGGACTAGAGCTGAAATTATCTTCTCTTTCAAAGACTCAAAAGATTTTTTTTCTTTCCTCCCCATTGGAAAGTACGCTTCACACTATTCACTGCATGCATAGGAGCTGCTATGGTAGAGAAGTTAGAAATAAACTTCCTCCAATATTGAGCTGCACCCAAAAAACTTCTTACCTTTGTAATGGATTTGGTAGTAGGCCAATTCAAAATGGCTTACACTTTGGTAGGATATATTCTCAAAGAGGCTCCTCCTACTATGTGTCCCAAATAAACCAATGAAGTCTTTCCATATTAACACTTTGAAATTTTAAGAAATAACTGATTTTTCTTCAAAATATCAAGTACTTTCTTAACATGCATGACATTCTCTTCTCTAGTCTTGTTGAAAATTAAGATGTCATATAAGTAGACAATAATGAAATCATCAATAAAATGACGTAAGACATCATCCATTACCCTCATCAAAGTTTCAGGTGCATTGCATAAACCAAACGACATAACAAGCCACTGAAAGACTCCCTGTTTGGTTTTAAATGTTGTCTTCCAAATGTCAATTTCTATAATTCTAACTTGGTGATAACCACTACGTAAGTCTAACTTAGTGAAATATTTAGCATCTTTCAGATGATCCAACAAATCATCTATCCTTGGAAGTGGGTAACAATCCTTTACCGTTATTTTGTTCAATGCCCTGAAGTCCACACACATGCACCAAGTTCCATCTTTCTTTGGAATCAGCACTATCGGTGACCCACATGGCGAAGTGCTTGGTATTATGAATCCTTTGTCCAACAATTATTTAATTTTCCTCTTGATTTCAACATTCTCCATGATAGACAAGCGGTACATGTCAATGTTAGGAAGAGGACAATCTTGATGTAAATGGATTTCATGTTGAATCTCTGTTTTAGGAGGTAAACCTGTTGGTTCCTGAAACATCTCATGATGTACATCAACTACATCATATAAATCTTATTTAAGCTTGGAATCACAATTTTCAAATGACTCATGACTCATATCAACCTTGGGCTTAACCATAAGAAGTACAAAACTCTTACTAGAATTTACTAGCCTTTTTACATGTCCTTCATTTACCATCACTATATTTACCTTCTTGCGATGTACTCTGAAAATGAACTCCTTGCCATATTTAAAGAGATGATACTTATTTTCATGGAGATGGAAGATCGCTTTCCTGTCAAATAATTAAGGAATTCCCAAAACAATTCCTGATATATCAAGCAGCACCACATCAAGTTCAACTGTGTCAATAAAGTGTGCAGTAATGGTGAATTACAATATGCACTTTCTTGAGACTTGTAAGTTTGCATCCTTGAATATACACCCAAGTGGATGAGGCTTTGGATGTGGAATGGTCTCAATTTTAATATATTTGACCAAGTCTTCTGATATGAGATTTTCTTGTGACCCACTGTCAAATAGTGTGTCAATTTTAGTATGTTTTGAGACTACCCTCACATGGAACAATTCAATTCTTTCTTCCTCATTAGGAACTTGTACATGAAAGTTTGAAGTACTAGTGCTTGGCTTAGTTTTAGTTTCCTTTCCCTTCATAATTTTCAAACACATGGCTACAATTTTGGTTTCATCACTTGAATCGTCACCTAAATCTTGAGGTGTAGTTGTAGTAGCTACAACTTTCTTCTTTCCCTTATTTTTGTTAAACTAAGTTCTTTTTTCAGGATGTAATTTCAAAGAGTTTTTCTCTTCATGGCCCTCTCTTGAACAATGTTTACATATAAATTTTTCACCCTCTTTTCTGATAGATGCATTCTTTCTACCTTTTCCCTTAAAGGTTTTATCTTTGTTCTCCCCTTTGAAAGGCTTGTTTCTACCCTCATCATGTTTTTTCCTCTAGCCTCTAAATGCATAGCTTGAACACAAACTTTATCTAGACTAGTAGGATTGAACATAAGGATAGTATTTTTTAGGTAAATGTGCAAACCTATATATTGCAGCAAAGTATCTTGAATTTGTAAGTCTGCCCCTAATAATAGTGCTCTTCTCCTAAATTCTTGGGTATAGTCTTGCACATTTTGTCCATTAAGCTGTCTAAAGTTTTTCCAATTCATTATAGCCTTTTGTACATGAGCTAATGGATAAAATTGCTTCTTGATTGCAATAATAAATTCATTCCATGATAAAGTAATCTTACCATGTTTTTTAATTTCATCCTTGGTCTTGGCTTCCCACCATACCAATGCTGCTCCATCCATTCTTAGTGAGGCTAATTGTATACTGGTGTCGTCATCATGAAGGTTTTGAATCCTTAAATAAAATTCCAATTGTCTGATCCAATTATCAAGTTTATCTGCATTGAATTCACCATTAAACATAGGCAATTCAAATTTGACATCAAGCTTTAGAAATGGACTTTTACTAGTGGTTTTCGACCTGTGAGATTGATTTACCAAAGTTGAGGGAGACGATGTAGAGGAAGAGGATGAAGATGCGAATGGGGATGGTGGATCACCATTTCTCCCATGTCCTTTCCCCGACTTGTAATCACTCTTCTTTCCTCCTAAGGAACCCTCTCCTTCTTTCTGCTTTTTAGATCCTTCTCTATCAATCCTATCATTTCATTCTTGGTAGAGGATCCTTACCATCTCATTCATATCCAAGAAATCTTTTCGGAATACCCGTTCTTCTTCCCTGGGATCCATCTCTTCAAGAGCTTCTCCTTCTCTTGAAGACATGCTTGAAGCTTCTTCTATGGCTCTTGGAGGTGGTTCTCTGACCCTTCTTGGTTGTGGATCAGTTTGTGCACTAACCAAGTTTCCTTCACCTCTATTAAGTTTAAGCCTAGTAAGCATCAAAACTTGCAAACAAATAAGTTTATCTTTTCACAAAAAAAATGTTGAGTAAAAACTCTAGCTTCTAAGGCTCTAATCCTAAGCTCTGATACCAAATGATCTGAAAATGAAAGTATTTGTACTACTATTCAAAGTATTCATTTGCATTAAATTAAGTGTGTAAAGTGTTTGTAATGTCTTGCAAGTGAAACAAAATGATTTTGGTAATTGTTTATGAATTTAAGTGTGAGGGAATGTTGTTTTAATTTACTGTTTAACAACTTTAATCTGAATAACATAGTTGAATAACTTCACCATAAACACACAACAACATGATGAGGCAGTTCACTCCTCCTGGCCTACATTTGTCGGGTCCAAGGCTCCCAATGGGCATGTCCTTGATATATTATGATTCTCAAATTGGTAATATAGTGAAAAGAAGGCCTAAACAGACCAAACCAGTTGTAAAAATGAATTCATAATGCAGAAATAAGTATAAATTGACTTTTTCTTCACCTCAAATGGTTAAACATAGCCCAATATAGCTCCAACACCCTCTAGGCCCTGATGGCTCTCCAAGCTTCCCTGAAGAAAAAGTACCTAAATATTAACTATGTTGGCTCTACAACCTATTATAATGGCTCTAGAATGCTGAGAATACCCGAAATTAAAAACAAAATTCATCCAAAAAGGTGCAGTAATGGAGAATTTATGACCAAAACTGTATTTGCGCAATCTGGCCTAAAAAAACTCCACCAAATTTGGATTAACTAGAGTTAACTCCACCCAATTAGAAATACCACCGAAAATGGGGGCTCTGATCTAGAATTAGCGCACATTTTATGTGGTATTAAATGTCATAGTTTTCGCAGTCACATGTTCTTCACACCCTCTAGTTAGTTTAACGCTAAATTTCTGTCACATCACCGTGGCAATTAAGGTTATGTAGTGGTGGCGAAATGGTGGGGTGCTAACCGCTACCATAACCGTCGGGCGGGCAGTTAGCCCCTGGACTTCAGCGAAAGATCGTGTGAATGTGGGGGCTAGCCCTTAGGGGCTGGCACACTTTGCCGCCCGTTTAATATACATTCAAACTTTATATGTGCAATGTGAAATATGGTTGTTAAGAACCATTACGAGGCAGGTTGGTCGGGCCTGTGGGCTGGCAGCTGCCCGACCTAGGGTCGAAACCTATAAACACCATATAATTTTTTTCCATGAAATTCTCCTCCGGTCCTGGGGCCACGTGGTGGTCTTCGGGCCTGCCACATGGCATCTCTTGATTGGTCACAAAAAAAACAAAGTCAACTAATAATACAATATGAAGATGCCACTTGTTGAACTAGGATTCATTGCAGATGGAACATTCCATGGAATATTCCCAGAATATTCTATGGAATATTGTTTTGAATATTTTTAAAATCAAAGTCAACCCTGGTCAAACTGGACTTTTTGAAGGAAATTGTGAATTTCAAACTTGAATAACTTTCACATACAATGTCGGATTTGAGTGTCGTTCACAGTGCCAGGATTACATCAACGAGGCCTATCCATTCGTTCTGGTTTCAACCAATTCTAAGTAGCTCAAATTTTGAGCATTTTTTCAACTTAGGACATGATCACCTGATCATAAAGCTTACTTTTCACAATGAATGTAAAGTGATGTGAGGTACATGACCACATGAAGTGTAGATAATAACTATCAGGTCCTCATTATCAATAGTGTATAATCCCCATGTTGTTTTGATATTGATTTGGGGATCTTTATATTAGTGACATTGCATTTGGTGTAGTAACAGTGAACATGAACATATAGTACAAGATGAGGGGGGGAAGTGGTTTGAAAGTTCAACATTTTACTTTTAGTATCAGGATCTCATGAGGCGCAGCCGTGTATATACGCAAGTTTTGATCTAGAAAATTACGTATGTTTCTCTGAGATGAAGGAACAATGGGAAAAACTAAGGGAGAGTTTTTTTCATGCTTCAATTTTTTATTATTTGGATCTCCATTTTTGACATTGATTGGTTAGAGTATGTTTTTGATGCTCATATGTTACTTAGAAACAGTATTGTTTTATGACAATTCATGAGTTGTCGCAATATCTCATTGCTTCTTTGATTATTTTGATGGATTTGGAAATTGAGGAGTTGGATATGACTAGATTTGTTAGTGAATAGTTGGCACAGGCTCAAAGGGAGAATCTTTTATGCTTCTAATATTGCATTGTTGGAAATATCATTTCTTGAGAACTCCTTCTTACATAATGATGTTCATAATAAGCAAATATATCATTGGTGAAGTATTGTTGTTGTCGCTAAAGACATATATGTTGTTGAAGTTTTGGATAATGACTAGATTTTTATATTCCAAATTAGGAACAGTTACACTATTGGGAATATCTCAAGATATTACCAATGTGGAGATCAACAATCCATAAACATGAGCTAGAAAATAGCAGTGAATGCATTAAAACCAAAATTCTGGAAGATCCACATAACCATTACATTAGATGATAGAAGCAACAAATGTATACAATTTCTTGAGGAAATGATCTCTCAAGCTAGGAAATGTAGCCTCAACGAAACATATACATGAAAATGGAGAAATACTACTATACACGAAAAGCCCTGGCTATGACTACGCAATCCATGAAGAGGAACTGCTGCAAATAATGTCAATACATAGATACAACAATATATAGCTCAAATAAAGAAGGGGGAGAAAGATCTAAACCCCTGGAAACCACAATACACAATCCTTGAAAGGATAGGCTGAAATAAGTACAAAATGCCAAATCTGCAGAAATGTCGGAGTTGCTGGGTAGCAGCAGCAACTCAAGAATTGGAAATAAGGGGAGAAGGTTTTAAGATGCTGCAACCAATGAAAATACCTCCTCCAAAGGATCTCTAGAATGAAAGGCTGATTCTCTCACCTAAGATCTGACCCTCCAAAGATATCTGCAAAGCCCCACTGCATATGCTCCACTAAAATAACGTAGTCACAGGATGAAACTACATTGTAGGGCTAGGGAATGAGTTGGCCTTGATGCCAAAGTCTGCAATAAGCTCTGGAATGCGTCCAATCTGATCTCCCAAAGGGATGAGAGTCTCCTGCTCTGAAAAATGGTTGATGGAGGTGGTGTAGTGAACCCTCACTGTAACACCCAGCAACACAACATTACTCTACTGTAGAAATAACGCTATCTTGATGGACGATGCTTGGCCTCAAGCTTGGATGTGAGGAAAATCAGTGCAATCCTTCAAGAGGCCTCTCAAGAAGGAGAAGGAATCCTAAATAGGAATTCCACCCAACAACTCTTATTAAACAACAAAGAATGCACAATTGTCTGAATAGACAATGAAATGAATAATACAAAACATGAGAAACAATCATTTCCTTGCCCTCCTTTTAAACAAGTGAAAGCTCTCTCTCCATGGGCCCCATTCATTAGGGTTTCCTCCACCAAATATCGTCTTCCTCATTCACACTATGTTGTCTCATAAAGTGATCTACTACTCCTATAGCAGCGTTGTTGACTTGGTCAAACATGACCTTGTCTTCATTTATTTGCCCCTTTTCACACTTGAGGGTGCAAAATGAAGTTAATATGATGATCCCTTCCACATTATGAGGGATTTTATTCATGTTTTCCATAAGCATGGGCCTCCTTACCCATTTATTTAGCTTCCAGGTGATAAGGGAAAAATTTTAATATTTGTTTTAGCTATGAGCTAAAATGGGTTCAAGGAGAGAATCTTCTATGCTTCTAATATTGCATTTTTGGAAATATGATTTCTTGAGCATTCCTTGTTACATAATTATGTTCATAATAAGTAAATATATCATTGGTGAAGTATTGTTGTTGTTGCTAAAGACATATATGTTGTTGAAGTTTTGGATAATGAGTAGATATATCTCTTAAGTTGCATACTATGTTGTTTTTGTAATGGATAGGTTTTATGGTGAAGTTATGCATGATTCCTATATATGTATATGTCATTGGTCAATGATGTTGTTGATCATATTTCTAATAATGTCTTTGTTTTCACACCTACTAATGATGCATTTACATTTTATCTATATGGTACATATGATATGTTTCTTGAGTATTATGGCTCTTCATATGTAGAGCATGCTGATATTTATCACATAAAGGAGATGGGTTACCAACAAAGCTTGATTCCACAACCTTATGTTTCGATTGGTCACTGATAATTAGTTGATACATATTTCTATCTCTATGTCATAGTTTATGAATGATGGATGATTATTTCAATTGCAGTTGATTATGGTATACTCAATGAAATATATGCTATGGCCATTACTGATGATGAAGGTTCACCTTGACTTTGATGGATTCATGTAAATAATATAATGACATTTTGGTTCAAGAGATTGATATTGTTCCCTATATATGGAAAGTGCATGTTGACCTTGATATATAGAGATCAAGGATATGAGTTACTAATAGAGCTTGACTGAAAAATCTCATGCTACGATTGGTTGATTGTTATCTCTATGTCATCGGACATCATTGATGTGTGAATTATTGAAAATAAATTTATGGATGATTACCTGAAGTTGTTTATTCTACTTGATATACTTGATGAAGAGGATGCACATCTTATGGTCATTTTTCGCACTAACTAATGATATGATTCACTCACTATTTTTTGACATTGATAGGTTGTTGACATTATGTCATAATTGATGCATGGATTGCATATGGTAAAGATGTGGTTAAAATATTTTTTTTATGTAGACTACAGATGTGATGTTTCTTATCTATTCTTTGGCTTACTTTTGGGTTTGTGCATATGCTATTGATATAGGGTCATGATACCTATGATGTCTAATATTGTTGCTTAAGGATTGTGGCTCTCAATACTTATGAAGAGAGTATTTTGATCTTGGTGAGATGAGGTCAAAAGAACGAGTTACTCACAAGGATATAACGCATTGTCTTATGCTTCTATTATAGTTTCTTGATGGTGCTTGAAAGCATTTGTCATATGTTGATGTTGTCGAAGATTGCTACTACATCTTACTTCATGACTATAAAGAAGATGTTCACATTTCAGGTTCCTATATGGTGTGTGATGGTTGCTCATGACTATAATGATATTTCTACCTCACTATTGGTGTCTATGTTTTGGTTATAAATGTCATATTTAGATCTTGATGTAAAGCTCATTTAAAGATCCATGTTGCAAATGATTGTAAAATTCATTAATGTATGAACTAGAGGTCGATTCATGTATGGGCGTAATCCCATGATTTTGGGCATTTGATGTAATGTTGTGTCAAATATTTAACGCCACTATGTTGGGTGATTTATGTAAGCATGAGTCCTTGGTGACAGGAAAGGTTATATTTGGTTGAGTCATAGATTCATGTACTTCGTTGAACATCTTCCAAAAGATTCAACATACGCTCACCATGAGCATTGTCAATATGCCATTTTCATATTCAATAGTGATACTCTCTATAAAAGGAGAGAGACAAGTCTTCTTTCAACATTGGTCAACTCTTTACCCTTGATGTCAAAGGGAGAGAGAAGCTTGGTCTTTAGCTTGGTATTTTTGCATATGTATTTATAGGTGGTGGTGACCAAACACAAAAGTGGTTTCCGACAAGGCCAATATGATGGTTGCACGATGAAAATGGAAGATAGGTTATTTTATTACTCACTACCTTCACTAGGTATGACATAGAACTGTCACTAGCTATTTCACTAAGTACAAAAGAAAATTGTCACGCTCTTTCACTTCTTAATAGGTTTGTTCATGTGCCTTCTTCCTACATTCCATTTTCCACTAGACGAACAGTTTTTGGTCTTACAGAGGAAGACAAGAGGGTCCTTGAGACCCAAATGTCTTCTCATAGGGAGAAATACAATGATGCTAAGGAGAGTTAGAATCATGAGAATTTGAATCATCCTAGATCTGAAAAAAAAATATATATGATAAAAACCCTAGAATATTAGAACTTTTGAAAAATAATTTTATCTATTTGTTTGAAAATTTTGACGATACATAGAGCCATTTGCAGAATCAAAAATCTACACTGAGCATTATTTGTTTGAAGGAAGATGAAGGAAAATTAATTATCTTTTTTTCATGTTTCCTTTTATGTTATATTAGTAAAAGAAATTATGTTACCCTTATTCATCTAAAAACCTTGAAATAACCCGGAAACAACTTTTTTGCTTCTTGTTAGGCAGTGTTTTTGGGTAAAGTGTGGAGTCTGATGTGTATGTTATATCCCATGGAAAAGTCCGTAGAGGGTTTGCAGATTAACAATGGCTACAAAGATGGTTTATAACCAAAAGTTAAGACATAAGTTGTATTTTACACCTGAGCCTAATAGGGGGCATCATGAGCAATGAAATCACCTCATGTATACTTGGACAATAAATTTTCTTTTAAAGAAGAGTTTCATATTTCATGTATCCTTTAGGATGTGTTCAAATGGCTTATTGGCCGCGTTAATTCATCGGAGCTAGGTTCAAAGCGCCTAACCGGTACTACATTTAGGAAAATTTTGAATTTGGAATGGTTCTTAAACTGATTCAAGGTAGCATGTATATTCTCAGTCACCACGTTTTGCATCTTCTTCAGAAGAATTTAATTTTGTTGTATCTTAACCTTATAATTATCTAGGAAAGGTCTCCGAATAATATATTAAAAAGAATTTGTTTTTTAAGATTTATATTCTTTTAAACTTGTAGTCCATAAACAGAGACTGGAGGTATACATGGACAATGGTCGTGGTTAGGGTTTACCGTAGCTGCCCTTTTTTTATGTTAAACATTGCAACCCATCCCGCAGAAGCCATTCATTATTTTCCGGCCTGAGAAATCTGCAATTCGTTGGTGATTTGTTGTTTATCTTAGATACTCTGAGAGAATTTTCTCTTGAAACTGGCCACCGAGCTTGGCATTAGGAGGGAAGTGACAATCATGGCAACACACTGCTTCAAATTGATCTGAAGGAACTGTTTGCGTCATAGATTGAAGCATTCAAGTTATTAGTTATCACGAACCTAGCCACAGAATCCCAGTTTGTGCAAGAGAGATTTATCATATGGTTGGACTCGATCCTCCTGCTGGAACTCGAGTCCTTAGAGTGAAGGAAAAAATCTCTCACGCTGGTTAACAAGCTTAGTTTTGAAAGTTTATACGCCCTTTGTTTAAGTCGAAAGTCTACGAAGATGTGGATAACAAGAAATTAGTTATCCAAGATAAAAGGCCAGTAAATTATTTTTGCATTTGGTCAAGGCTAATTTTCTTTTTAATTTCAAAATAAGGAGAATAGAAATTTGATTTTATGTCACTCGAATTTCTATACTTAATGGGAACATTGATAAAAAATTTGATCCCAGGTCCGTTGACTTCAACCCAGAGGAGTAGGTGACACCAGTCCTCATATCGGTCGTGCTCCTCACCTTCCATTAAATTTCTGGGATGAAAACATCCCCAAATCAATTAGGGACAAGTTGGGATAAAACACTAGAAAAAATAACTAAAAGGGAACTGGTATACCCATTTTTGACATACTACCAAAACATTAGAGGCTGAAATTTGTACATTTACAACAAAATACAACCAATAGGTATTTTGGTAAAGATTTCAATACATTTTTTCCACCGATTTATGCTTGGGTTGGTTTCCTATGGACCAAAGATGACAAATATCTTTGTTTTTCTTTCTATTTCACCACACACTTCTTATTAATGTTTTTTTCACCGTATGCGTTAAAAAAAAATTATACGACGCTCGAAGATCTTGGTTTTGGATCGAACGGTTTTTTTTATGAAAAATTGTAAGTGAATTCACCAAAACCCTATAACCCTTTGAAATATGACTTTAAGGAAATTTTTGCCAATAAAAATAAGGTGATGTAAAAATAAGCAAAACCAAATCTAGATTTTAAAGTGCTTGCGCCTATCTAAATTCACATAAAATGTATTTTCAACTTACTTTATCGTCATTTTAGTGTTACCTTTTGTGCAATTATCTCTTTTTCTACTCGCATAACCATTGTTAGCTTGTGAAAAATGGTCAATATGTTGATGTATATATGGAGAAATGACTATATGTCTCGATATAGTAGGAGTTATGAACATTGAGTTTTTTTGAACAATTGAAAACAATTTTTTTCTTCGGAAAACGAACAATCAAAGCTTTGGGATTTTAGAGGATTTGCTCAAGCTACATGTTTTTCTTGTAAAACATAAAAAAAATTTACCCTTTACTAAATGGATGAAGTTATACCATTTTGTATCATGTGCAGTAACATATTTACAACACAACCAGAGAGGCATCACAATGTTCAGATTTATATTTCATCATGTTTTTTTATATACACTATTAGCCTTTGAATTATTTTTTTTGATGTGGATTTTTGGGGAAGTGACTATTTTGTCATAAATTTGTAATTATTTTATCATATTTGAGGCACTTGTTAGTCTTTATATTTAAAGCCAACCCGATTTGCTTCCCTTTAGAGATTTTATGTTCTATACTCCACTGTTGGTTGTTCTATTATTCTTTTCTTGCATAATACTTCAATTTTTCATATGAAGTTGAGGGTTCCCATGTCCATATTTATAAAAAATAATGGTTTTCAGTTTTTAGTGAGTGTAATGTACCTTTTGTACCTATACACTCACAATAAAGGATCTAATGGTCTAGTTTGCAAGTTAAATGGTGAGCAAAATAACCAATAATGAATTATTTTTCAAAATTTCTAACATTTTTTCGTATAATCATAATTTGTTTCTTTAAGGATTTGTATTAATTGAATTTTTCAAAAATCCATGGCATCAAGAGTGGCATGAGAATTATCTTCTGAAGCTTTGTTTTTTGAAGTTTCTTTCCAAATTTGTCTATCATGTTCACTTGTTACACACCCATGAGGTTGGGAGATGTGAAATGGAATGAATGTATAAGAAATACAAATTCCAAATACCTTATATATTCACCACATAAACCCCACACACATTTTTGTCCCTGCTTTGAGTAGAATTAGTCAAAGTGTTGTCTCTTATCTACAAAATTTGTAGGAGGTACTAAGTATGCTCTTTTGTTTTTTCTTTTGTACGCATGTGATGATTTTTTTTGGTTAACATGGAATCTCAAAATAACAACATTACTGAAAATGTATACAATTTTGTCATCAAGATCAACTTAGAAATAGAAATTTGCATTTATGGTGAGTAAAATTGTAATATATGGGTGAAATTATTTTCTTAGAAAGATTCCCAACAATTATAAGCACTACAAATAGTTTAGTGCTAAAACATTTGTTGAATATTACAAAAGTATTTTTGGGAACCAAAAAGAAACATTTACAAATTTCTCTTAGTTTTCCTTTCGTGGGAGTTATAAAGTTAGGTAAGTATTTTTGGGAACCAAGAAGAAACATTTACAAATTTCGCTTAGTTTTCCTTTAGTGGGAGTTATAAAGTTAGGTATTAGAAGCCTGCTTTATCTTTTTTTCATATCTTATATTTTGAAATTTACATGACATGGTCATTATTCCGTTGGAATATAACTCTTGTTTCTTATGACATGACACACTTTCAACTCATTGTCTTACATTGTTTATGAGTTGGTTAGTATTACGGATATTTAGACTTGATGCCGACTACCTACTTTAAACTTTTGGTCCACCTTCCCAAGTGGTTGTTGTCGTTAAATCTGGGGGAGATGGTTTTCTCATCTACATACCAAGTTTTGAATTAATCGTTTATGTATAAATGTGCTTATTGCACTCAAGGATTTGGAACTACTCTCCTTTTTAGATGGTTGATTAATAAAAAAATATTGTAACTTAAATTTTCCATTAACAAACTTTCAAAATATTTAAGTTTTCACGCAATGTTGTTGGATTAAAGTGTTAAATTAGTAAATATACACACTTTTGTTCTAATCTGTTTTCACTTTCTCACTATCCACATATATCAAGACTCACTTAATTTCTTACAACACTACCCTTGTGTACTCTACATTTTTCTACACTTATATCGACATGTATTTACACCCTTTTGATGAAAATACTAATTATATATTCACATGTCATGCAAATCTAAATGATAACCAACATGAGTCTTTTTTATTTACAACTTATGAAAATTAAAAGTCCTTTTTACTTCAATTATATATAGTCACATGTCATCCATGTAATAACCCGAGACATTTTTATTTTGTCCTTATCACTTTGTCCAAGTCGAGTAAGCATGAAGTTATAATTTTTTATAACCAATTTATTTGAAATCATAGATAACAACTAAATGCTTTAGACATACATTGGGATCAATTATTAGCGCTTCTGTATTTCCTGTTTCCTCCACCATTATTTTTCCTCTTCAACTAGCGAGAATAAATGAATATTTTACATTATATAAGCCAAATAGATGGAATAGTAAAATAAGGTTGGCTATAATGGATTCATATCATTAATATGGAATTATGTTAATCTAATTTCACAAATTATATTCACATAAGTAGACAAATTATATATATATATATGTGTGTGTGTGTGTGAGATAAATTTTAAATAAGATAGAAATTACTCAAATATTTCATACAAAGAAACCGTGTGAAAGTGAAAGGATAGTATTCACCCAATATTTTCCAACTATTTCAGGGACTGAAATCTTCCCTTTCTAGATCTGTCCAAAGGTCATTAGAAAACCAAATTCTAGTGTGATTGGGGTAATTAAAAAATAAAATAAGAATTAGATAATCACTATAACTATCAATTTCCCCTGAAGGGAAATGGTTTATCAAAGGAATGGAACATTTCGAAAATCATCTTGTCACCAAAAAAATCCCACCATTACTAAATGGATGTTCTTAAAATCTATCAAAACCTCCAATGCAAACGTTATTAACAATTATTTGAATGATTGATTTTATTCTAACTTATAAATTTTTTTCATACTCACATCATAATAGTTCATAAAACTTATTCCATAATCACAACTATTCCATCTTACATGAGGCTTGGCCTTGACAAATATTGACTTTCTTTTTGATAAATTACTATTTCAAAACATAACGTGATATATAAACTTGATATTATTAGTATTTCTTAATAAATTTTGAGAAAGAATATAGGCTTTAATTTCGGTATTTAAACTTAGTTTCTATCCTATTTTCAATCCCACTACAATTTTGTTACTAAAATTTGGGATTATTTTTCACAATTGCCAAGTATTTATGTTTATCTCTTAGCTCCAATTTAGAAAATACTAAATTCAATAGTAGTAATTTTTCTCCGAGTTCGATACTAAAGCGGTAGTGTGAAAAAAATCAAAAAAATTTTGATGTTCTTGCCGCATGTTCAAATATGGTTGGAAGAAGGAGGATGAAAATGAGCCTCTTTGATTGGCTGTATCTTCCTAGCAAAACCCATCATAGGAACACCTTTAGTGTAATTTATGAGTTTGAGGTTTTCAAAAAATAAAATAAGCATTAGATAATCCCTATAATTAAGAAGGTTGAGGTTCAATTTTTTTAAGGGTTAGTATTAGATTTATTTAATTGTAGATTTAAAAATTTTCTATAGGGATCAAATTTTTTGAGATGAAATATTTTTTGGATCGCAAAGCTTGCAAAAGGTAATATTTCACTTGAAAGTCTTTGGTCGTTTATAAATATGTGATTAATAAGGATCTATACTATTTATGTACACACACCATGTGTAATTTTTTATTGCTTAAATTACATTTTTGAATGTATAACTTTATATTTCCTTCACATTGAGTTCTCATGGTTGAGTTTGTGCCCACTTGAAAAATTTGGTGGTGGGATTTCAAGTCCTAAAGTGGTGTGCGGGCCTTTGTTTAAAAAGGTTGTCTTTTTTTGTGGTTGGTTCTGGTTAATAATAAATGAATATTTGAATTATTTATTGTGAGGGTCATAATGTGTCTTTGGCATGTTAAATGATAAAGGGGGTCGAGTCTCTAGGGTGACAAGGATTTTTCCATATCCTTTCTTGGTGAATATCCGTCAGATGTCAATTCTTGTGGTTCTTCTTTTTTTTGATGAAATTATTTCCCAGTACCTGCATCTTGATAAGGTTTAGTTCAGTTGGTGGATTTGTCCCTTTGTAGATAGAAGAAAACCTTTCAAGGAAGCAGAATAACCCTCATGTGTGTCCACGATGCCACCCAGAAATAAAGGGAGATGTAGGATGGGAGGAGAAGCAAGATCCAAAATGGCCCAATGTGGTGCAAATCTCTTTTCTCATTGCATCATATTTTAACATAATTCCTCCTTATACATGTCAAGAAATCCATTAGTTTTAAATTAAAGTCAGCAAAGAGACACAATCTATCTCAGATTCAAAATTGTTGAATGATATGTCAAGATGGGTTCTAGATTGTAGCAATACCGGCAGAAGTTGAAAAACATACTTGAATTCAAAGATGCTACATTGGTAGATGAAAATGTTGTTGGGGTTGGTCTTAAGAGATAAAATTTTTGAGAAATATAATATTTTTTCCTTTACTGAATATGCGAAATGAATGTTTAGAAATTTGATGTTTTGTGTGGACAACATAGCAACCCATTTTATGCATGTGGAAAGATACATTCCTTGTGATTATGAAGGAGAGGAACAATTGGACCCCCCTAGTTCTAGTATTCAGGTTTCGACCAAGACGTCTTCTTCATGGACTCACTAGCTTGAGTAAAAGGTGGTGGCTTGTCTCTTGGCCTTCCCTTCTAGGTGAAATGAATTTTTTGGCAGTTCTTCTATTCATCGATTATGGGACTTAATAGGTTCATGGTCATGAGTCTCAGTATTTTTTTATAACCTGAAGTCTCAGTTATGAACGATTATCTTTCTCTTCAAAGAAGTTAATTGACAAGTTATAGTCACTGGTGTGAGGTTTTGGATGAAAGAAAGTTGTTTTTGTTGGCTCGCAATTCTTACCTTGCATGGAACGTTGGCCCTCTTGGAATGGTGTTTGATCTAAATATATATTTCTTTTTTTTGTTTGCAATGCGAGGCCTGCAACCTTCGCTATCATCTTTGCATAAAATATTTTGTTTAAATTATTAATGTAGAAAATATTATACATATCTATGTTGTTATCACACCCAAAATTTTCAAAATTATAACATGAAATGTGTCAATCTTTTAATTAGCCTGGTTAGGAGCATAGCATCAGTTAATAATAAAATTTATGATTAGTATAAGCTTCTATGATTGTTTTAAGTTGTTAGGGGATTATTTCAATTCATATCAAAGGAACAATTCTGAAGTAGATACTTTAAATCAACCTGATGTGTCGAATTTGGCCAACTGTCAAAAACTTTCTGAGTCCCAACGATTTTAGAAGAAAACTAACAGATTTCATTGCGGAAACACCTCACAATTCCATAGAGAAATTGACACTTGTAAAGCTAAATTCGCTACAAAAGCATGTCTTCCTGTAACACATTTTTGTATAATGATGAGTTGTTAAACTTTGAGGGCTTTGAGGTCATGCTATCAGAATAGGGTCATAATTGAACGTTTTAGGCATGTTTGTGCAAAAATTACCATTTTCTTAATAAATATCATCTCATTTTTTCAAATCTATCCCTCATTCCTCACGCTTTCTCTTTTTCCCTTGTAAGATGCTACCAAAGCAGCTTGTTGTCATTTTCATTTTTCTTAGAATTCCTCTATCATATTAGTCCTCTTTTGCCATAACAACTTGCTGTCATCAAAATTTTTTAGTGAACAGGTGTGAATATCAAAATAAGGCCACAACTGCAAAACAAAATTAAATGGCTACACCAAAGAAAGAAAATAAAGGAGGCCTACCATTCAGGTACAAGCCTATAAGCTCAAGATTAATCATGGAAGATCCCAATTTTGTGGAAATTTTTACAAGATCAGGGTACATTCATTTATGTCAAAGGTTACAAGGTCATCACAAATAGGTATCACAAGAATTTGCACTTAATTTCAAAGGAACTTCTACAAATGTTGGTTTTATCCATGTGCCAATATCGCCTGATAGTATTTCTCAAGAAACAGGGATCCCCAGGACAAGAGAAGAATGGTTTAAAGCTACGAAGTTTGATTTAAATATTTGTGATGATTATCTAAAGCCTGAACATGTAGGGATAAATATGACTGTATGGACTCCTAGAACTTGTCTTAAAGATAACTACTCTAAGTTATTGACAGTTATAAAGAAATAATTTACCTGTGAAGGAAGATTCCATAGAATCTACATGTATCATTTGAAGTTGCTACTTCATTTGAGAGGAAAATAGTTGATAGATATTCATTTTTACCATTTTTGAAGGCTTGTAAAAATGGTAGATAAAGGGCAAGGCAGACCTGAAAGAAGTGAAACTTCCATATTTCACCATGGATTGATAAAATTACTAGTACTGGAAGAATCAAATAAATTAGACAGAGACTGGACAACTTTATTTTTTATGAATGGGTAAGAAATTGATGCTTTAACTCCAAGGAAAGCCTCCAAACTCAAAACTCCTTCTTCTAGACAAGATATACATACTACTACAGAAGTGGAAAGGAATGAACAAGAAGGTTTACAACCTACAACTGAAAACATGGAAGTAGAAGCTATATTCATCCAAGAGGCAGCACCTCATCCAGAAAATAGTAAGCATGCTAAAAAATATATCACAATTATAAAGACTATACCTGCAACAAAAAATTATAAAAGAAGCACAAAGGAAACTACTAGAGGTGAAGGAAAGCTTGAATACATATTATAGGCTATAGACATTGCAGAGATCCCAGTAGTGAAAGCATATGAGGTGGAAGGATCCAAGGTTAAAAGGAAGATTATTATGGCCAAGAAATTATATTTTTCATCAGACGATTTAGGTTTTATTTTTAAAACTAGAAATCCTTTCACTAGATCATAGATTTCTGAGATTGTCAAAAATAGAAAAAAGCAGCAGAGAGAAGATAAGGAAAACGAGGCAGCAGTAGAAGAAATTATTTTTATATCTCCTATTGAGATAGTGGTTACTAAAAAAAAATAAGGTCAATCTAAAATAAATATTCAGAAGGAGTCTGAGGCATATTTTCCAAAAGGGCAACTCAAAGATAAAGAATAAATAGTCAAACAGAGAAAGGGAAAGGAGAAAGTCATAGAGAAAACTAAAAGTGCTTCTTGAAGAACAATTAAAAGAAACTAGGGAAGAGTTCTTTGAAACAAAGAGAGATTTGGAAAGATAAAAGCAGGATAGACAGTTAATAGATGAGGTGGAAAAGAAAGTGATTGATCAGGTTAATCATTTTGAAAAATCTATTGGAAAGGAAAAAAACAGGCTGAAGAGATCACAGCCTTTGCGCATCATGATGAAACACACAAGGCAGAGGAATTTATGGTTACAGGAAGAGAGGAAAAGTCTTCAGATACAAGTCAAAGAGTTGAAAGGACATATGGAGATGATGAAGACAGAACTAGAGAAGAATGTTTTGGAAAGAGGAGTTATGGAAGAAACTACTAAAGTTGCTCATAAAGAAACTTGTGGTAAATAAGAAGGTGACAGTGAAAAACAAACCCTTTTTTCTTATATTATCATACTTCACATGCAGGTATATCCATGGATCTGTTCTAGGCTCAAATCTTAAATTTTTTCAAGTCTCTAAGTATTTATACAATTCTGGAGCATGTGTGAAGCTTGAAGCCCAGTTTTTACTACAGAATTTCTGAAGAATTCTTTTATGGTTAAGGAACTTTGAGAGTTGTGTTTAAATATTTTTGATAACCTAATACCCTCCAATGGTCAAGAGTAGCAGAGGATTATCACAAATGACCTTTTTGTTTTAGCTATGAAATTTCGCTACGAAAGTAGCTCAGAACTCTACTTTGACAGCAAGGCCAATTTTTGGAAGAAGGTGAAGGGTAAATAACTATTTCAAAGTTGTTTTCCATGAGAAATGAAAAATAGTATTAGGGCAATGATAAAGAGTATTAGATAAAAATATTTCTAAGTGGAGATATTTTGTTATGGATATAGTTCGAAGATACTAGCTCACTATGTTGCCATATCATCAAAATGGCAGCTCCATAATAGTAGGCAGAGCAGTTCCATGAAGATAGTCAAAGAATTAGTGTTTTGTTTGTGGCGAGTATGGTTGAAAGAACTGATTCCTTTCGAGGAAGTTTTGGATCATCTTTAGATTAAAATGTAATAATTATGTGTTTGAGTCTTGGTAGGACTCTAACTCCTAATTCGAAAGGTGTCAATTTCTTGTTGTAAATGTCTAGTTAGTGGTCATATTTGCTGTTAGTAATAGAGTTTAATGATCTAGCCACTTGGCAGATTGGATCTAAAGGCTAGATGCCTATAAATAGTGAGTACTTTGATGTATGAAGGGTTGAAAATTCTATGCAGAATAATATTTTATTGTAAAGCTTCAGATTTTCTACCATTTACAGTAACAATACAACTTTTCTTCACCTGAGATTCTTATTATATTTCAATGAGTTTCTGTCCTGTCTTTTGAAATGTCTTCTTCCAATGTCTTAATGATTTTACTCATAAATCATGATTTTTCATGCTATTATTCCTTTAAGTATTAAGCTATGGTATATCTCAGTTAATAGTTTTCCTTCAATGTCTTGATGTCTCATTACTCAGAATTCCTATATTACATGCTCTCACTTCCTTTGAACCTCAAGTTATTGAAAATTTCATATATGTGTTTCTCTTTCATTGAAATATTTACAAGCCTCAGTTTACACAAGGAAAGCCTTTGTTATTGATATCCTTGTCATTGACTTCATGGCCCAATGGTAGAAAGCATTTATCTTTTCAACCTAGACATATACAAAACTAAGACATAAATAATAGATTTAGCCATCTATCTTATATCATTAACCAATATCGTAAACCCCTTTGAGAGAGCCCTCTCAGACTGAAGAGGCTAATATTTAGTCACAATATTTCTTTGAAATAGTTACTCCAAATTGATGATTGAATTAGCCCAAGAGGATTCAATTTGGTGATAACATTTTGGCTCCATTGTCGAGGATGAAAAGCGTAAATTGTCCCTGGGAAGAACGACAAAGTTTCAGTTCTAACGTCTGAGAGTAGCAGACACTTATGTACATATTGGCTATATTTCTTCTCTGGTGAATCCACACATAAAATAATCAATTGCAAAGTGAATCCATTGCTTGAATATTAGTAGCTTGATGAAGTTTCAAAATGAGTTCCATTGCAAGAATAAATGCTAGTATGCACCTACGAATTGGTCTCACATCCCTGATTTTCCAAATATTATGCCAAAGGTTGAATGGTTAAGTGATCCACCAATATCTAGAGCTAAAAACAAATACAATTCTACTCATCATTGTGATCAGGTGATCATGTCCTAAGTGAAGAAAATGCTCAAAATTTTATTTTCTCAAAATTGGTTGAAACGATAATGATAGAAAAGGTCTCGTCAAAATGATCTTGTAGCCATGAACAACACTCAAAACTGATACTGTATGTGAAAGATATTCAAGTTTGAAATTTCACAATTTCAAGAAAAGTCCAATTTGACTTGGTTTGAATTTGAATAAAAAATATTAAAAAGAGGAATATTCCACATAATATTCCATGCAATATTCTTTTTCAACCAATCAGAGGTTGACAAGTGTCACATTCATATTGGAAGGTTTATTTATATTTTGGTTTTGGGCCTATCAGCGGGAGCCACGTGGCCCTAGGTCGGTGAATGTTTGGCGTTGCAAAATTTATTAGAGACAATAGGATTTGAACCTGGGTCTTAGTGTTGCCAGCCAGGCGACCCGACCGGGCACTCTGGGGGAAGTTATTAACCATATAGATCATCACATCTATTTAAAGTTTCAAAAGGATTCAGGCGGGGCCGAAAGGAGGCCAGACCCTAAGGGCCAACCCCCTGTATATAATGTGACCACAAGCTTGGGACTAGTGCTATAAACATCTGGTAGTTAAATGTAAACAGTTAACATTTATGTTTCGGATAAGGTCACATGTGGATGGGGCAGTGGTTACGATAACATTTAAGACCACAGTTATATAACAATTGGTCCAACATATATTGCGACGGGTACGGACATGTGATCCCAACTACTGACACTTGATGTTACCCCTAAAGGTCCGAACATAGTTGGCAGAGTATACCCATATTGGCACCAATGCCATAATTAGTGGCTTTAATTACAGTTTCTCCACTTTTGGTGGACATTTTCTAGGCCTAATTGGGTAAAAGTGGTTTTTCTCATAAATTTTGTAGGGGAAAACCTTTTGGAGTGATTTATTTTTTGATTTCGAGTATTTTTAGCATTCCAGAGAAAATGGTGTAGGTTTCAGAGGAAACAGAGCTCATCTTCAAGTACTTTTTTCAGCAGAGAAGCTTGAAGCGCCATTAGCGCCTAAGGAGTGTTGGAGCTGTATTGGGATATGGTTAACCATTGGAGGTGAAAAAAAATCCTATCTTTACTGTTTTCAGTGTTATGAACTCATTTCTATAGCTATTTTTTTCTGTTTAGACTTTCTTCACACCTTATAACCATTTTTTAGCATAATAAGAGCAAGGACATGCCCATTTGGGGGAATTGGACCTGACAGATGTAGCCCATAAGGGGTGAAATGCCTTATCATATGTTGTGTTATATTATGTGATTTATATTGTTGTGTTTTTCCAAAGTTAAATATCATAAAAAGTAAAAATAAATCAGCCTCCTACACAAAAAAAGACTCAGAAATTTACCAAAAGCACTTTGTTCCAATTGCAAAACATATAAAACAGTTTGCACACATAATTTTATGGAAAATGAATACCTTGAACAACAAACAAGTAGTTTCATTTTTATATCATTACTGTTTACTTCTATTATTTCTATAGACAGAGTCTATAAATGGCCAGGTAGCCTCTGGATCTCATACTTTATTTAAAGCTGACATATCCTGTAAATGCCCCTACAGTCAATCTCTGTAATATAACTCAGAAGTTCTCACATTTTCAGATCATATTGATATCAGAGCTCAGGTTTAGAGCCATATAAGCTAGACTTTTTACTCAGCATTTGTTTTGTGCAAAGATTGAGTCATTTGTTTGAAATTTTTTATTGTTACTAGGTTAAAACTCAAGAGAGGTGAAGGAAAATTGGTTAGTGTAAAAACTAATCCACAACCAAGAAGGGTCAAAGAGCCACCTCCAAAAGCCCTAGAAGCAGCTACAATCATGTCTTCAAGAGAAGGTGAAACTCCCGAAGAGGTGGATCCCAAGGAAGAAGAAAGGGTATTTCAGAAAGCTTTCCTGGATATGACTGAAATGGCAAGGATCCTCTATCAAGAAAGAAATGATAGGATTGCTGGAGAAGTGTCTAAAAGCCAAAAGGAAGGAGAGGATTCCTTAGGAGGAAATAAGGGTAATAATCAGTCAAAGAAAGGGAATGGAGGAAATGGTGATCCATCATCTCCATCGTCATCCTCTTCCTCATCATCATCTTCTTTGACTTCGATAAATCAGTCATGTAAGTTGAAAACCACTGGTAAAAATCCTTTTCTAAAGCTTGATGTTAAATTTGAATTGCCCATG
The DNA here is from genome assembly GCA_034641835.2 of Pinus albicaulis. NCBI lineage: Eukaryota > Viridiplantae > Streptophyta > Pinopsida > Pinales > Pinaceae > Pinus > Pinus albicaulis. Next base: position 1,071,335,094 of record CM076572.1, on the reverse strand, counting down.
TTTAACGATGAAGTCAATGTAAAGAAACTAGACAATTGGATCAGACAATTGGAAGTTTATTTAAGGATTCAAAACCTTCATGATGACGACACCAACATTCAGTTAGCCTCATTAAGGATGGAAGGAGCATCGTTGGTATGGTGGGAAGCCAAGACCAAAGAGGAAATTCAAAAACATGGTAAGCTTACTTTATCATCGGTTGAATTTATTTCTGAAATTAAGAAGCAATTTTATCCTCTTGCTCATCTACAAAAGGCTATAATGAATTGGAAAAAATTTAGAGAGCTTAAAGGACAAAGTGTTCAGGAATACACTCAAGAGTTTAGGAGAAGAGCACTGTTCTTAGGAGTAGACTTACAAAGTCAAGATACATTGCTGAAGTATATAGGTGGTTTGCATAATTACCTTATACATACTATCCTTATGTTTAATCCTACTATTCTAGATGAAGTTTGTATACAAGCTATGCATGTAGAGGCTAGAGGGAAAAACAATTTTGATGCACTAAATGAGGGTAGTGACATTAAAGGCAAAGGAAGAAAAAGGATTGCAAAATCTAAAAAGGAAAAAGGGAAATTCTTTCGCAAGAACTGTTTAAAAACAAGCCACAATGAAGATCACTGTTGGAAGCTTCATCTAGAGATGAAACCAGAGAAATATAAAAACAAAGAAAAAACCAAAGAAAAGGGAAAAACTACTGCAACTTTTGAACAGGACATAGGGTTAGAATTAGGTGATGAGAAAAAAAGTATCACTATGGTATTAAAGAACATAAAAGGGAAGGAGGTTGTACAAGAAACAAATCCCAGTTATAGCACATTAAACTTTCACAAAGAAACTCAAAATGAAAAGAGGAGGATAGAGCTAATTCATGTGAGGATAATATCAAACCACACAAAGATAGAAACACTTTTTGATAGTGGGTCTCAATCTAATCTCATCTTAGAGGACTTGGTCGAATAGCTGAAACTTAAGACAATTCCACATCCAAAGCCTTATCCACTTGGGTGGATATGCAAGGATGCAAACTTACAAGTCTCAAAGAAGTGTATCTTGCGCTTCGCCATAATAGCTCATTATGTTGATTGGGTTGAACTGGATGTAGTACTGCTTGACATTACAGGTGTCGTCTTAGGTATTCCATATTTATATGGCAGAAAGGAAATCTTCCATTGACATGAGAATAAGTATCACTTGTTCAAGGATGGAAAAGAGTACATTGTGAGAGCACATAAGAAGAAGCTAGAATCTTCTTTAGTCCACGCAGGGCAATTGAAAAGGCTAGTTAATGCAAGTCAAAATCAGACTTTGTTGATGGTTAAACAACAATATTTTGTACATTTTCCCTTTCATGATATTGGTGATATAAATGATTGTACATTTCAATGTGATAACAATTCGTCTTTCAAAGAAGATGACATTATGTTGCACAAGGTACCTTTGGTGACGATCGGTGCAGAGAACGAAGTGTCAGTGCAAAGTAGTGCAAGAGCCCATGAGATGGAAAGACATGCAAGAAAAGAGGGCACACAGATCAGCATGGGTTAGTGTTGGTTTCAGAATGGCAGATTGCTATGGCTAGAAAACTTGGTCGGGATTCAGCACAAGTACAAGGTTCATTGAGCAAAAATTCACCATGTGAATAGTTAGCAAGGTGAATCTTATTTTCAGTCTTCTTTGAAGTTTGACCATTGTAGAAATAGTATGCTTTCTACAAATTATATTTTCTGTTCTGCAAATTTCAAGAATTTGCATCATGACTCAGTCAATGTTAGCAATGGTCGGTCAGTGAATTCAAGGAACAATTTATCATTTTATGAAAAGCTCAATTTGATGAAATCAGGAAGATTTCAGTTGTTCAAATATGAAAGAGTGGATAATCAGTCTCCTCATATTCATTTTCTATAATCAGAGAGCTTTTGTGGGTCCAAAAGCTTCCCATTTTGGAGGTGTGATCAGGTGATCATGTCCTAAGTGAAGAAAATGCTCAAAATTTTATTTTATTAGAATTGGTTGAAACTAGAATGAAGGAAAAGGTCTCGTCAGAATGATCCTATAGCCATGAAAAACACTCAAAACTGATACTGTATGTGAAATATATTCAAGTTTGAAATTTCACAATTTCAAGAAAAGTTTAGTTGGACTTTGTTTGACTTTGAATAAAAAAATATTAAAAAAAGGAATATTCCACAGAATATTACATAGAATATTCTTTGTCAAGCAATCAGAGGTCGACAAGTGTCACATTCAGATTGGAAGGTTTATTTGTATGTAGGTTTTGGGCCTATCAGCGGGCACCACATGGCCTGCCCAGAGGCCGTCACATGGCCCCAAGCCGGTGAATGTTTGGCATTGAAAAATTTATCGGAGACAATAGGATTTGAACCCAAGTCTGGGAGATGCCAGTAGGGTGACCCGACCGGGCACTCTACGGGATGTTATTAACCATATAGATCTTCACATCTATTTAAGGTTTCAAAAGGATTCGAGCAGGGCTAAAAGGGGGTCAGCCCCTAAGGCCCAGCCCCCTCTATATAATGTGACCAAAATCTGGGGACCAGTGCCATAAACATATGGTGGTTAAATGTAAATAGTTAACATTTATGTTTCGGATAAGATCACATGTGGATTCGGCAATGGTTACGGTAACATTTAAGACCACAGTTATATAACCGTTGGTCCAACATATATTGCGACAGGTGCAGACATGTGACCGTAACTATTGACACTTAATGTTACCCCTAACAGTCTAGATATAGTTGGTGGAGTCCACCCAGATTGGCACCAATTTCATAATTAGTGGCTTTAACTGCAGTTTCTCCACTTTTGGTGGAGGTTTTCTAGGCCTGATTGGGAAAAAGTGGTTTTTCTCATAACTTTTGCTGGGGAAAACATTTTGGAGTGAATTTATTTTTGTTTTAAAGTATTTTGGGAATTCCAGAGCCAATGGTGCAGGTTGCAGAGGGAACAGAGCTCGTATTCAGATACAGTTTCATCATAGAAACTTGAAGAGCCTTCAGGGCCTAGGGAGTGTTGGAGATGTATTAGGTTATGGTTAGCCATTGGAGGTGAAACAAAAGCCCATCTTTACTGTTTTCAGTGTTCTAAACTCATTTCTATAGATATTTTTTCCTGTTTATGCTTTCTTCACATCGCATAACCATTTTTGAACATAATAAGACCAAGGACATGCCCATTTGGGGGCCTTGGACCTGGCAGATGTAGCCTAGGAGGGGTGAACTGCCTTATCATATGTTGTGTTATATTATGTGATTTATACGGGTATGTTTTTCTAAAGTTAAATATGCTAAATAGTAAAAATAAATAAGCCTCATACACACAAAAAGACTCATAAATTTACCAAAAGCACTTTGTTCCAATTGCAAAACATATAAAATAGTTTGCACACCTAAGTTTATGGAAAATGAATACCTTGAACAACAAACAAGTAGTTTCATTTTCAGATCATTAGTGTTTAAAGGTGACATATCCAGTAAATGCCCCTACATTCAATCTCTGTAATATAACTCAGAATTTCTCATATTTTCATATCAGATTGGTATCAAAGCTCAAGTTTAGAGCCATAGAAGCTAGAGTTCTTACTCAACATTTGTTTTGTGCAAAGATTAAGTCATTTGTTTGGAATTTTTTATGCTTACCAGGTTAAAACTCAAGAGAGGTGAAGGAAAATTGGTTAGTGTACAAACTAATCCACAACCAATAAGGGTCAGAGAACCACGTCCAAGAGCCCTAGAAGTAGCTACAAGCATGTCTTCAAGAGAACGTGAAATGCCTGAAGAGGTGGATCCCAAGGAAGAAGAAAGGGTATTTCGAAAAGCTTTCTTGGATATGACTGAAATGGTAAGGATCCTCTATCAAGAAAGAAATGATAGGATTGTTGGAGAAGGGTCTAAAAACCAAAAGGAAGGAGAGGATTCCTTAGGACGAAAGAAGGGCTATGATCAGTCAAAGAAATGGAATGGAGGAAATGGTGATCCATCATCTCCATCATCATCCTCTTCCTCATCATCATCTTGTTCGACTTCGGTAAATCAATCACATAAGTTGAAAACCACTGGTAAGAATCCTTTTTTAAAGCTTGATGTCAAATTTGAATTGCCCATATTTAACGGTGAAGTCAATGCAGAGAAACTAGACAATTGGATCAGAAAATTGGAAGTTTATTTAAGGATTCAAAACCTTCATGATGATGACACAAGATTCAGTTAGCCTTATTAAGGATGGAAGGAGCAACATTGGTATGGTGGGAAGCCAAGACCAAAGAGGAAATTTGAAAACATGGTAAGCTTACTTTATCATGGGTTGAATTTATTTCCGTAATTAAGAAGAAATTATTTCCTCTTTCTCATCAAAAAAAGGCTATAATGAATTGGAAAAACTTTAGACAGCTTAATGGACAAAATTTTCAAGAATATACTCAAGAGTTTAGAAGAAGAGCACTGTTGTTAGGAGAAGACTTACAAAGTCAAAATACTTTGCTGAAGTATATAGGTGTTCTGCATAATTACCTTATACATACTATCATTATGTTTAATCCTACTATTCTAGACGAAGTTTGTGTACAAGCTACACATTTAGAGGCTAGAGGGAAAAACACTTTTGATGCACTAAATGAGGGTAGCGATTTTAAAGGAAAAGGAAGAAAAAGGATTGTGAACTCTAAAAAGGAAAAAGTGAAATTATTTTGCAAGAACTGTTCAAAAACAAGCCACGATGAAGATCATTTTTGGAAGCTCCATCTGGAGCTGAAACCAGGGAAATATAAAAACAAAGAGAAAACCAGAGAAAAGGGAAAAATTGTTGCAATTGTTGAATAGGAATTAGGGTTATAATTAGGTGATGGGACAAAAAGTATCGTCATGGTGTTAAAGAACATAAAAGGGAAGGAAGTTGTACAAGAAACAAATCCCAGTTCTAGCACATTAAACTATCACAAAGAAACTCAAAATGAAAAGAGGATGATAGAGTTATTTCATGTGAGGATAATCTCAAACCACACAAAGATAGACACACTCATCGATAGTGGGTCTCAAGATAATCTCATCTCAGAAGACTTGCTCAAAATGCTAAAACTTGAGACAATTCCATATCCAAAGCCTTATCCACTTGGGTGTATATGCAAGGATGAAAACTTACAAGTCTGAAATAAGTGTATGTTGCGCTTCGCCATAATAACTCATTATGTTCATTGGGTTGAACTGGATGTAGTACCGCTTGACATTACAGGTGTTGTGTTGGGTAGTCCATATTTATATAATAGAAATGCAATATTCCATCGCCATAAGAATAAGTATCACTTGTTCAAGGATGGAAAAGAGTACATTGTGAGAGCACATAAGAAGAAGCTAGAATCTTATTTAGTCCATGCAGGGCAATTGAAAAGGCTAGTTAATGCAAGTCAAAATATGACTTTCTTGATGGTTAAACAACGAGATTTTGTATATTTTCCTTTTCATGATGTTGCTGATATGAATGATGGTGTGTTTTAGTCTAATAATAGTTCATCTTTGAAAGAATATGACATTATGTTGCACAAGGTACCTTTGGTGATGATCGGTGCAGAGAATGATGTGTCGGTGCAAAGCAGTGCAAGAGTCCATGAGATGGAAAGGCATGCAAGCAAAGAGCGCACACATTTCATCATGGGTCAATGTTGGTTTCAGAATGGAAGATTGGTATGGTGAGAAAACTTGGTCGAGATTCGGCACAAGTACAGGTTTCATTCACCAAAAATTCGCCATGTGAAGAGTTGGTAAGGTGAATCTTATTTTTAGTATTCTTTGAAGTTTGACCATTGTAGAAAGAGTATTATTTTTACAAACTATACTTGATGTTCTACAAATTTCAAGAATTTGTGTCATAACTCATTTAATGTTAGCAACGGTCGGTTAGTGAATTCAAGGAACAATTTAGCATTTTATGACAAGCTCAATTTCATGAAATCGGGAAGATTTAAGTTGTTCAAAGTTTGAAGAGTGGAGAATCAGTCCCCTCATCTTCATTTTCTGTAATCAGAGAGCTTTTATGGGTCCAACAGCTGCCCATTTGGGATGTGTGATCACGTGATCATGTCCTAAGTGAAGAAAATGCTCAAAATTTTATTTTCTTAGAATTGGTTGAAGCTAGAATGGAATAAAATGTCTTGTCAAAATGATCCTGTAGCCGTGAACGAAACTCAAAACTGATACTGTATGTAAAATATATTCAAGTTTGAAATTTCACAATTTCAGGAAAAGTCCAGATGGACTTCGTTTGATTTTGAATTAAAAAAAATATTAAAAAAAGGAATATTCCACATAATATTCCATAGAATCTTCCATAGAATATTCTTTTTCAACCAATAAGAGGTCAACAAGTGTCACATTCAGACTGGAAGGTTTATTTATATGTTGGTTTTGGGCCTATCAGCGGGTGCCAGGTGGCCTACCCATAGGCTGCCACATGGCCCTAGGCTGGTGAATGTTTAGCATTGAAAAATTTATCAGAGACAACATTTGAACTCGGGTCTGGGCGCCGCCAGCTGGGCGACCTGACCGGGAGCTCTACAGGAAGTTCTTAACCACATAGATCTTCACATCTATTTAAAGTTTCAAAAGGATTCGGGTCAGGCCGAAAGGGGGCCAGCCCCTAAGGGCCAGTCCCCTGTATATAATGTCACTGCAAGCTCAGGACAAGTGCTACAAAAAATTGGTGGTTAAATGTAAACAGTTAACATTTATGTTTTGGATAAGGTCACATGTGGATGCGGCGGTGGTTATGGTAACATTTAAGACCACAATTATATAACCGTTGGTCCAACATATATTGTGACAGGTACGGACATGTGACCGCAACTATTGACACTTAATGTTACCCCTAATGGTGCTGATATAGTTGGCATCGTCTCCCCAGATTGGCGCCAATGCCATAATTAGTGGCTTTAACTACAGTTTCTCCACTTTTGGTGGAGGTTTTCTAGGCCTGATTGGGAAAAATTGGTTTTGCTCATAACGTTTACTAGGGAAAAACTTTTGGAGAAACTTTTTTTTTTATTTCGAGTATTTTTAGCATTGCGAAGCCAATGGCGTAGGTTTTAGACGCAACAGAGCTTAGATTCAGGTAATTTTTCCACAAAGAAGCTTGAAGAGCCATTAGGGCGTAGGGAGTGTTGGAGCTGTATTGGGCTATGGTTAACCATTGGAGGTGAAACAAAAGCCTATATTTACTGTTTTCAGTGTTCTGAACTCATTTATACAGGTATTTTTTCCTCTTTAGGCTTTTTTCACACTGTATAACCATTTTTGAGCATAATAAGAGCAAGGACATGCCCATTTGGCGGCCTTGGACCCAACAAATGTAGCCCAAGAGGGGTGAACTACCTTATCATATGCTGTGTTATATTATGTGATTTATACTGTTTTGTTTTTCCAAAGTTAAATATGCTAAACAGTAAAAATAAATAATCCTCCTACACACAAAAATACTCAAAAATTTACCAAAAGCACTTTGTTCCGATTGCAAAACATATAAAACAGTTTGCACACATAAGTTTATGAAAAATGAATATCTTGAACAACAAAAAAGTAGTTTCATTTTTAGATCATTAGTGTTTACTTCTATTATTTCTATATAAAGAGTCTGTAAAGGTCCAGGTAGCCTTCGGATCTCATCCTTTCTTTAAAGTTGACATATCTAGTAAATGCCCCTATAGTCAATCTCTGTAATAGAACTCAGAAGTTCTGACATTTTCAGATCAATTTGGTTAGATTCCATATGCGTATATGTAAACTTAAGGTTCATTTCTTTAAGGATTGTCTCACAAAGATGTTTATGGCTACTTTAGAAGGAAAAGCATGGTCTTGGTATGAAAGCCTACCGAATGGTTCATTATATTCTCTTTCTGATTTTCATGTTGCATTTTATGAGATGTATGAAGAGTGTCATCCCTCCTTATTGCAAACATTTTGAAGATGATGAGTTTATGGATGATAAAATTTTATAGGCCCTTCATGACAACCCATTTCATCACTAAGAGGAAAGGATAGCCTCTCTCTTGGATAAAAATGGAACCCAACAGGAGTTTATTTATGAGAATCATGTTACATATTTTGAGTTTGATGAAACGTTACAGCAGACTTGTCAGTCTTTTTATCATCAGGAGTATGAGAATCATTTCAAACAACAAGAGTAAATACTAGAAGATAATTGCTATAATCCTCAGGTAAACGAAGAAGTTTATTTTTCATGTCATTCCTTGCATCAACCTACATCAATTAATGATCACACTAATGAGGAAGTGGATGAAATTTTTTCTTTATCCTTGTCTTCTAATTTGAAGTCATTTGAGTGCAAGTCAAAAGATAAAATTCAAGTTGTGGATGAAGTTGCTAAGAACATTGAAAAGGACATTGAATTTTTAGTAGATCAAATTCAATCTTATAGTCTTCATGATTAGGATCATTATTTTCAAAAAATTTCAATGCTAGAACACAAAGAGAGAGTGTTTTTACCTTTTGTTTTGAGATTGAGGAATAATACCCTATTTTTGGAGATCAGTTTGAAAATCAATTAGATTGCACACAACTAAAATCTTGTGTTGCTAAGAAAAGAATATATGAGTTGTCTAAAGCTGCAGAATGTTATGAGAATCATCAAATAGATCATGTCTTCTTTCATCCTATAGCTGAATACATGGAAGAGTTTTACAGTTCGGATTACCAGTTACATTTTCATTATGAGGATCCGATACATTTTATGTTGCCTTGGTCATTTTAGTATCATGCTTACTCTAGGTTCAAATGCAGTCATGAGGTTCAAGTTTCAGATTAGATCAATGACTGGCTTCATTGGAAGTTTCATGTTGCCTAAATAAAAAATGGAGATTGCAGTTGATAGGGTGAGTAGGAGTATGTGAATAAGTTCAAAGTTGACTGAGCATATTTTTAGTAGGCACAAAGTTGGTCTTTTAGCAATAATCATTAGGCATGATCCCGAGGTAAAGGCCATAAGAGTTTGAAGAAGTTTTGGAAAAAAATTAGAGTTTTTTATTCCAAAAGGATGGATGGCACTGGAACTACAGGTTCTTTGGTGTACCATAGGGGCACACCATCCCAAGTGGATTCATTGTTATCACACCCAAAATTTTCAAAATTATAACTTCAAATGTGTCAAGTTTGTAATTAGCTTGGTTAGGAGCATAACATCATGAAATAATAAATTTTATGATTAGTATAAGCTTATATTATTGCTTTAAGTTGTTAGGGGATTATTTCAAGTCAGATCAAACGAAAAAATCTGAAGTGGATACTTTAAATCAACCTAATGTGTCAAATTTGGCCACTTGTCAAAAATGTTCTGAGTCCGCGGTGATTTTAGTACAAAACTAACAGATTTCTCTGTGGAAACACCTAGTAATTCTATAGCGAAACTGACACTTGTAAATATATATTCGATACGAAAGCGTGTCTTCCTATAATGGTTTTCTGCATAATGATGAGCTGTTAAACTTTGAGGGTTTCGAGGTCATGCTATCAGAATAGGGTCATCATTAAATGTTTTAGGCACATTTTGGCATCAATTACCATTTTCTTAATAAATCTCATCTCATTTTTTCAAATCTATCCTTGATTCCTCGTGCTTTTTTTTTCGCTATTGTAAGATGCTACCAAAGCAACTTGCTATCATTTGCATTTCCCTTAGAATTCCTCTGTCATATCAGTCCTCTTTTGCCATAACATCTCATTGTCATGAAATGTTTTTACTAAACAGGTGTGAATATCCAAATAAGGTGACCGCTGCAAAACAGAAATAAATGGATACAACAAAGAAAGAAAATAAAGGAGGCCTACCATTCAGCTATGAGCCTAAAAGTCAAATATTAATCATGGAAGATCCTAATTTCGTGGAAATTTTTACAAGATCACAGTGCATTCCATTATGTCAAAGGTTACAAGGTAATCACAAACATGTATCACAATACTTTTCACTTAATTTCAAAGGAACTTCTACGAAGGTTGGTTTTCTCCATGTGCCAATTTCGCTTGACAGTATTCCTCAAGAAACAGGGATCCATAGGATAGGAGAAGAATTTTTTAAAGCTATGAAGTTTGATTTAAATATTTGTGATGACTATATAAAGCCTGAACATGTAGGGATAAATATGACTATAGGGATTCCTAGAACTTGTCTTAAAGATAACTACTCTAAGTTATCGACAGTTATAAAAAAATACTTTACCTGTGAAGGCAGATTCCATATAACCTACATGCATCATTTCAAGATGTTGCTTCCTTTTACCGAAAAAGGATGATAGATATTCCTTTTTACCTTTTTAGAAGCCTTGGAAAAATGGAAGATAAAGTGTAAGGTAGACCTGAAAGAATCGAAACTTCCATCTTTCACCATGGATTGATAAAATTACTAATACTGGAAGAATTAAATAAATTATATAGAGACTGGGCAGCTTTCTTATTTATGAATGGGTATGAAATTTATGCTTTAACTCAAAGGAAATCCTCCAAACTCAAAACTCCTTCTCCTAGACAAGAGATGAATACTACTGTAGAAGTAGAAAGCAATCGACAAAATTTTTTACAACCTGCAGCTGAAAACATGGAAGTAGAAGCTAAATTCATCCATGAAGCAACACTTCATCCAACAACTAGTAAGCATGCTAAAAAACATGTCACAATTAGCAATACTAAACCTACAACAAAAAGGTCTAAAATAAGCAAAAAGGAAACTATTGGAGGTAAAGGCAGGCTTGAAGACATCTTACAGGCTATAGACATTACAAAGACCCCTACAGTGAAAGAAAATGAGGTGGAAGGATCCAAGGTTAAAAGGAAGAGTATTATGGCCAAGAAATTAGATTTTTCATCAAAGGATTCAATTTTTATTAGTAAACCTATAAATATTTTCACTAGATCATATATTTCTGAGACTATCAAAACTGGAAATAAGTAGCAGAGAGAAGATAAAGAAAAAGAGGTTGTAATATTCAAAAATAGAGATAGTAGCAATACAACTCATAAAATGTAAGCAACATAAATTATTTAACACATGAAATCATGAAACCAATATAAATCCATGTTATTGATCATATATGCATCAAATAAGTACAAAACAATGAGTTACTAAACATAAAATGTAATCACACAGGCCTCCAATACATAAACACTCTCAAAAGTGAGATGTTGTTGCAACACAAAATGCCGGAGAAATTCTACAATGTAGCCATATGATGCATAGCTATAGATGAAGATGATAGAATGATAGAAAAATACTGATATATGCACCAAGGGAATCTAAACATGCAGATCTGGGTACTAGACGTCATATAACCAAGAGGTTTCTGAAATGCACACAACAAGGAATGTGTTACAGCCTGAGAGTTAAAGACATGCTTCTTCAATAGTACAAAAGAAGATAGGCTAAGTTAATGTAAAATACAGCAGCCCTTATCTAATAGACTTTGGATGGTGAATGCTTCCTGATCAAGAAATTTCTCCAAAATAACCACTCTAGACCTACCTCTACACTTTCCATAAGAACAGATCTGACCGAAACTAACAGTGGGATGAATGATGCATTTCACTGTCATTGAATTGGGGAATATTGCTTCATGCTTTTGTGCCTCCCAATGGAGAACCTTCTCCACCAAAACTCAGCTTTAAGACACCGATTCATCTCCACACTAATTCAACACAACACAATAACCTACAGAAACTGAACTGATGAAGAAATTTGTAGCTTCATATGGAAAAATGAATGTGGAAATCAATGCAATGCTCTTCCAAGAGGCCTCTCAAGGAAAGAGGTGGGATTCCCACTCGGGAACACCCGGTGCTAAACAACACAACAATCTAAACTAAACAACTGATGAATGCAAGTAGTCTAAACATAACATATACAAAATAATAAACCCAAAACATAACCTCATATGGTTGCCATCCTCTTCCCTATATAGATTATGATATTCCTTGCCCTTGGCCCCAGTCAATTAGGTCATTTCCTTCATGAAATCAATCTCCCTCCAAAATTGTGTTATTCCTCATTTAATCTCCAGTTCTCCATAACAACATTGTTGACTTGGTCAAAGTTGACTGAATCAACATGATCCAACCCCTTTTCACACTTGGATGTGCTTTATTTAGCTGCTTAGAAGGTCTCCTTTCACACTTGAAGTGTTTTTATTTCTTCTAAGGAGATTTATGGGCCTCCCCACCCACTTATTCACCTACCTAGCGACAAAAAAAAATATAATATTCCATTTAGCTTCAGGCTAAATTTTTGGAATATTACAGTCCTCCCCTCCAAAATGTTGTTTGTCCTCAAGCAGTTATAAATGGGGAGAAAAATTCCTCCCCTCCTCTTGTGACCCCCTCATCAATAGTCCCCGCCACTGATCAAAATAATCTGCAATAAATATACCCTCCAATGGTTCCTCCCAAGTATGCAAAACCAAATGGCTCACATGATGAAAAGGTGGAAGGTGTAAGTGGAAACCTTCTTACTTTCCAATGGCATCCTCAACGTAGAAGTGATGAAAAGAATAAGGGATCTCATTCCCAATGAGAGACTCCCATACCCATGCTATCATCTAAATGAAATGAGTCATCCTAGGTAGCTCATCAAGGAAATCCTCAACCGTCGGTTCATGCAATGTATTGGGGTTGCATGGGGAGATTAGATTTTTCCACCCAAGTTGTTTCTCTCTCCATTTATGGTATGTATGGGGCTGCTTCTGATCTTGGGCTGAAATATCATGGCCTCTAAAAATGGCCTAGGTTACGCCACCAAACAAAACATCCATGAAGTGCCCCTCCCAAGAACTCAAGGTCTTCAAATGGCTCATCCCATATGAAGACAAGAGATATGGTGTGGCAATCATATTTTTCCCATTGTTTCTCCCAAACCTGCAACATATAAATTAGGGAGAATCATACTCCCAATGGGCACCTCCAACTCTTGTGCCACCCTCCCAACAAAGCTTCCCATAAACACAAGAACATCATTAATATATGGGAGCAAAAACAAGTAGAAACAAGTTGCCATATGACAATGGGAAGGTGGATCATAGTTCCACATATGGAACTAGTGAAATGCATCCCTTGCCTACCTTAAAAAAAAGAATAGCAAGTGTCTTGTTAGCCACTTTTTTCCTTCCACAATCATCCTACAAGATAGGAGAATAAAAGTAAAATGTGGTGCCAATGGTGCACACCAAGAATCATGTGGCCTCTTCCACAAACCATCAAAATAATGGCCAGCCTCGATGCTAGAAATGGCCTCAAGTACATCATAATACAATATATAAGAATGAATAATACTCCTTGATACAACATTCTTCTCATAAAAAGTAAAGGAGTACAAATCGTAATGCATAAATATACCTTCTCTACTATGTACTTTGGTCTTTCAGTTGAAATGGCTCAACTGAAAGCTCTCCCTCACCCTCCATGACTAGGGAAGTGGTTGTGACAACCCCTCCATCATCATCCGGGCTATGCATCTCTCCACATGCTGATATATTTCCTACTAAATGCCCTGCCAAGTGAACTCCTACATCAAAGAATGAAATGCATCAAAGTGCATGGAAAGAAAGTCCACATGTGCTACATGTAACAACTTATCCTTGAGCTTAGAAGCTCTAGTCAAGAAGACTCTATCATAAGAATAGATGACCTCATCATCCACCACGTATCTTTCATCTCCCTCTAGGTCATCAAGAATCATGCAAACACCAATATCCTTGGAGTACTCTACCAAAAGCTGAGACCTCCAATATGGATCAACCCTCCTAAGAGACAACGCTAAAGATCTGAAATTTGAAGCTCACCACATGTTACTGTCTTCTCCTTTGACATCCATCATGCCAACTTCATCCTCCAAATTTTTTTCGTGCCCATCATGTAGCTGTTCATGCCCAAGTAGAAGTGGTGGCCATCAGAAGCTGGCCTCCCATGAGAAGCTACCATCCAAAAGAACTTCCTGATATTGTCCAATGTAAGAATTAGTGGCCTCCATCTACTCCAATACATGGAGGATCCCTTCCTCAAAGGAAGTACCCTCTGTTTCCCCAAATTCATGGAGCATCTCCCTTACACCATGGTGGTGCCATCCTCCATTACTAAAACAACTTCTGTCAGCGCATAATATGTGGTGAGAGTGGGTAATGCTGAAAGTGGGAGAATTTCTCTCTCCCCCTTGAGTCTACCCTAGACTCTATGAGTTGTATCAAGTCCTCCTAATGTCATTACCCCTATATAACCAATGAGTGGTTCAACCCAATGTGAAGCATCTCTCATCATCTCTTGATCTGGTGGTCTCCCCGATGGAATGCCTCCGTGCAGTGACACATCAATGTCAAGAGTACACTGCACATATGGATGGACAACTTTTTCCCTGCCCTCACTGTGCAAATCAGTCTGCCTCTTTTGTACATCAACCTTCTAAAATAGATAGGGGCGTGTGCTCCTTATCATGTGATGCTGGTCATCCTCCCTACCTTCTCCTTTCATCTCCAAGGCTTCACGATCATGTTGTTCGTTGATTTTGCCTTGTCCTCCACATATGAGATTCTTTCGAAATTCTTGCAATGATACAAGAATTCCTCTTGTTGGAGCAATTGCTGCATCTTCCTCTGCATCATGTGCTAGATATGCTCCAGATATGACAACGTTGTTTCCCCCAACCTTTCCTTTCTCTTCAACATGAATGGGAGTTATCCTTTCAATAAGAGGATCCTCTTTTGAAAAACGAATCTTCATGTCCCTTTTTCCAGGAGTATAAGATAGAGATCTTTTCTCTAGCAAGGTACTATGCAATATGTTAACCTCTTCAATAGTTTCCTGAAGTGGAGTTCAGTTTATAGGTCCTTTCAATCCTTGCAAAGGTTTGGCTTGTTTTGGTTTATTTAGCTCCATCAAAGATGTTTTAGAATGTTTTCCATCAAACTTTTTCACTATTATCCTAGTGAACTTTGCATAACTAGATGTATGTGCATTTTTTAAAGAAAAGGACTCAAATATCCACCGGGCATAGGCATTACCTCCAAAATGCAGCACTGGAACTTTGATGGCTTCATTCTCTGAAACATGGTTCTGCTACAAATAGGTGTCTACCTCCTCCACCAAAGCTCTAGCTGAACATTTTGATGAACCATCAAAATTAGATAGAAAAAATCTACCCATATCATCTTGCTTTCTCCTCTCTAGCTTGATCTTGCAAAACTCTTGGAAGTTGATGTGATCTTTGAACCTCTTAGTTTGAGTTTCATATTCTTGCACATAATCACTAAGAGTCTCCATCTTTGGCATTTCTTCTTCCTTTCTCTCTCTCATAGTAAATTTCGCCATATGACTGTGCTGTGAATCATGGTATGTGGCTGCATGCTCATCCTCGTCATGTGAAAATCTAGAGTTTGTTTTAGATTCAAACTCAAGATTTGAGAGCCTCTCTTCCCTCCTTCCTCCAATCAATGGAGTCATGTATCTGTTTTCTCTGTACATCTCCTCTTATTTTAGAGAATCTTATCCTTATGCTGACATATTGGCTGAATGCATAGGCTGAGCCAAGATTATGCTCTGATACCACTGTAATATTCCAAAATAGAAATAGCAGCAATATAGGTTATAAAATGTAAGCAGTAGAAAGTATTTAACACATGAAATCATGAGGCCAATATAAAGCCATGTTATTGATCATATATGCAGAAAATAATTACAAAACAATGAGGCACTAAACATATAATGTAATCACATAGGTCTCCAATACATAAACACTCTCAAAAGTGAGATGTTGCTGCAACACAAAATGTCAAAGAACTACTACAACAAAGTCATTTGTTGCATAGCTATAGCTAGAGATAATACAATAATAGAAAAATAATGATATAGGCCCCAATCGAATCTAAACATACAAATTCGGACACTAGATCAACTTTCCAAGCCAACCCAAAAGGGTTTCCGGAAAATGCACACAATGTGCCAATGTAAGCTACAGCCCTAGGGATGAAGATATGCTGCAAAAATAAAAATGAGAAGATATGGCTGATATTGATGTAGAAATAAAAAACCCTTCTCCAATATACCCTCCAGATGAAAGAATGACTCCTCCACTGAAGAAATCTCCTCCCAAAAACACAATTGCAACTACCCTTGCAACTCCTCCCTAAAATAAAATAGATATAGACTAAAACTGCACTGTAGGGGATGAATATTTCTTGGCCTAGTGCCAAATTTGTGAAATAAGCCCAAGGGTCTTCTTTACAGGCCTCCCAATGGATGGAAACCTTCCTCCACTGAAAAACTAGCTTTGAGGACACCCGATATAATCCTCCACTATTGCACCCTGCAATACAACACAATAACGTGCAGAAACTGCGCTGATGAAGAAAGCTGTAGCTTGGTCTGGAAACCTTAATGTGGAAATGAATGAAATGGTCTCCCAAGAGGCCTCTCAAGGAAAGAGGTGGGATTCCATCTCGGGAACACCCGGTGCTAAACAGCACAAAAATCTCAACTAAACAACTAAAGAATGCAAGTAGTCTAAAAAGACTATATACAAAATAATAATCCAAAAACATAACCCCATATGGCTTTCATCATCTTCCTTATATAGATTATGAGATTCCTTGACCTTGGCCCCACTCAATTAGGTCATTTCCTTCATGAAATAAATCTCCCTCCAAAAATTCTTTATTCCTCATTTAATCTCCACTCCTCCATAACAACGTTGTTGACTTGGTCAAATTTGACTGAATCAACATGATCCAACCCATGTTCACACTTGGAGGTGCTTTATTTAGCTTCTAAAAAGGTATCCTTTCACACTTGAAGTGTTTTTATTGCTTCTAAGGAGATCTATGGGCTTCCCCACCCACTTATTCACCTACGTAGTGATAAAATAAACTATAATATTCCTTTTAGTTGAAGGCTAAAGTTTTGGAATATTACAGAAGCAGCAGTAGAAGAAATTATATTTGTATCTCCTACTGAGACAAAGGTTACTAAAGAAAAATAAGGTCAATCCAAAATAAATATTGAGAAGGAGTCTAAGGAATATTTTCCAAAAGGAGAGCTCAAAGATAAAGAAGAAACACTCAAACAGAGAAAGGGAAAGGAGAAAGTCATAGAGCAAACTGAAAAAGAGCTTCTTAAAGAATGGTTAAAAGAATTTAGGGAAGATTTGTTTGAAACAAAGAGAGAGTTGGAAAGATACAAGCAAGGTAGATAGTCAATAGATGAGGTGGAAAAGAAAGTGACTAATCAGGTTACTCATTTTGAAAAATCCATTGGAAAGGCCAAAAACATGTTGAAGAGATCATAGCCTTCGCACATCATGATGAAACACACAAGGGAGAGGAATTTATGGTTACAAGTGGAGAGGAAAAGTCTTCAGAGATAATTCAAAGAGTTGAAAGAACATATGGAGTTGATGAAGACATAATTAGAGAAGAAAGGTTTGGAGAGAGGAGCTATGGAAGAAACTACTAAACTTGCTCATAAAGAAACTATTGGTAAATAGAAAGGTAATAGTGAAAAAGAAACCCTTTTTGTCTTATATTATCATACTTCACATGCAGGTATATCCATGGATCTGTTGTAGGCTCAAATATTAAATTTTTTTAAGTCTCTGAGAAATTAGATAATTCCGAAGCGTGTGAAAGGCTTGAAGCCCAGTTTTTGTTGCGGAATTTTTGAAGAATTCCTTTTGGTTTCAAGCCACTTAAACAAACATGGTTAAGGAACTTTTAGGGTTGTGTTTCAATATTTTTGATAACCTAATACCCTCCAATGGTCAAGAGTAGCAGAGTATTATCACAGATTACCTTTTTATTTTTTCTATGAAATTTCACTATGAAAGTAGTTCAAAATACTTTTTGACACAAGGTAAATTTTTGGAAGAAGGTGAAGGGTAAATAACTATTTAAAATTTGTTCTCCATGAGAAATGATAAAGAGTATCAGCGCAATGAGAAAGAGTATCATATCAAAACATTTGTAATTGGAGATATTTTTTTATGGATATAGTTCGAAGATACTAGCTCACTATGTTGCCATATCATCAAACTGACAGCTCCTTAATAGTACGCAGAGCAGTTCGATGAATACGGTCAGAGTATTAATGTTTTTTTTGTGTCCAATATGGTTGAAAGAAATGATTCCTTTCGAGGACGTTTTGGATCATCTTTAGATTAAAATGTAATAAGTAGGTGTTTGAGTCATAGTAGGACTCTAACACCTAATTCAAAAGGTGTCAATTTCTAGTTGTAAATGTCTAGTTAGTGGTCAGATTTGTTGTCAATAATAGAGTTTAATGATCTAGGCACTTGGTAGATTGTATATAAAGGCTAGATGCCTATAAGTAGTGAGTACTTCGATGTATGAAGGGCTGGAAATGTTATCTCATAATACTATTTTATTGTAAATCTTTGGATTTTGTACCATATACAGTAACAATACAACTTTTCTTCACCTGAGATTATTATTATATTTCAATTATTTTCTGTCCTATCTTTTGAAATCTTTTCTTCCAATGTCTTAATGCTTATTACTCAAAACTCATGATTTTGCAAGCTTTGATTTCCTTAAGTATTAAGCTATTGTATATCTCTCTTAATAGTTTGCCTTCAATGTCATGATGTCTCATCACTGAGAATTCGTGTATTACATGCTCTGACTTCCTTTGAACCTCAAGTTATTGAAAATTTCTTGTATGTGTTGCTCTTTCATTGAAATATTTACAAGCCTCAGCTTCCACAAGGAAAGCCTTTGTTACTGAGATCCCCCTCACTTACTCCATAGCCCAATGGTAGCAAGCATTTATCTTTTCAACCTACAAATATACAAAGCCAAGACATAAATAATAGAGTTAGCGATCTATCTTATATCATTAACCAATATCATAAACCCCTTTAAAAGAGCCCTCTCAGACTGAAGAGGCTAAGCTTTAGTCCCAAGATTTGTTTGAAATAGTAACTCCAAATTGACATTCTTCTAGTTACATATATATGTTTTTTCTTTTAACATATAATATATAAATAGTTCATATTTAAATATATATTATTTATGGATCATATTTTTCATTGTAATTTGTATTTTCTCATTCATATATTGTTGAAAGACATGTGAATATTCTTTCATTTACAAAGTTTCACAAACACATTTTTATATTTACATGCATATAGTTATTTTTTGTATCTTATATTTATATAAATAAAGTGTCTAATTAAATATGGATATTCAAATAGTTTATTTTATTTGTATATATATATATTTTTTAATTATAATAAAAATCATGAAAATTATACATATTTCATCACCAAATTTTTTAATTTTTTTTAATATTATAAGCAACAAATTTTTTTTTTTATAAATATTATAAGGAAAAAAAATTAAATTGAAATTATTGATACTTTATATTTATATTCTTTATATTTTTTACTATAGGAAATTTTATTTTTTAATTTAAAAATTAATTTATTTTCATTTAAATAGGACAAGTATCTACTCCGCCAAAGAAAGCATTTTTTAGAAAAAACAGAGAGCATAACTTGAGATTCAAGGACTGCTTTTCCAGTCATATATGCGACCTGTAATATAATCTAACCTACTGAACTTCCACTGAAGACACCTAACAGGAATGGACCTTTCATTCAAAAAAAAGAAGAAGGTTATAAGTCGTGATCCCAGCCAGATCCCATATGTTCGCTTCATCAAAACCTCCCCCAGTTAAAAAGATATTGTGAATATTGATCCTTATTTTGAACGTTTTAGTGTAATATTAATTATGCAGCAGCCGTTAAGCGCATGTTAACGCCTTCAGCGGAAACTATGGTTCTGCTACGACAAATGCAAGAGTCGAAAGGGACAGCACCAGTTTATTATTCATAACGATTCACTCATATTCCTTACGTTTGCTGAGCCATATGTTATTTTCTCTTTTGCAGTGCAAGAATAAGTACCTAGAACACTAATCGACATCGGATTAAAGTAGAACCATTATTTTTTGAAGCTTACTGACAGTAAGCCCTTACAGTCATTATCCACCTTTCCTGGTAGTATATATTTTATAAAATTTCAGAACTTTTCAAGTTTACGGATTTGTTTGCATCTTTGTTAGATTTGAAGCCATTTTAAATCTGTCAAACTGTGTATTATCAACAACAATATTACATGTTATGTAGCAGAGTGTATAAGGGTCAGCAGTAATGAATATGCGCAAAATATATGCTCAGTGGTTGTGTTAAATAATGTAAACTATACACAGAACAAAAGTCGTGCACTAAATAATAGTGTATTAAGCACTGTATAGATTGGCAAGTATATATGATAGGATGTATTTCGATACAACATTTATATCTGATCATATACACTCCAATTTATATAACATTTAATACAGTGCCATCACTTCCATATTCGCAATATATTATTTATATTTGACAGATTTAGATCTTAGTTAAATCTTGGAATATACATCACTGCATGTATTTGCATACACCATTTATATTTGGAAATATATATCTAATATATTGTATGAATTATATATGGTTGAATATCCACCTAAAACGTTTGCCAAATATTGTAAAATATTGACCTATGAACAATATTTAACATATTTAATGTATTAAGTATTGCAAACAAAAATTATATAGATGATTATATTTATATCAACTTAGATCTATTTTAATCACCAATCTATCAAGCGCCTAAAGAGATCAAATCTCTTGAGGTGCAAACCTTTCCTCAAGTTTTGCATTAAAAAAAGAGGTTTGCACCTAGAATATCTTGAGCTGCAAACCTTTTTTTGAGTGAAAAACTTGATGAAAGATTTGCACCTCAAGAGATTTGACTTAGGTTAGGACGTATCTGGCATGGTTTCAGTCTTGTGTCACACAAAAATTGTTAAACATTTAACTATTTTGATCATTTTAAATATACTAAATATGTCTAAAATTAATCAAGTCATTTAAATTTTAAATTTTCTCAATTACATTTGTTTGTTGAGATGATAGAGATTGTTAATACAGTAAATAATGAAAAATGATGAAAATACAATTTTTGAATTCAAATTAACAATGTATCAATGTGTCATGTTTTCATGTAGATCATATGAAAAAGGATGTTGAAATTGTAGACCATTCATATTTTTAAGTTAAGCTATTATAGAAAACATCATAAATTGTTTATTTTTCTCTTGAATATTAATAGTAGTTTTCTTCAATGTCAATCATTGTCAGTGATGGATTATTAAATCCCAAGTAAATTGCAATGGTAGTTGTTTTATATTACCTTGTTTGAATTCAATGTGACTAACAATGTTAAATAGTATTAAATTAAAATAAAAAATATGTATTCAATTAAAAATTGGCGCAACCCTTCTAGCTTCTCTCTTAATTATATCCTTCGATGCAACTAATTTCATTATCCTCCCCACTGTTCTAGAAATGACTTTGGTCCTTCAATACTCAAGCTCGCTCACTATACACTAACAGTCTCAGATAGGTTCTCATGCCACTCATTTACATATCTTTTTGTGGCTCTGCAGTGGCACTAAAACCTCTTAAATCTTGAGTGATAAATTGATTCCCTCATGGTTATACTCCTATCCATGTCGCTTAACTAGCCCTCATTAAACCACAGTTACACGTCCTCTTGTAACCATGCTCTATGTTACACAATCCTAGCGATCATCAATCATGATCACGTGACAAGATTTAAATTCGTGGTTATGTCAGGTTTGAGCCAAAACCCAAGCCTAACCAACCCTCTCACGACTCGATGGGTTGAGATTGATTTAGGTTGTGGACACGGCAGAATTTTTTGGTACATAACTAGGTCTCAAGATAGCCTTCCTCTGGAGCTCGATGGCATTGATTGTTCGGTTCAACGATCATGATATGTTATTGGAAGATCTATGGTTGAGGCTCCACAATGGCCAACTAATGGTTAAAGGGTTATATCCAACCATAGGGACTTGGCTCTCTCCTTATTCCTCCTCACGATAATGTTCGAATGAAGATCGAGTTTGATACTTAAAACATAAGTACATCACACTAAGCATCGATTCCTAATGCAAATTCTTATAACTTCTAGAGAGCGTTGTCACTCCACCCAAGCACCAGGATTTGAAGGTGCTCTGTCCCGATGATAGCTCATTTCAAAATTATCTGTCTATAGCGATTGTTTTATGAATAATATGGGACCATGATAAATCTATGATCACGCAAATTTCTTCAACCCCTTAGACTAAAGTGACACAGGTATTATTTATATGTTTTTTTGAACACGCTAGAAATGACATTGCACCAATGTAATTCATCCTTATGGATGATTTTTGGTTATCAATAACTCCCTTGTGTTTGTATAGGTTTCATCCCTTATCGACTGGGCTATGGGCATCCTGCTACTTGATCAAAACAATTAATGAGTAGTTTTCTCCCCCTCAGCTCGCTATGCTTCACATGGGCTTGAATGTTAAATCAAAACCCCACACACAAATCAATTAAACTTAACCTGGTGACTCTCGACCATTTACACAACTATAATATACATTTATGTATATGAATGAAAATTCAAGAAATGAATCAAAACCATATTTTATTATAATCAAGGATAGAGTATTTACAAAGAGATTACAAAGGGCTCACTACCTTTGTCCCCTCAACCTCATTTGAGGTTTTCTCCTTAACCAGTATCTATTTTTTGAGCTCCCATCCTTTTTGGTCTCACAAATTCAGATACATGTAAACTAAAATATTGAGTAGAAAATTATCCTAAAAAAAAAACACCAAATGGGACATATGTCGATTATCCCAGAACTACCGCGCGCTTGAGTTTGGCAATTCTATTTTTTTTACAACACCATTTTGTGCAATAATATCAACTCAATAAAACAACTATTAACCGATATTCTCCTAGAATATGGAAACTTGTATTAACACTAGAAATATACTTATTCCAAAATTATGCAAATTACAACTCGGGGAAATTTCTTTCCCTTTGGGAATTCCATGCCTCCTTGGGGTATAAAAAAAAATTCACCTAGGTTTTATGCTCTTGTATTATTTTTGATTTTTTTCCCATCCATGTTATTGTCATTATTTTATCCTTTTCCTACTATTATCCCATTGTTCATTTTCTTGTTTCCTTTGATGTGCTTTCTTGAGGCAATCCTTTATAGCTAGATCTACTTGTTGTCTCCTTTTACTTTTTATGTTCTTCTCTAGTTTATTTTTCCATCTCTTTTTAACAAATTGTATCCTCTCACTAATGTATCCCACATCATGTTTTCATATATAAGTTGTCTCCATGGCCTCTATTCTCCCCTAGATATGCCTTAGTTAAAGCCTTAGATCCTTTTGTATTCTACCTTTTTCTTGGCCTCCTCTTCTGAGTGGCATACTTTCAACAACACTCCTTCAATTCTTTCTTTATCAATTGAAATATTTTATAGAGTTTAAATATTTGATACCACTATTATGCTACCATACTAGATACTCTTGTAAATACAACCTTCAACATAATTAATCATTTTTTGTTCCCTCTTGTTCTAGAAATTATTTCAATACCTTACTAATCAAGCTAGTCTTAGTCTAAAACTAGACTAGCCTTGTGCCTGTCATTTACATCTCTTTCTTTGAATAGGTAGTGGCTTTAAAACCCCTCAAAATATCCACCCATACATAGTCACCCTCATGGATATACTCTTATCTTCTTCAAGGTATTAATTCAAATCTCATTAAGCCATATTCACATTCCTTCTTATGACCAAGCTCTATGTTTCACAAGCATGGAAATCATTGGCCATTATCATGCAACAAGATTTATGGTTGTGGTTATGTCAAGTTGAAACAAAACCCTACATTAGTCAAGCTCATATTGACTCGATGGGCTATGATTGGTTTAGGGATGTGGTCCCGGGAGCACTAACGAGTACATACCTAGATCCCTAGTGAAACTTTTTCTAAGCAACATAGCCTACGATTGGTAGAGGCTCAATGTTCATGATATCCTATTGGAAAATCTATGGTTAGGGCTCCATAATGGATAACCAACACTGGAAGGGGATCATTTATATCAAATGGTAGGGCTTTTATTATGCGCTTGTTCCTCCTCATGATAAGATTGAGTTAACTAAAAAATAAAATTAGGAATCAATGTTTAATATCAAATGTCAATGATTATCACTTCTAGAGAGTGGTTTCATTTCATGTGAGCAGAAAAATTTGAAGGTGCTCCACCCTAATCAAGACATTTAAATTTCATCAATTTATAGTGATTGTTTAATGGAAAGTATGATGCCATAATGAAGCAAAAATCACTCAAATTTCTTCAATCCCTTGATCAAAGTCAGGCATTCATTATTCATGTGATTTTTGACACAGGTTAGAAATGAATTTGTGCTAATATATTTTTCCTGAAAAGATGATTCGTTGTTTTCAATGGCTCCACTATGTTTGTAGAGGTTTTTTCCCTTCGTAATTGAAACAATGACACCCTACCATGTGATGAAGGGAATTAATGAGTAGTGCATAAATTTTCCCCCCCGTTGCTTGCTATGATAGACATGGGCTTGAATTTTAAATAAAAACCCCACACAAATAAATTAATTTTAACATGGATGATCTCGCTGATTTTACATGACATTGATACACATCAAGGTAAAGGAATGAAAAATACAAGAAATGACTAAAACCAATTTTTTTTATAGTCCAAGATAGAATATTTACAGAGAGATTGCAATGAGAAAACTTCTCGAGACCCCTTGTCATCATTTCAGCTATGCTCCTTAAATATACTCTCTAGTTTTTTAGCTCTTTTCTCTTTGGTCACCTTTTTGTACATATGTATAAACTCTTCTATTCACTAGAAAAGATATAATAAAATGACATGAAAAAATGGGACACCTATCCATTATCCCAAAACTACCTCACACCTCAGCTGGGCACTTTTCACTTTTTTTGAAGTCCCATTTTGCCAATAAATTAAGGCACAACAAAAAAACTAACAACCCATATTGTATTGGAATTTGGACACTTGTACTAACACAAAAATTCTACTTATTCCAAAATTATAGTAATTGAAATTGTAGGAAATTTATTTCTTTTTGAGAATTCCATCACTCCCTTGAGATCTCAAAAAAATGAGTCACCTATGGTTGATGCTCCGACATTATAAATAGTTTGCAGTTTCAAGAAGAAAACATTTTATGTAAGTGAACATTTTATCTAAGATAAAAATTCAAGTATTTATTTATGATATAATTATTGTAATTTAGAAATCAATGCACATCATTTGTAATTTTTTTGTATTTCTGCTAAAATAAATGCACGCTGTTAATCTAATTACTTTGATATTAATCAGAGAAAATTAACAAAATTAGAAATCAACATCAACACTAAAACCAATACATATAGTTCAAGCAATAAAATGATATTAGAAATAAACATATAAATTGAAATCAATGTATATAGTTCAAGCAATCAAATAGGGTTGGAAATCAACAGCTACACTAAAATCAATGCATCTACTACAATCAATGAAATATGATTTGGAATTAACCTACAGTGAAAAAAATGCACCTATTTCAGTGAAAAAACAAATTATTCATGAGTTTATAAATACAACATCTTTTATCTCTTACAAAAATATTACTTCCTCATCTTCTATGGTTCATAATGTTCAAAGTATATTATACTATATAATATCTGTCTCTATATCTATGCGTCTATTTCTTCTTCCTTCTCTCTCCTCCTCCATTTCCTTTTTTGTTTCCTTCCCTCTCTCTTTCTCTCTCTCCCCTACCTATTTCTCTCCTCCTTCTTCTCTACCTCAACCTCCCTCTAGCTCTCTCTTCTTCCTTCACTCTCCCCAACCATCTATATCTATGTCTCCCTCCAACTCTCCCTCCTTGTCTCTCTATCTCACCACCAAAACACCCCCACTCTCTCTCCCCATATCTCTCTCTCTCTCTCTCTCTCTCTCTCTCTCTCTCTATATATATATATATATATATATATATATATATATATCTTCCCCCCCTCTTCATGTTATATCCCTCCGGTAATCCACCATAAAAAATTTCGTAAAATGAGGGTTGTTAAATAATTAAATATTATTAATTCTTATACTGATATTACATGAAGAATATTCTTGTAATTATTAATTATAATAAAATTGGAATAATTATTTCTTAATTATTTTATTTAGAAGAATTTATATTCTTATATAGAAATAAATTATATTTCCAAGTTGGTATATTTTATAAGTTTTAGATATAATGAGAAATAATTTTGGAAAAATTATAGATAAGTGGTATCTTTCTCATAAGGAAAATGAAAATCTACCTTGAAAAGAAAAAAATGAGAGATTTATGGATTAATTTTTTTATTTAGGGAAAATCATGTTAATGGTTCCTTTATGGAATGCTTTTATTATTTAGAAAAATTATTCCATTTTTCTTAATTCTATTTATTGTAAGCCTATGAGAAAAATAGGAGAGGGAATGAGAGAATGCATGGAGAATGGATCCAAGGAAGAGGAAGAAGGGATTCCAATCATGCATCAAAATATAAGTAACTATATTCTTTGAAAATTCTTTTGTTTTCATATGGGGCATGATGATATAATAACTGAAATTATTTGCAAGAAAAATTTCATATGATAAAGAATGAAGATTAATTTATTAGAAAACCTCTATATAATTTCTTGGATAGAGGAATAAGTGTTTTATCCATTGAATTCTTAGAATATTTAATTTTTTTTTAATTCATAAAATATTTTAATGGCTAAATAATGTTGTGAATTGCATGAGTTATTGGAAAATAAGGTCGAAATATTCCTTTGTATCTCCCAAACCGGGATAGATATGAAAAAAGTGAAGGATTTTTATGTAAAAGAGGATTTCATGACCGAATTTATCTTTCATATTTTAATTTTTTTTTCCAATGTCTCGAAAATCATGTCCAAAATCG
The DNA here is from genome assembly GCA_034641835.2 of Pinus albicaulis. NCBI lineage: Eukaryota > Viridiplantae > Streptophyta > Pinopsida > Pinales > Pinaceae > Pinus > Pinus albicaulis. Next base: position 1,071,308,115 of record CM076572.1, on the reverse strand, counting down.
ATGACCAAAATAGGGGATTATCTAATAGTTAAATTGGGAAAAATGAACTAGAAATATTCATTTTAATCTTCCAAACCATAACACCTGTGTAAAAACTGAGAGAGGTTATTTTTAATTAACCCGTTACAAAAAAAACCCTCTTTGTATTTTCCAAAAATAATTTTAAATTTTTTTGAAACCGTGTGAAAATTTGGTGAAAAAAAAAGAAATTAATTAATATTTAAATCTAGAAAATTGGGCTACAAAGATTCATTCAAATATTCAAAATCGTGAAACCTATCAAAACAATAATAGAGATTAGTTTTAATAATCCCGTTCCAACCAAAAAACTCTTTTAGTTTTCTAAAATTTGTTTCCATATGTTGGTAAGCCACGTCCAAAGTGGTTGGCTAAAACATGAAAAACAAAGTAAAACATAGTCTTTTTATTTGATATTTCAATTGGATAAAAACAATTGTTTATGTACATATAGACATAATAATTATGTTGATAATTGTTTAAAAGGAATTAAGTTATTTCATTTAAGAGATTACCAGGTATGTTGTGATGATGCATATGCATTAAATGTTTAATGAGAAATATTAGACTCTTGAAAAGAGTATGTGCTTGGGTGCACATGAATATTTAGATAGTATATTTGATCTACTAGAATTGATTATGTGATTTTACATGTATGAGGAGTGTGAGTCATGAAAAAGGATATAAATAAATTTTGTGACAAATAGTTCACATAAAGCCTTTGCATAAAAGGCAATTTGTTGTGTTATTTGAGAAGGATTTGTTGAGGAAATATTACAAATCTATCTGATGTGTGAAATGATAAGAAAATACTTTGTATTTCTTGCATAATAGCTAGTGAGTTAGATATATTGTGGAAAAAGAATAGTTATGGTGTTAAATTCCATAGAATACACACACACACACACACACACACACATATATGGAACAAATCATTTATCATGTTAGAACTCGTAAAAAATAATATAAGAGAAAAATATATCCTTGTATGCATTATTGGATTGGATTCTTGGAGAGGAAAACTAGTAATTACATGCTTTATTATGTGAGGTTATTCAGAGAAACACATATGATTTCATGCATGGAAAAATTATAGTTTTGGGTATTAGATTTCTAAAGAAAAGGAAGATGCACTCACATAATATTGATTGTGTTAGCCTTATTTTGGGAAAAATAATATTTAGTTTTTAAACCTAAAGGGATTAGCTATGATATTAGCTTTAGTTTGGGAGAATATTATGCATAGTTAAGAAAGTCCCTTTGCATGTATGAAAGAATAAATGGTATGCGTTTGATCCCTTGGAAAAGAAATCTGTTTATTTTTAATCAAATATTTATTTAGCTTCATTTGGAAATAAATATATGTTTTACATGCAAGAATAAAAAGACATGTTATTTCATGAACAAAATTATAACTAGTATGTTAAATTGTTTGAAATAGAGCTGGCATTGTTATACATAATAACCATTGTCAATAGCTGTTGTGTGGAAAATATTTTTTTGGGAAATAACATGCATTCACATGCATAAGTATAGAATCTATTGTGGTAATCTCTTTGTAACGAAAACATAAGAGTAGGCACAAAGGAAATTTCTCGTTGGGATAGTTATATTGAAAGCTTGTTATCCATTTGCATGCACAATATTATTATATAGTATGTTAGCCTTCCTTTCGAGATAATATGAAAGTGCATGCAAGATTTTGTTAGCATTTGTTGAAAATATGACACTTGCGAGTGATTTAATGTTACTAATGCATGTGAACTGATTTTAAGGAAGACATTTCATGTCAATTTGGTTATGTTTTATACATGCATACAAATAGTTATTGAAGTGTCACAAATAAATATTAATTATTGGTTTATTAATATTTTACCTAATTATGATATTAAGTGCACTGGCGACAGTAATGGAAAGAAAGGAGGATGACTTGAGAAAAGGAAATTTCAAGTTTAACATTGTGGAATACAAAGAGTTTTTAATTCATGCAGGTTCAAGAGTTCCTACTATAGGATGAATGACTGAAGGAAACAATTTGACTACAAAGATGGAGATTGAGAATCTGTGGGTAAATTATATCATTATGATTGTAATAGCTTATAGCTATTTATGTTGCATTAAATATTACTTTTCTATGTAATGTTTATGAAAATGGTCAAGGGATGGAATCCCTTATAACCATTTAGTGAGGGGTGACAACCCTCATGAGAGTTTGATAACAAAATTAAACATTTGTTGTTTTTCACCCTACGGGGTTTCTAGGGTATATCGGTGTCAAATGATGTCATTGTTAATTGTGTAATTTTCATGATGTTAGTTTCTTTCATGATATGATGTTTATATTATCAATTATGTGATTTACTAATTTAGTTAAAGTGATGATGGGATAGATGTATAGTTATAGCAAGAAAATTAAGTTAATATGCTACAACAAGGAGAGTTAATGATTGTGTAACTCACTATTTTTTTTACTAAATATTTCTCTAGGTGATGATGATGGTTATTCTAATGGTTAATGAGGGAATATAAAAATAAATTTAGAAAGATACACATTGGTAAATGTTGAAAATTTTTCCTAACTCCATACATTTTCCTGCGAGGTTGTCGAGATATGTTACAAATGGTATCTTAGCAAAAGTTTGCAATATCGGTGCCTTTTGGAATCATTATGTAAAAAAAAATATGTAAAGGTATGATTCAAGTGGGTATAATCCCATGTATGATTTTAATTAAACTTGTAGTGGACTACAATTAACATGAGATGCATGATGCATGATTAATGACTGCATGAAATAATATAAAGTTATAATGCTTATTTAAAATTGGTTGTCATGAAACTTGAATATGGATGCGGATAAAAGACAATGAAACCTCTATTGCACCTATGAAAAATCTCGAGCACTGGTTTGCTATAGAGTGGATTAATTACCAATGCTTTGCATGGATAATATTGGAACAATGATTATGGTGCATAAGAAAAAGGAAAATGAAAAAAAGAAAAAAGAAAAAAAACATGACTAAAGTTACCATGCACTGCTCATAAAGAATGAATGCATGTATGGCTGGTGTGATAACTAAATAATTTAGAAGTTGTTGTTGACTATGAAGAGGACAATGGAATGATATAAAAACAAAAAAAATTGAACGAACCTATTTATTTCTTAAAAATAAGAAATGAGTGAAGTGAAACTCACATAGTGAACTTCAAATCGATAAACAACTTATAGTAGCATAATTGTTGGTATTATTTCTTCATTTAGATTTGTAGACGAAAGTTTCCATTCCATGCGCTTGAAAAAAAGTGGTAAATGAGATCCAAATTTTTTTGTCTTAAATAATTGCATCCATGGGAGTTTTGGATGTGATTCATCATAACATCAAGGGGTATTAATACCTTAAGGTCACATAACTCCCATGTTAATTTCAATCAAATGTCTTATTTATAATTGGATCCATAAATTGGCCGAATTTTCTAATTAGACGCTCCTATAGGGATTGTTGGTAGAATGATATTAATATGATTCATGTTATTCTCTAAATTCTAGTTTTACTATCTCTCTGGTATTTTAAACATATTTATGGAAATTTATTTCATGCCTGCTAACTAGTTCCTCGATGGGAGTAGATTGTATGCTTGCCAAATATTTGGTAGAATGTCCCATTGACCGTAGATTTCATGCTTGCAAATTATTGTTAAAATTCCTCAATGGATGTAGATTGAATGTTTGAAAAATGTTTGTTGGAATGCCAAATTGGTTGTAGATTGCATGATTGCAAATTAATTTCCCAAAATTCCCCAATGGTTGTCGCTTACATGTTTGCAAACTAATGGTAAAGAAAGAAAAAAAATCACATTTGTGTCCTAGTGTTCAAGATGGACCTTCCTAAAAGTCTCCTAAAAATTCCTAGAAAAAAATAATAAAGAGGAAAATATTAACATAATGGGAGAGAAATATTATGTCAATAACTGAGATGGAGATAAATACTAAGTGGGGTAAAATAAAGCACAATGGGAGAGAAAGCCATTCTTTAATGAAAAATAAAAGTATATTTTTCGAAAAATATAAAAGAAAAAGGCCTAGGAAAAAATGTTGATAGACTTTAAAGCGTAACACTGCTAATAATCCGTTGGGAAGAAAATAACAAGGAATCAATGAGGTTGTTGATTCTAGTGGCATGTAGATCTTAGCTTGGCAGGGAACTATTGGAGATAGTTCACGGTTGGGTAGAATATGCTCGGTTTGTCAATAATTCCCAAAAATTAACTATAGTTACATGAAACTATGTCTTTGTTAAAAATTATCTAAAGATGTTGGATGTTACAATAGATTGTAAGTTGCATCTCTCAAAGTTATTGCACGTGTTATGGTTTTGCATGCATGATATATTAAGTTATCTAAGCTACAACTTTGATGAAGTACGTTGTGTTTGTAGTTTTTTACGAGGAAATGAACCTGTCAGAAGTGACTTATTTATATGCATGTCTGAAATAATCTGTATTAGATAATATAATAAGTTATTGAACTCTAAATTCATGAGAGACTAGAGGAAAATGGCTGGAGATAAATGCCATGAGTTTGAAATTGATTGAAATTACTGTGGGAGAGAAAGAAAATAATTTTCAAGGAAAATGGATGGAGATAAAATTCCATGAGTTTGAGTATGATTGAAATTATTGTGGGAGAGAAAGACAATAATTTGCAAACAACACTAGTGGGAAATAAAGACTAGTTTAACTCCTAAGTAAAATACAACATGCAGTTGATAGAGTTTTCCTTATCATTTTGATTATTAAAGGGCTAGTTCTCCTTGAGTTTTTCTGGAATTATTATTATTGAAGTATTATTTTTCATTGCTTAAATAATTAGTAATGAAAAATAAAGTTTAATTTTCCAACAAGCAAAAAACATCAAGGACAATGCTCTCTTTAAGGCGGGGAGTATGTAATATCCTTGGCATAACCCACCCTAAAACCTCTCATAAAAAGAGGGTTGTTAAATAATTAAATATTATTAATTCTTATATTGATATCACACGAAGAATATTATTGTAATTATTAATTATAAGAATATTGGAATAATGATTTTTGAATTATTTTATTTAGAAGAGTTTATATTCTTCTATACAAATAAATTATATTTCCAAGTTGGTATCTTTTATCAGTTTTACAAATAATCAGAAATAATTTTGGAAAAACTATGGAAAAGTAGTATTTTTCTCATAAGGCAAAAGAAAATATACCTTGAAAAGAAAATCATCAGAGAATTATTCATTGCTTTTATGATTTACGAAAAATCAGATTAATGTATGCTTTATGGAATGCTCTTATGATTTAGAAAATCTATTCCATTTTTCTTAATTCTATTTATGGTAAGCCTATGAGAAAAATAGAAGATGGAATGAGAGAGTGCATGGAGAATGGATCAAAGGAAGAGGAAGAAGGGATTCCAATCATGCATCAAAAGATAAGTAACTGTGTTCTTTGAGAATTCTTTTGTTTCTATATGGGACATGATGATATAGTAAATGAAATTAATTGGAAGAAAAAGTTCATATGATAAAGAATCAAGATTAATTCATTAGAAAACCTTTATATAATTTCTTTGATAGAGGAATAAGTGTTTTATTCATTGAATTCTTAGAATATTTCATGTGTTTTGAATTCATAAAAGCTTTTCATGGCTAAATAATGTTGTGAATTACATGGGTTATTCGAAAATAGGTCCAAATAAGCCTTTGTATCTCCCAAACCGGGATAGATATGAAAAAAATGGAGTTTTTGGTAAAAGACGATGTCATGACTAAAATCATCTTTCATATTTTAAAAATCAATTCCAATGTCTCAAAATTTGTTTCTAAAATTCATGACAAAAACATGGAATTATTTAATATTTAAATTGAGAGAAATGAGCTATAAATAATCATTTGAATGTTCCAAACCATGACACTTGTGTAAAAACTAAGAGAGGTTATTTTTAATGCAGCCGTTACAAACCAAACCCTCTTTGCATTTTTCAAAAATCATTTCCAGTTGTTTGGAAACCATATTCAAAGTTGATGACAATAATAGGAAATTAACTAATATTTTAATCTAGAAAATTGCGCTGCAAAGATTCATTAGAATATTCAAAATTGTGACACATACGAAAAAAAAGAGAGAGGTTATTTTTACTAAGCTTGTTCCAGCCAAAATAGCTTTTAGTTTTCTAAAACAAAATTCCATATGTTCGTAAGCCACACCCAGAGTGGATAGCTAAAATAGAAAAAAAAAAGTAAAAATGAGTGCTTCTATTTGATATTTCAACCAGATAAAAATAATTGCTTATGTACATATATAGACATAATAATTATGTTGATAATTCTATAAAATGAATTAAGTTATTTCATTTAAGAGATTAGAAATTATGTTGTCATTATGCATATGCATTAAATGTTTAATGAGAAATATTGGACTCTTGAAAATAGTATGTGCTTAGGTGCACATGAATAATTACCTAGTATATTTGATATACTAGAATTGATTATGTGATTTTACATGGATGAGGAGCGTGAGTCATGCTAAAAGATATAAATACTTTTGTGAGAAGTACTTCACATAAAAGCTTTGCATAAAAGGAAATTGGTTTTGTTATTGGAGAAGGATTTGTTATTCATGTTATTTGTTGAGGAAATATTAAAAATCTATCTCATGTGTGAAATGATTAGAAAATATTTTGTATTTCAAGCATAATAGCTAGTGAGTTAACTATATTGTGGAAAAACAATAACTAAGGTGTTAAATTCCTTGGGAAATATATATATATATATATATATATATATATATATATATATATATATATATATATATATATATATATATATATATATATATATATATGTATGTATGCAAGGAAGCAAGAATTTTATTAGAACTCTTCAAAAAGAGTATAAGAGAAAAATATATCCTTGTATGCATTATTGGATTAGATTCTTGGAGAGGAAAACTAGTTATCACATGCTTTATTATGTGAGATTATTTAGAGAAAAACATACGCTTGCTTGCATGGAAATAGTATAGTTTTGGGTATTAGATTTCTAGAGAAAATAAAGATGCAATTGCACAATATTGATTGTGTTAGCGTTCTTTTGGGAAAAATAATATGTATTTTGCAAACCTAAGGGGATTAGCTATGGTATTAGCTTTATTTGGGGAGAATATTATGCATAGTTACTGGGTTAGATCTCTTGGATGAGAGGGAAATGTCCCTTTGCATGCATGAATGAATAAATGGTATGTGTTTGATCCCTTGGAAAAGAAATGTGTTTATTTTGCATTAAATATTTATTTAGTTTAATTTGGAAATAAATACATGTTTTACATGAAAGAAGAACAAGCAATGTTATTGCATGCACAAAATTATAACTAGTGTATTAAATTGTTTGAAATAGAGCTTGCATTATTATACATAATAGCCATTGTGAATATCTCTTTTATGCAAAATATTTTTTTGGGAAAAGAACATGCATTCACATGCATAAGTATAGAATATATTATGTTAATCTCTTTGGAAAATAAAACATAAGAGTGGGCACAAAGGAAATTTCTAGTTGGGATAGTTATCTTGAAATCTTGTTATGCATTTGCATGCACAATATTATTATATAGTATGTTAGCTTTCCTTTGGAAATAATATGAAAGTGCATGAAAATTTTTCTTAGCGTGTGTTGAAGAGATTACGCTTGATAGTGAATTAATAGTTACTAATGCATGTGAAATGATTTTAAAGAAGGAATTTTATGTAAATTTGGTTATGTTTTATACATGCATACAAATAGTTATTGAAGTGTCACAAGTAAAGATCAATTATTGGTTTATTAATATTTTATCTAATCATGATATCAAGTGTGCTGACGACAACAATGGCAGGAAACAAAGATGATTTGAGAAAAATATTTTTCAATTTTAACATTGTGGAAGATAAACAGTTGTTAATCCATGCAGGTTTAGGAGTTCGTACTGCAGGATGACCGACTAAGGGAAAAAGTTTGACTACAAAGATAGAGATTGGTAGAATGATGATTGTAATAGCTTATAGCTAGTTATGTTGCATTTAAGATTATTTTCTTATGTAATTTTTCTGAAAATGGTCAAGGGATGGCCTCCATTATAACCATTGAGTGAGAGGTGATAACCCTCACGAGAGTTTAATAATAAAATTAAATGTTTCTTGGTTTTCACCCTACGGGGTTTCTAGGGTATATCAATGTCAAATGATGTGATTTTTCATCGTGTCATTTTAATTATGTTAATTTATTTAATGAAGTGATGTTTATATTTTCAATTATGTGATTTACTAATTCAGTTAAACTGATTATGGGAGAAATCCATAGTTATAGCAGGAAAATTAAGTTAAAATGCTACAACAAGGAAAGTTAATGGTTGTGTAACTCACTATGTGTTTTACTAAATATTCCTCTAGGTAATGATGATGGTTATTCTAATAGTTAATTAGGTAATATAGAAATAAATTTAGAATGTTACACGTTGGTAAATGCTGAAAATGTTTCGTAACTCCATGCATTTTCATGTAAGGTTGTTGGGGTATGTTACACTTCCTCTCCCTCTCTCTGTCTCTTCCCCTTCTCTCATTCTCTCTCTTCCCTCCCGCTTTCCTCTCTCCCTTACTCTCTATCCATCTCTCCCTCACCTTCTCTCCAACTTTATCTCTCTATGTATTTCATATTTCCTCCCTCTCTCTCCCCATCCAACCCCATCTCTCTATCCTTATACTTCTAAATTTTCCTATCTCTTCCTTCCCCTCTCCCCTTTTCTCTCACACCTCCCTTTTTCTCCCCTCTCCCCTTTTCTCTGCCCTCCAACTATATCATTATCTCCCTTCTTCTCTCCTTCTCTCTCACCCCCCTATATGCCGACTTCATCACCGGGTCTCCCTCTTTCTCTCTTCCCCTTCTCTCCTTCTATCTATCCTCTCATTTTCTCTCTCTTCCCTCCTCTCCTCTCTCCCTCACTCTTTCTATATATCTCCCTTGTCACTAAAAATATCTCTCTGTGACTCTATCTCTCTATGTATTTCTTCTTCCCTTCCTATCTCCCATGCTCTGACTCCATCTCTCTCTCCCTCCCTCTATTGTTCTATCTCTCTCCCCTCCTCTCTCTCTTCCTTCCTCTCTTTCCTGCTCTCTTTCACCTCCCTATCTTTCTGTCTTCCTCATCAACATATTTCTCTCTCCATCTCTCTCACTTTCTCCCTCACTCTCTTGTCCCCCCCCCCCCCTCTCTCACACTTCCATCTCTATGTTTCCCTTTCTCTTTTCCGCTTCTCTCCCTCTCTCTTTGATCATTCTCTCTCTCTTCCCTCCTTCTCTCATCTCTCCTTAACTCTCTCACTATCTCTCCCTTATCATTCCCGCTCTCTCTCTCCACCTATACCTTTCTATTTTTTTCTTCTTCGCTTCCTCTCTCTCCCCATCCAACTCCATCTGTCCCTCCCTCCCTATCTCCTCTATCTTCCCTCCTCTCCCTGTCATCATTAGCTCATGTAATTATTTAAGTATAGATGTTAGCTCATGTATTTATTTAATTATAGATGTTAGCTCATGTAATTATTTAATTATGTAATTATAACATCTTCCAGTTATAGATGTTGGGTATCTCATGAGATCAATAACTCTTGGAGATTTGTTTGATTTGTTGGATAAGGGGCATTGCATGGATTTTATCTTTGGACCATTTTATGTCAAGGAGTCTCTCAACTCCATCTTATACCACTGTTCGATAACTCCCTTTGGCTCCTAATTTACCAGTGAATCTTTCAGTTGTGACAAATATATGGACCAATCAGGGATACCAATCCCAAAAAATTTTAAGGGTTTATGATCCAGGTTTTTATTAAAATGATGAGAGGGAAATTAGTGTCTATGAGGGTCTGCATCTTGAATCAGGTGCAATCTCTTAAGTAAAATATTCAAGAACAATTGAGTATTCCAACAAAATTCTAAAAATTTATTTATGTAGGGAAATCATTGCAAGAGCACTGCAAGTTGCAGGACTATGGCATTGTACCCGATTAACCCATCATACTGAACATGAGACTTCTTGGAGGTTTTCCTAGATCTAGTTACAAAAGCCAAATTTCCTTCAAGGATGCATTTGAAAGGAAGACAGTTCCACAAAAAGCTACAGAACAATCCCCCAATATTCATGCCCCTATATTTTGGAGAAGATGAAACAGGTGCCGAAATTAACAATCAACTTGCTCAAGGTAAACAAACTCTTCTCTGATTTCCATGTAAGAGCATCTACATGTAGATGCAATGGATTCTCGCCCAAATCAGAGAATTTACATCTATGTATTTTCTCTACTTATATAAAAAACTGTAATATTCACCTACATTCTAAGGGATTTTTTATTGTAAATTTTGACACAAAAAAAATATATGGATTATGTCTTAACGAGGGACCATGGTTTTGGCGCAATGTGGGTTTATACATGACAATTTCAAGGATTTGATACAAATACCATGGTGGTATCGAAAATGCTAGTGTGGGTCAGATTACATAACCTACCCCTGCATTATTGGCATCACAAAGTATTCGAAGGAATTGGAAATTCTTTGGGGAAGTTCCTAAAAGTGGATGCAGATAGTCTCAAAAGGCATTTTCACTTTTTCCAGAATCTATATAGACATAGACCTTAGTAAAGCTTTACTTGATAGAATTACTCTCATTCAAAACAATCTGCAGTAGCCTTAGCCTCTTGAATATGATGTTATGGATTTTATTTGACATATATATCTACAAACCCCTCATCTTCAAAATACACGTCCTCAAGAAAAAAAAACCCTAAAAGGAAAAAGTGACAAGCTCCAAATCCAAAAGGCTTCTAGTTTTTAGAATAGTTGGAAGTCAAAGGAGAGGATGTAGAAATTCCAAAAATCATTTCAACCAATAATTTCTATAAATCCTAGGAAGCCATGCATTGTTGAGAAAAATTCTTCAATAATGCAAATGTCTTTTGTTTAGCAACAAGAGATTCCGAAAATCCTATCTGAAAAAAAAAAAAATCAGTGCTACTAAATGAATTCATGCATCGGAAAGTTCAAATTTTGATAAAGAAATCCTTGTAAATGTAAAAGATACTCAAATGACTATCATATCTTCCACTCCCAACTCTAGTGAGTGTTGAAAAATGGAAAAAAAGAAAGGTATAAAATAATAGATTTGTGTTAACTCTGTTATGAGGTGTTATTGATCTTGGATACCAAGATTAGTTGCATTTTTCTTTGAGAACAAATATATAAATAAATAATATATTAAAGAAACAATAATATTTTAACTTTATTTTATAGATAAACTAATTTCTTCTGAAATTGTTATCTTTGTTCATTAAGTTTTACATTACCTTTTAACTAAAATATTTTACATTTTATATTACATTGCATTTTACATATATATATATATATATATATATTAAATAAAGAAAACTAGACCTAAGTTTATTTACTTTACATATTTTTCTAGAAATAAAAAAAAATAAAAAATACTTAAATTATACATAGACATCACTATGCCATCCTCAAACATAAACAATGGAAAATTTTCTTATGACAATACATATCTAAAAATTTGTTGATATGAATTATATATTCTTAACCCATGTTCTACTCACAGCATATGGGGTTTTGAGATATACGTCCTTCATACAACATTTTTAAATGTTTCGTAATCAAGAGGTTGATACTTAAATAATATGGGCAAAATATAAACCCATATATCAAAAAAAATTATTGAGTATAGTGTACAAAATTGGATATACATCTTTAAAATTTATGTGGATACATTAATTAGTTAAATAATTACATAAACAAATTAAAGTTAGTATTTATGTTTGATTTATTGTCATATTCAAGTTATACATTAGATATTTCTAGAGATACCAATTACATCTGACAATATATATATGCAAAAAAATTATATTTAGTATTTAATATGTTTGACTAAACTGCAATATCCAAATTGAAATAGGGGCATTTGGAAATCTTCTCCCTCTCCTTTAATTGTAGAAGTATGAACTGCTTACTGCAACTCAAGTCTTGCCATTTTATGGTGTTGAATCCGGAGAAATTTCAATTTTTCATCTCGAGAAATTTCTTTTGCCCTCGTGAATGTGAGGCTTATTTGATGGGTAGCTGTCAAATTTTGAAAACAAAAAAAAAGGGTTGTCTATCCAGCATGTGGAATAATCTGGATGGCAGTTTTTTGCCAAAATCCAATAAAATAAAATTCAAAAAATCAAGTAGTTCGAGTGTTTAGAATCAATTTTTGATAGTGGAAATGGATTCATCACTACCAAAAACCCTTAGAGCACTCAAAATACTAAAGTTTAACAACTGTAAACAAGATTATGATAAAATCTTTGCCGGATTTTTTCAAAATCTTTGCCAAATTCTAAGCCATTTCACTACTTTTTTAGACTACGCCCAACAAAAATGAATAACATCACAAGTTTCAAACATGGAGCACCAACAATGCACTCTCACCAAAAATAGAATTGGAAAGTCGATTGTATGACACATTTTCTACTTATTAACTGTGAAGTCGTCATGCTCGAACACTGTGAGTCTGTATGCACTAAACGAAAAGTGCTCTTAGGATTTGTTTTCTACTTCTATGTTCGTTAGATCAAGCACAATTTTTTCTAAAATATTTGGAAAACGATAACACGTTTAAGGATGTGTTTCCTACTTACCAACTCTCTCTCATTCCATCAAAAGTGCTCCCTATAAAATATTTGGAAAACAAAGTATCGACTACATGGGCCCATGCTATGTTGTTCCTTCCCTAGTCAAGGAATTAGAATCATTTTTATCATTTCATAATGAATCTCAATCCAAGTTTCTATTGCAATTGAAGTAAAGAGAAGAATTAAAGGGAATCGAAGTGGGAGGATAACCATCGTTTCTTATATTTATTGCAATTGAAGTAAACATAATAATTAAACCAAATCGAAGTGGGAGGATAACCATCATTTCTTCTATTTATTAGTCTCTGCTTCCGACATCATTTCTTCTATTTATTAGTCTCTGCTTCCGGCATGGGACTATAGGAATCAAATTTTAGTGTTTACATTAAACTATTTTCGGCTTAACCTAAACATTGACAACAAAATGTGATTCATTAGCCTATCAAATCAAAGTGTTCTATTTTAGAAGAGGCAATAAAGTTTGGTTAAAAAGATTTGATTTCAATAAAATTTTCAAAATCTAAACTAATATTGGCATTAGTTTTCTAGCATGAAATATTAGTTCTCTAATCGTGGCGATGTGCCTGTGAGCGACGTTCTAAGGTACCTTAAAGTAAATGCTTGGTTCATAATAGTTCAAACTCGAGTGCCAAGTGGTGAGCCCGGTGTTTGCATGCAAGTTGTTTGTTGTAGAGTCTGCATAAGTGGTGTTGTTGTCTGCATGAAACAATTCCTCATTCACACAGGCTAAACAAACACGGCCAGCCAATTTTCTCTTCTTCTTTATTTATTGAATTATGCACTCGCCCGTTGATTCGTTCTGAGTGTCATGGAAACAAATTTAGAAATAGTATGAGAATGCATTGAAGTTTAGTATGGTGCCGGCTTCATATTTTGCGGATGGTTCCGACTTCATCTTCTGTCGATGTTGTTGATAGGTTCAGGCATTGACTCAGTGGTCAGGTGTGTTGAAATACTAAAGTCACCTGCCATGCCTTTGAGCAGAAGAAAGAGTAAAACAGTAGCACCAACAGAGATTGAGTGTACATCATTACGCATTCAAGATGAATGGAGAACTGTAAGGAGAATAATTAAGTGTTGTTGGGCCGCAGCCAAGTAATTAATTTTGATATGGGCGAAGTCATTTTAGCAGAAGAATGAATAAATTTTTCGTAGTTCAAGACTATGGAGGAGAAAAATTCATTAAGACAGTCATTTCGGGCGTTTAAGCCCTCAACAACCAAAATTAATGAAAATGTGTTTAAAACAGTGGAAATAATTAAAGTTTTGAAAAGCGGCAGGAAAAGTGGTCCCTACCACTTAAGCGCCAAATCGCAAATCGCAGATCGCAGTTTTGAAGTGTTAAGTGTCTTGTTGATGTGAATTATTTGCGATGTGTGATCATTGCGCCATCGCACGATTGCATATCGCAATGTTGCACTATCACCCTCTTCCCAAGCCAGATTTCTGTTGATTGTTGTGATGTGCGATCATCGCACCGTCGCACATCGCATATTATAATATATGTTCCACCATATCGCACATTGCAAAATGGCTGACTGCGATGTGGTCCCCACTTGTACGTCGTCCCTACGTTAAAGCTTTATTGTTGCGCAAAGGTTTTCCTTTTTGAAAATTGTTTATTTCTTTATTTTTGGTTTTTTTCCCACCACGCCTTATATAAAGCAAAAAAGCCCGTGAGGCTTGTAGTAATGAATTGTATTCTTGTTTTTGTATTGCACAACAGTGCATGAGAGGAAGAGAAGAAAACAAAACAGTGTTGGTTTATGAGACAGAGAGTATTGTTTTGATAGAATAGAGAGTTTTTTTAGAGCACTGCGTCTGTAGCAGTCTTATTCTGTGAATCCCTCCATTGAGGAAGAAATTTGTAATAGTTTTTTTTTAAGTTCTGTTAAAGAAATAGAAAGTACTTTCATGCCATCTCTATCCACAAGCAATTTTTGTTTTAAATTTTCTGTGTTGTAGAGGGGATTTTATTCTCTCCATTTCTATTGTTTGGAATTCCCAAAATTTGAACATGGTATCAGAGCTAGTTTAGGCTCTTTGAAGGTTTCAAAGAAGCTGAAGAAGAAGAAGACTTGTTGCAACGTTTTGTCCAGCAGAGTGAAAGCTCAATAGAGGTCAAAAAGTCAGGTATTTCTCAAAGAAATCAGAGTTCTTGTTTTGTTTTAAAAAGAGTTTGTTCTTTCAGATAAAAGGAAAGATAGTTTGTTTAGGTTCAGAGTTCAGTTCAAGAGCAATGGCTCGACCAAGTACTGGTATGAACATTGGAAATGTTCATCTTCCACAATTTAATGGAAAGAACTATGATTATTGGGCCATTACCATGAGAGCCCTGTTTGTCTCACAAGACTTATGGGAATTTGTATAAGATGGTTTTTTGGAACCAGCAGATGAGCAGGCTTTTAATGCCTTAACTCAAGAAGAGAAGTATTTATTGAAAAACAATAGAAAGGACTCTAAAGCCCTCTTCTATTTGTATCAAGCAGTAAATGAGAGTTTGTTTCCAAGGATAGCAGCAGCTAAGAGATTCAAGGATGCATGGGAAACTTTGAAAATAGCCTATCAAGGAATGGAGAAAGTTAAGACAGCAAAACTTCAATTGCTGAGAAGAGATTTTGAAAATATTTGCATGAAAGAGTTAGATAGTGTTGACACATTTTTTACACATGTGATTGGGATTGTAAATCAGATAAGATCCCATGGAGAAACTCTTGAAGAAAGAATGATTGTGGAGAAACTTTTGAGAATTTTACCCTCAAAGTTTGATTTTATTGTTACCACCATCAAAGAGACTAAATATCTCTCACAGTTCACGGTAGATGAACTTCATGCTTCACTGATGACTCATGAACAGAGATTGAGCAGAGATGAACATTCATCCCTTAACCATGCCTTCAAGACCCAGATGCCTTCAGGAAGAGGAAGAGGTCAAGGAAAAGTAAGAGGAAGAGGCAGAAGCCAAAATAGAGGTGGATGGAACAACCCTTCACATTCACATGGAAGGAGCAATAGTCAGAGTCAGAGCCACGGCCAATGCAACAGACAACAAGGTGGACACCAACACCAACATGCTCATGGACAGAGGTATGACAAATCTAATGTCCGATGTCAGTATTGCAAGAAATATGGGCACTATTCCAATGAATGTAGAAAGAAGCAAAATGACAGAAAAATAGGCAGAATGTTAGTGTAGCAAAAGAGGAAAAGAACCCAAGTAATGTTCTATTAGCTTGTAATGTAGCACAAGATAGAGAAGATGATGTTTTTTTCTTAGATTCAGGTTGTAGTAATCATATGACTGGCAACAAAGCAATGTTTTCCAATCTAGATTAAGAAGTAAAATCTGAAGTGACCACAGGGACTGATACTAAGATCTTTGTCAAAGGAAAAGGTAGAGCTAGTATTTGAGTAAGAAATGGGGAGCAGAAATTTGTTCCTAATGTGTATTATGTTCTAGGTCTGAAATGTAATCTTTTGAGCATTGGGCAGCTCATAAACAAAGGTTACAATGTAATTTTCAAAGATGATGTGTGCACAATAAAAGATATACCTCCAAGTAAGAAAATCATTGCTGAAATACAAATGACCAGCAATAGAATGTTTCCACTCAAGCTCAATACTAACTTGAAGGGAAAAGAAAAGAGTATAGCAGCTGTAACACAAGAAGCCTCCCAGAAGGAAGAAAAGGATGAAAATTGGTTATGGCACTTGAGATTTGGACATCTCAATTTCGGAGGATTAAATTTGCTGCACAGAAAATGAATGGTAAGAGGTTTACCATTGATTGAGAAGTCTGACAACCTATGTGAAGGCTGCATCTTGGGAAAGCAACACAGAGAAAATTTTCCATCAGGGAAAAGCATAAGGGCGAAATCACCTTTGGAGATCATTCATTCAAATTTGTGTGGGCCGATGCAAACAGCATTAGTTTTAGGCAGCAACTACATGCTGACCTTCATAGATGATTTCACAAGAAAAGTGTGGGTTTATTTTCTGAAATATAAGAGTGAAGTTTTTCATAAATTTTGCCATTTTAAAGCTCATGTAGAAAAGCAGAGTGGGCAGTATATAAAAGTTCTCAGAACCGATAGAGGAGGAGAATATATCTCAAAGGAATTTATGTGTTTTTGCAGAGAGAACAGCATACACAAGCATTTTACCACAAGGTACACACCGCAACAGAATGGAGTTGTTAAAAGGAAGAATCGAACCATAATAGAAATGGTGAGAAGTATGCTAAAGGAAAATCACTTGTCGAATGAGTATTGGGTAGAAGCAGCAAACTGTGCTATGTACATTTTAAATAGATGCCCTACAAAATCTGTGATGAAAAAAGTTCCAGAAGAAGCGTGGAGTGGCAGAAAATAGGGAGTCACCCACATGAGATTTTTTGGATGTGTGGCATATGCACACATTCCTGACAAGTTGAGAAAGAAGTTGGATAGTAAGGGGGAGAAGTGCATTTTCCTTGGATATTGTGAATATTCCAAAGGATACAGATTGTATAACCCATCCACAAAGAAGTTTGTGATAAGCAAAGATGTGCAATTTATTGAAGAGGAAGCATGGGATGGAAGCATTGAGAAAACAGTCAATTTTAAAAGTTGTTTATCTCATGATGAAGATGAGGAAGATGTGGTTGAAATTAATAACTCATCTGTTGCACAACCTCCACCAACACAAGGACAGCAAGGGACACCTCAAGCAGCAGCGAGAACACCCTTGAGAAGAAGTGGGAGTGCATCTCCAAGCACACCACATGGAGTAGATTCAAGTGCTTCATCAAGCACGACTATACCAAGTGAAAGTGGAACAAGGTTCAAAAGTATTAGAGAAATGTATGAGCAAGGAGCGGCAAATGAAGGTATGAATTCCTTATTTGCTTTGTATTTTCAAGTTGATGATCCTATTCATTGTGAAGATGCTATTAAAGATAGAAAATGGGTAGAAGCTATGGATGATGAAATTAATGCCATAGAAAAGAACAAAACATGGGAGTTAGTTGATCTCCCAGAAGGTAAAGAAGTCATTGGAGTTAAATGGGTCTATAAGACCAAAAGAAATGCTGAAGAAAAAAGAGAGAGACACAAGGCCAGAGTTGTTGTCAAAGGATACAAGCAGAAGAAAGGGATAGATTATGAAGAAAATTTTGCACCAGTTGCAAGAATGGAGAATGTAAGAGCAGTGTTGTCCATAGCAACAGAAAACAAATGGAAAGTATACTAGATGGATGTAAAATCCACATTTTTAAATGGATTTTTAATGGAAGAGGTATATGTGGAACAACCTCTAGGATATGAGAAGAAAGGCCAAGAGCATAAGGTCTGAAAATTGAAGAAAGCTCTTTATGGGCTGAAGCAAGCACCAAGTGCATGGTACAGTAGGATAGACTCCTATCTACTGGAAAATGGATTTGAAAAGTGTGAGGGAGAACCCACTCTCTACATCAAAGAAAAATATGGTAAGATGTTGATTGTTTTTTTATATGTTGATTATTTAATATTTACAGGTAATGATGATTACCTCGTTGAAAATTTTAAAACAGTCATGAAAGATGAATTTGTAATGACTGACATGGGTTTGTTGAGATACTTCTTGGGAATAGAAGTAGAAAAAAATGAAAAAGGGATTTTTATTTCTCAAGCAAAGTATGTGAATCAAGTTTTGGAAAGATTTAACATGCAGGAGTGCAAAGCTGCAATTACTCCCACAGTAATGGGATTGAAGTTGAGTAAAGATGACAGCATCAAGGATTTTGATCCAAGCTTGTATAAAAGCATAGTTGGTAGCCTCATGTATTTGACTGCAACTAGGCCGGATATTATGCATGCTGTTAGTCTAATTTCCAGATTTATGGAGAAGCCAAAAGAGGCACATTGGCAAGCAGCAAAGAGAATTCTAAGGTATGTGAAAGGAACAAAAGGATTTGGTATTTTATATACTACTTCAGAAAATACAGAATTAGTTGGATACACTGACAGTGATTGGGCTGGAAGTGTAAATGATCGGAAGATCACTTCTGGTTATGTTTTTCATATGGGTTCAGGAGCCATTTCATGGGCTTCTAAGAAACAACCGATTGTATCATTATCTACAGCAGAGGCAGAATATGTGGCAGCTACAGCAGCAGCATGTCAAGCAATTTGGATGAGAAGAATGTTGAGAAATTTATGCCAAGAACAGGTAAAAGGAACAGTGATTAATTGTGACAATAGCTCAGCTATTGCATTGTCAAAGAATTATGTATTTCACAACAGAACGAAACACATAGATACAAAGTTTCACTATATCAGAGAATTGGTGAACAATGGATAAATTGTTTTACAGCATTGTAAAACAGAGGAGCAATATGCAGATATTTTAACAAAGCCATTGGCGCAAAAGACATTTGAATTTTTAAGGAAATGTTTGGGTATGATGGATAACCCAGCAGCTGACTTTAAGGGGGAGTGTTGAAATACTAAAGTCACCTGTCGTGCCTTTGAGCAGAAGAAAGAGTACAGCAACAGCACCAGCAGAGATTGAGTGTACAACATTACGCATTCAAGAGGAATGCAGAACTGTAAGGAGGAGAATTAAATTTTGTTGGGCCACAGAAAAGTAATTAATTTTGATATGGGCGAAGTCATTTCAGCAGAAGAATGAAGAATTTTTTCGAAGTTCAAGACTATGGAGGAAGCAGAATTCATTAAGACAGTCATTTCAGGTGTTTAAGCCCTCAAAAACCAAAATGAATGAAAATGTGTTGAAAACAGTGGAAAGAATTAATGTTTTGAAAAGCGGTAGGACAAGTGGTCCCTACCACGCACCAAATCGCAAATCGCAGATTGCAATTTTGTAGTGTTAAGTGTCTTGTTGATGTGAATTATTTGCGATGTGTGATCGTCGCGCCATTGCACGATCGCAATATCGCAATGTCGCACTATCACCCTCCGCCCAAGCCAGAGTTCTATTGATTGTTGCGATGTGCGATCATCGCACCATCGCAACATCACACATCGCAAATTATAATGTATGTTATGCCATATTGCACATTGCAAAATGGACGACTGCGATGTGGTCCCCACTCGTACGTCGTGCCTATGTTAAAGCTTTATTGTTACACAAAGGTTTTCCTTTTTGAAAATTGTTTATTTTTTTGTTTTTGGTTTTGTTCCCGCCGCGTCTTATATAAAGCGAAAAATCCCGTGAGGCTTGTAGTAATGAATTGTATTCTTGTGTTTGTATTACACAGCAGTGTGTGAGAGGAAGAGAAGAAAACACAACAGTGTTGGTTTATGAGACAGAGAGTATTGTTCTGATAGAACATAGAGTTGTTTTAGAGCACTACGTCTGTAGCAGTCTTATTCTGTGAATCCCTCCATTGAGGAAGAAATTTGTAATAGTTTTTTTTTAAGTTCTATTAATGAAATACAAAGTATTTTCATGCCATCTCTGTCCGCAAGAAATTTTTGTTTTAACTTCTCTGTGTTGTAGAGGGGAGTTTATTCTCTCCATTTCTATTGTTTGGAATTCCCAAAATTCCAACAAGGTGGTCAAAATGTAGCAGGAAAAATTGATAGCCTCGCATCTGCGTTTGGTGGGATTAGATCTTTTCCTGAATCAATTGAATCCATTCTTGGAATTTCCACTTTTGAAACTGCACCATTGGTCAGCATAAGCCACTCCACCATTAGTAGTGATCGACGTCTCTGTTCTACGTCCCTCCACATTGCTAGATGTAGAACCTGCTGGATTCAGAACACAGAGTAGCTTCAAACATGGGTATGTTGCGGAATCCCTCCTGGGTATGATAGATGCAGAACACAAAGAAGCTTCGAACATGGGTATGCTACGGAACCCTTCATGGGTATGTTGGATGCAGAACATAGGGAAGATTCGAACATGGATATGTGTAAAATACAGTCCCATTTAAACATAATGAAATTGAGAAGAGTATTTCGGCATTATTTACCTTATTCTAAGCATGTCCAATGACTAGAGCTTTTAAGGTTGACAGAGCACTCCTCTTCACATCCCTATTGTGAGATTTGGCAAGCACTTCCACTGCATTAGGGATCAGTCCTTCAATTACTATCCTGTATTTTTTCATTGGTTTCTCTTCACATAATTTTTGCATCTAGGCAAAAGAATCATTGTGCTCATCACGAATTCCCTACTCTATTTCACAACGCACAACCCACAAGAAGATACCCACATGAAGTGCAGTGAAAAACAAAATAAAAGCAAATACTTACCAGATAGCAAAAGAAGAGCTGACAAGTAGATGATTCTGAGGTCTCCATTGCCCATTATTGAAGCTCCCATTGCAGTAGCCTCCACAACTAGACTAACTAGACTAATAAGCCTCTCGGGATACTTGACTGGAGATTGTTCACAGAAAATTAATGCTTGCACTTGGCTGCTCATCACGAATTCCCTACTCTATTTCACAACCCACAACGCACAACCAGATCCCACAAGAAGATACCCACATGCAATGCAGTGAACAACAAAATAAAAACAAACACTTTCCATACAGAAAAACCAGAGCTGACAAGTAGATCATTTTGAAGTCTCCATTGGCCATTACTAAAGCTCTGAGATTTTCAAAGCGATTTCAACTTGCTGCAACGTGGGTTGTATTAGGTATCAATTTCATAATATTTCTGCAACATGGGTTCCATGCAATCATGACGTGATTACCCACAAGTTTGTCAAACCTCAATTAAGTGTTTAGTTTTCAAAATTATTTCCATGCCTTTACGATGTTGTTCTCTACATTTATCCTTTATGTTCAATCTTGCTTTAGTATTTTAATTTTTTTATTTTCAAGTTAATTTAATATTTTATTTTAATTTTTTATTTTAGTGTTGAACAGAGTTTTACTAATATTGGATCAGAGCTTTTTGTCATTTTACTGGAAACAATCATTTGGGTAGATGTAAAAACCCGTTGTAACCTTTGAAGTACAAAGCTTTACTGTTGGTATTTTCAACATTTCTCAAAGAGCACAGATGCTTCAAAACAGGCTATATTTAGCAGAAAAAGAAGAAGCTGAAAATATCCATTATAGATGGAACAAATATATGCAAACATCCAATCCTACAAACTCACTACATATCACATATTTGCAAACAGAGACTTAATTTTTATGTCATGTCAACTACAAGCCCTTCACTTTTGCTTGGATTGAATGAAAGCAGATTTCATAAGAGTCGTGGATTTCTTAAAAAGGGGTCCCATAAGTAGACATATTTGAGCTGGAGAAATATCTGTTCTTCTCAACAAAAATTATTACTAGTGAGGAACTTCAATTATGGTATCAATGCAATAGAATTTAAGGGGGATGTACAATGATCTGCCAAAGAAAAGCATGGAGGGGCCATGGCTGAAGAAAAATTTCAGCTCCGGCCCAAAAGATTTAAGCAATCTTCTACAGTCAGAAAAATAAATTCTAAATCCATTTAAAACAAATCTTACCCTTCAGCTTGACATCTGGAAGACCACATGAGAGACCATGTTAAACCAACATTTTCCAGTCTGTCACCAATGCAGCAAAGGTTTGCCTGTATGGAGGCCCATGACATCAGTGAATACTCACAAGATTACTGGAAAAGTCGAAATGATTCACTGTTACTAAGATTTCCGAATATATTAGCCTTTGGCTTAGGCTGAAGACAAGGGACTAGCAACCTTACATCCACCTTTGTTTGAATTAAACTCAGTCAACCTACAACTAATAATTTTGAGATGATATGAAATTTGTTTAAATGTAACCCTTTACTTCACGAGAGTCGATTTCATATATTTATTGCCTTAGGTCAAGATCAGACCTTACATTTAGCATGTGTCGAGGGGATTTAGGTTAGTATTAGTAGGCGTATTTATGTATATCTTTGCAATATTTCCTTGATAAATTAAACCATAAATTACGTTTATGGTTTAATTCTTTTAATATATATACTTTTTAATCAGCTTCAGATATCTCTCTGCTGCTCCTTTTTAGATTTAATTCTAATCATAATTTTTTATGTTATTGGTATTTAACGATGAGTAGTGCAACTTTGTTAATATTTTTTGCATGACAAAGTGTTTTATCTTGATGTCAGTAAAGATATATAATTAACATCATAATCAAACAACTGGTTTTTTGTTATGAGAGAACTAAGAACGAAAAGGAGGATTTTAGGATTTGTGTGGGTAATATATATTGATAATTCATGCAAATCTGATATACCTCAATTCGAACACCTTGTTTCATGGTTAAGCCTTGTAATGTTCATTGTTATAATTGGAAAATTTTCCAAACCTAAAAATATTGGAAATAATTTGGACTTTTTAAGTTGGGATTAAAACTTTGTCATATGTTTTTAATAAGATATATTTTTTGTTTGTTTTTTAAAATATAATTATGATAAGTTTTAAATTTATCTTTCTAAATATAATTATGATGAGTTTTTAGTTTTATTAATATTTAAGGGTTGATTCTTCTTTTACTCATTAGTATTGAGGTTAACAAATTTAATTTTGATTTTTATTAAGTGTTTTTTATTTATATTTGATTTATTTATCTATTTACTGTAATTTAAAAGAATTGATAGGTCTATCAATTTTGTACTCGTGAGTTTTGTATTCAGGTGATATGGTTTAAGTTGTTACTATTGTACCTTTCGGGCTTATGACATGTTTTTTTCTTTGTTTAGTCACGATAAATATATTGAATTTTCGATCTTTTAGTTTGGATGATTTACCATCACTTGGATCGCCAATTGAGTTGTGTCATAAAACAAAAAATGATGAATTTATGTTTTCTCTTTTTCTATAACTAGATAACTTGGCAACTAAGTCATCCTAATTAATATTTGAATTATTCATAATTATTTTTAATTTTCTTTTGTTATATTTGTGTATTAAAAATATGATCACATTTTATATTTTATTAAAAAAAAAAAACCCTAAAAGAAAAAATTGAAAAAATTGAATACGAGATATTTCCTTTGTGTTTCAAATTCTAATAGTATAACATGCATTGAAATTTACATAAATATTCTCTTATTTTTTTTCATAATGATGGAACCTCAATTCTACAATATCGTAATGGTGATAAGTGTAGAAAATGGGACCTTGGTTCTTTTGAAAAGCATAAAATTGTAAAATGGTTTCCATCCTTCATTCATTCTTCTTACATGTTTACAATTATAATTTAATCTGTAATAAAAATTATTTCTAATTTATTTATAATTAGCATGGCTAGCATAATCATAGTAATAAATATGATTGATAGATGTTAATAAAAGTATATCAATCACATGCACAATTATATTCTTAAATGTGGTTAATATATGTCACTATGCGAAAATGGATATGGATTTAATATCAATTTTGATATCGATATTAATAAAACCTCGAGATTATTATAAACCCTAGGAGTAATATTATATCCTAGGAATATGACCCCTTAGATAATAAAACCAAGGGAATAATATTAAAACTTAGGGATTAATGTTATAAACCCAATGTATATAAACTCTCATATTAATAAACCCAAGGGATTAATTCTAAAACCCCAAGGTATTATAACCCAAAGGGAATAATATTAAACCCAAGATATATAATGCTAAGATAAATATTATAAACCTTGAAATAAATGTGGTTGACCATGGTTGATTTCATATTGAGACGTTTTTTGTCACAATGCGACTTTGCACCATTGTTGACCATGGTTGACCATGATTGATTTTCATATCGAGACAATATTTTTCATAATTAAGAATTGAACCATGGTTGAACATGATTGATTTTCATATGGAGACAATCTTTGATAAAATGCGACGTTGGACGATAGTTGACCATGATTGGCAATGATTAACAATAGTTGCCAATGGTTGGCCATGATTGACAATGGTTGAGAAAACCTTTGTCACAATGTTACGTTGGACCATGGTTGACCAAGGCTAACCATGATTATAAACCCAAGTGGTTTATATTAAATCCTAGTATTGATATTATAAACCTTATGAACAATATTATACCCGAAGAATATGAACCCTTAGATTAATAAACCCAAGGGAATAATAAAAGTGAAGGATTAATACTAAAACTACAAGTGATTATAAACTGAAAGAAATAATCTTATAAACCAAAGGTATATAAACTCTAAGATAAATTTTATAAATAAAAAAATAAAAATCATTGGCAAAGGATTACAATGGTTTATTTTCATATTGAGACGATCTTTCTCATAATGATATGTTGCACCCTCATCGACCATGATTTATTTTCATATGGAGACAATTTCTGTCATAATGCAATGCTGGATCATGGTCAATTTTCTTATTGAGAAAATATCTGTCATAATGTGATTTTGGACCATCGTTGACCATGATTATAAACCCAAATATTATTATTAAAAAAACTATGAATAAGATTATACCCTAGGAATATTAATTCTTAGAATAATAAACCCAAGGGATTGATATTATAAACCCAAGGGAATAATATTAAACACAATGGATTGATATTATAAACCCAAGGTATATAAACCTTAAAATAAACATGGTTAACCAAGGCTGATTTTCGTATTGAGACAATATTTGTGAGAATGCAACTTTGGAGCATGGTTTACCATGGTTTATTTTCATATTGAGACAATATTTGTCACAAATTCACATTAGACCATGGTTTACCATGGTTGACCATGATTTATTTTCACATTGAGACAATATTAGTCACAATGTGACATTGGACTATGGTTAACCATGATTAATTTTCCTATGTAGACAATATTTGTTAGAATGCGACATTGAACCCTGGATGATTTTCATATTTAGAAAATATTTGTCACAATATGACGTTGGACTATGGTTTACCATGATTATAAGCCCAAAGGATTTATATTAAACCGGATCATTAATATTATAAGCCCTATGAATAATATTATACCCTATAAATATGAGCCTATAGATTAATAAACCCAAGTGATTGATATTATAAACCCAACGGATTAATATTATAAACCCAACGGATTAATACTAAACACTGAAGAGATTATAAACCTAAGTGAATAATGTTAAACCCAAGGGATTAATATTATAAACCATATGTATATAAACCCTAAGATAAATAGTATAAACCATAAAAAAAAACATGTTTGACCATGGTTTACCATATTTGATATTCATATTGAGACAATATTTGTCATAATGTGACTTTGGACTATGGTTCACCATTATTGATTTCCATATTAAGAAATTTTTTTCACAATATGACATTGGACCACTATTTACCATGGCTCACCACATTATAAACCCAAGGGATTTAGATTAAACCCTAAGATTAATATTATAAACCCTATGAATAAATATTATACTGTAAGAATATGAAACTAAGATTAATAAACCTAAAAGATTCATATTATAAACCCAAGGGATTAATTCTAAATCCTAGAGGTATTATAAACCCAAGGGAATAATATGAAATAAAAAGGCTTAATATTGTAAACAAGAGTTATATAAAACCTAAGAAAAAAATTATAAACCCTAAAATAAACATTGTTGACCATGGTTGACCATGGATGATTTTAATATTTAGACAATATTTGTGACAACGTCGCATTGGATGATGGTTGACCATGATGATTTTAATATCGAGACAACCTTTATCACTATGTGGCATTGGACTATCGTTGATTTTCATATTCATAAAATCCTTGTCACTATGTAACATTGGACCATGATTTAACATGATTATAAACCCAACAAATTTATACTAAACCAAATTATTAATATTATAAAATCTATGAATAATATTACACACTAGGAATATGAACCGTTATATTAATAAACCCAAAGGATTGATATTATAAACCCAAGGAATTAATAGTAAAAAACAAAGGGATAATTATCCCAAGGAGATTATATTAGACACAAGGGATTAAAATTATAAAATAAATGTATATAAATCCTAAGATAAATATTTGTCACAATGCAACGTTGGACCATGATTGGCCATGGTTGATTTTCATATTGAGACAATCTTTGTCAAATTGTGACATTGGATCATGGTTTACCATGAAAGACCATGGCTGACGATGGTTAAAAATGGTTGACTATAGTTGATTTCATATTGAGACAATCTTTTTCAAAATGTGATGTTGGACCATGGTTTACCATGGTCAATAGATTAAACTCATGGCTGACCATGATTTATTTTCATATTGAGACAATGTTTGTCACAATGTGGCATTGGACCATGGTTGACCCTGGTTGACAATGATTTATTTTCATATGGAGGCAATCTTTGTGAGAATGTATCATTAGACCATGGTTGATTTTCATATTCGGAGAAAATATGTCACAATGTGTTGTTGGACCATCGTTGACCATGATTATAAAGCCAAGGCATTTATATTAAACCCAATGATTAATATTATAAACCCTATGAATAATATTGTGCCATAGACATATGAATATTTATATTATTAAACCCAAGGGATTCATATTATAATACGAATTTATATAAGCCCTAAGATAAATATATAAGCCCAAGTTATAAGAACTCTAGGATAAACGTTATAAACCCTAAAATAAACATGGTTAATCATGGTTTACCATAGTTTATTTCCATATTGAGATCATATTTGTCACAATGCGTTATTTGACCATGGTCCACCATGAGTCGTTTGGACATTGAGATAATTTGTGTCATAATGTGAGATTGAAACATGATTGATTTTCATATTAAGAAAATGTTTGTCATAATGTGACATTGGACTGTGGTTGACCATAATTATAAATCTAAGGGATTTATATTAAACCAAATAAGTAATATTATAAACACTATGAATAATATTACATAGTAGGAATATGAATCTTAATAAACACGAGGGATTGATATTATAAACCCAAGGGAATAATAAACTCAAGTGATCAATACTAAAACCCAATTGATTTCGAACTTAAGGGAATAATACTAAACCAAAAGGATTAATAGTATCAACCCAAGGTATATAAACTTTAAGATAAATATTATAATCCTTAAAATAAACATGGTTGACTATGGTTGATTTTCATATTAAGAGAGTCTTTATCACAATGCAATGTTGGACCATGGTTGACCATGGTTGATTTTTATATTTAGACAATATTTGTCACAATGTGACATCGGACCATGATTAACCTTGGTTGATGATGGTTGACCATGGTTGATTTTCATATTGAGACAATCTTTGTCACAATGTGACATTGGACCATGGTCGATAGATTAAACCCATCATTGACTATGATTGATTTTCATATCCAGATAATAATTATCGCAATGTGGCATTGGACCATGGTTGACCATGGTTTAACATGATTGGTTTTCATATGGAGAGAATATTTGTCACAAAGCAACGTTGGACCATGATTGATTTTGATATTGGAAAAATATTTGTCACAATGTTACATTGGACTATGATTGGCCATAATTATAAACCCAAAAGATTTATATTAAACCCAAGGATTAATATTATAAATCCAATGAATAATATTAAACCCTAGGAATATAGGTTCATAGAATAATAAAACTAAAAGTTTGATATTATAAATCCAAGAAAACAATAAACTCAAAAGATTAATACACGCAATCTGTGTGATTTTGGAATATACATCATTTATACAACATTTGTAAATGTTTTGTAATAGAGTAATTGATGCCAAGAGTAAAAAATATGCACAAAATATAAACCAAATACATATGTGGAGTACTATAAAATATACACCCAACAATAATATTGAACATGTTGTACAATGTCACCCACAAATTCGATATATATCATTAAAATTTAACTCGATACCACATTTAAATATGATATTAATTAATTAATTAGGTATTATTTATGTTTGATTTATTGTGATATTGAAGTTACATTTCAATATATACATTATATTTATAGATACAACAATTACTTCTCGCAATACATATATATATATATATATGCCAAAAACTTGTATTTAGTATTGACTAATAAGTCTCTCGGGATACTTGACTGGAGATTGTTCACAGAACATTAATGCTTGCGCTTGGCTGCTCATCACGAATTCCCTACTCTATTTCACAACCCACAGCCCACAAGCAGATACCCACATGCAATGCAGTGAACAACAAAATAGAAACAAACACTTACCAGACAGAAAAACTAGAGCCGACAAGCAGATCATTTTGAGGTCTCCATTGGCCATTACTGAAGCTCCGAGATTTTCAAAGCGATTTCAACTTACTGCAACGTGGGTTGTATCAGGTATCAATTTCATAATCTTGCTGCAACGTGCGTTGCATGAAATTATGGCGGTATTACCCACAAGTTTTTCAAACCTCAATTAAGTGTTTAGTTTTCAAAATTATTTCCACGCCTTTACGATGTTGTTCTCTACATTTCTCCTTTATGTTCAATCTTGCTTTGGTATTTTAAATTTTTTATTTTCAAGTTAATTTAATTATTTTATTTTAGTGTTGACTAGAGTTTTACTAATATTGGATCAGAGCTTTCTGTCATTTTACTAGGAACAGTCATTTGGGTAGATGTAATAACCCGTTGTAACCTTTGAAGTACAAAGCTTGACTGTTGGTATTTTCAACATTTCTCAAAAATGACAGATGCTTCAAAACAGGCTGGATTTAGCAAAAAAACAAGAAGCTGAAAATCTCGATTCTAAATGGAACAAATATATGCAAACGTCCAATCCTACAAACTCACTACATATCATAGATTTGCAAAGAGAGACTGAATTTTTATGTCATGTCGACTACAAGCCCTTGAATTATTTCAAAATTTGTGTGCATTTTTGTTTGGACTAAATGAAAGAAGATTTTACAAGAGTCGTGCATTCCTTAAAAAGGGGTCCCATAAGTAGACATATTTGAGCTGGAGAAATATCTGTCCTTCTCAACAAAAATTCTTACCAGTGAGGCACTTCAGTTATGGTCTCAATGCAATAGACTTTAAGGGGGATGTACAATGATCTGCCAACGACAAGCATGGAGGGCCCATCGCTGAAGCAACATTTTAACTTCTGCCCAAAAGATTTCAGCAATCTTCTCGAGTCAGAAAAATAAATTCTAAAGCCATTTGAAACAAATCTTAGCCTTCAACTTGACATCTGGAAGACCAGATGAGAGACCGTGCTAAACCAACATTTTCCAGTCTGTCACCAATGCAGCAAAGGTTCACCTGTATGGAGGCCCATGGCATCAGTGAATACTCACAAGATTACTGGAAAAGTCGAAATGATTCACTGTTACTAAGATTTCTGAATGTATTGGCGTCTAGCTCGGGCTCAAGACAGGGACTAGCAGCCTTGCAGCCACCTTTGTTTGAATTAAACTCAGCCAACATACAACTAATAATATGGAAATGATATTAAAAAATTTTAATTGTAACCCTTTACTACACGAGACTCGATTTTATATATTTATTGCCTTAGGTCAAGATCAGACCTTACATTTAGCACGTGTCGAGGGGATTTAGGTTAGTCTTAATATGCGTATTTATGTATATCTTTGCAATATTTCCTTGATAAATTAAAACATAAATTACGTTTATGGTTTAATTCTTTTAATATATATACTTTTTAATCAGCTTCAGATATCTCCCTGCTACTTCTTTTTAGATTTAATTCTAATCCTACTTTTTTATGCTATTGTTATTTAACGATGACTAGTGCAACTTTATTAATATTTAATGCATCACAAAGTGTTTTATCTTCATGTCAACAAAGACATAATTAACAACATAATCAAACAACTGGTTTTTTTTATGAGAGAACTAAGAAAAAAAGGAGGATTTTAGGATTTGTGTGGGGAATATATATTGATAATTTCATGCAAATCTGACATACCTCAATTCGAATATCTTGTTTCATGGTTAAGCCTTGTAATGTTCATTGTTATAATTGGAAAATTTTCCAAAACTAAAAATATTAGAAATAATTTTGACTTTTCAAGTTGGGGTTAAAATTTTGTAATATGCTTTTAATAAGATATATTTTTAATTTTTATTTTTAAATATAATTATGATAAGTTTTAAATTTATTTTTTTAAATATAATTATGATGAGTTTTTATTTTTATTAATATTTGGTTTTTATTAAATGTTTTTTTATTATTTATATTTGATTTATTTATCTATTTACTGTAATTTAAAAGAATTGATAGGTCTATCAATTTTGTACTCACGAGTTTTGTATTTAGGTGATATGGTTTAAGTTGTTACTATTTTAATTTTCGGGTTTATGACATGTTTTTTTCTTTGTTTAGTCACCATAAAGATATTGAATCTTCAATCTCTTAGTTTGTATGATTTACCATCACTTTGATCGCCAATTGAGCTGTGTCATAAAACAAAAAATGATGAATTTATGTTTTCTCTTTTTCTATAACTAGATAACTTGGCAACTAAGTCATACTCATTAATATTTGAATTATTCATAATTATTTTTAATTTTACTATGTTATATTTGTATATTAAAAATATGATCACATTTTATATTTTATTTAAAAAAAAAAAACTTAAAAGAAAAAATTGAAAAAATTGAATACGAGATATTTCCTTTGTGTTTCAAATTTTAATAGTATAACATGCATTGAAATTTACATAAATCTTCTCTATGTTTTTTTTCATAATGATGGAACCTCAATTCTATAATATCGTAATGGTGATAAGTGTAGCAAATGGGACCTTGGTTCTTTAAAAAAACATAAAATTGTAAAAAGGTTTCCATCCTTCATTCATTCTTCTTACATGTTTACAATTATAATTTAATATGTAAAAAAAAATATTTCTAATTTATTTATAATTAGCACGACTAGCATAATCACAGTAATAAATATGATTGATAGATGTTAATAAAAGTATATCAATCACATGCACAATTACATTCTTAAATGTGGTTAATATATGTCAATATGCAACAATGGATATGGATTTAATATCAATTTTTATATTGATGTTAATAAAACCTCAAGATTATTATAAACCCTAGGAGTAATATTATATCCTAGGAATATGACCCCTTAGATAATAAAACCAGGGAAATAATATTAAAACTTAGGGATTAATATTATAAACCCAATGTATATAAACTCTCATATTAATAAACCCAAGGGATTAATTCTAAAACCCAAGGGAATAATATTAAACCCAAGATATATAATGCTAAGATAAATGAAATAAATGTGGTTGACCATGGTTGATTTTCATATTGAGACACTTTTTGTCACAATGCGACTGTGCACCATTGTTGACCATGGTTGACCATGATTTATTTTCATATCGAGAAAATATTTTTCATAATGAATAATTGAACCATGGTTCGCCATGATTGATTTTCATATGGATACAATCTTTGATAAAATGCAACGTTGGACCATAGTTGACCATGATTGAAAATGACTAACAATAGTTGCCAATGGTTGGCCATGATTGACAATGGTTGAGACAACCTTTGTCACAATGTTACGTTAGACCATGGTTGACCAAGGCTAACCATGATTATAAACCCAAGTGATTTATATTAAATCCTAGTATTGATATTATAAACCTTATGAATAATACTATACCCGAAGAATATGAACCCTTAGATTAATAAACCCAAGAGATTTATATTATAAATCCAAGGGAATAATAAAAGCGAAGGACTAATACTAAAACTACAAGTGATTATAAACTGAAAGGATTAATCTAATAAACCAAAGGTATACAAACTCTAAGATAAGTATTATAAATACTAAAATAAAAATCATTGACAAAGGATTACAATGGTTTATTTTCACATTGAGACAATATTTCTCATAATGAGATGTTGCACCCTCATCGAACATGATTTATTTTCATTTGGAAACAATTTTTGTCATAATGCGACACTGGATCATGGTCAATTTTATTATTGAGAAAATATTTATCATAATGTGATTCTGGACCATGGTTGACCATGATTATAAACCCAAATATTATTATTAAAAAACCTATGAATAAGATTATACCCTAGGAATATTAATTCTTAGAATAATAAACCCAAGGGATTGATATTATAAACCCAAGGGAATAATAAACCTAAGGGATTAATACTAAAAATGTAGGGGATTATAAACCCAAGGGAATAATATTAAACACAATGGATTGATATTATAAACCCACAGTATATAAACACTAAGATAAATATTATAAACCCTAAAATAAACATGGTTAACCAAGGCTGATTTTCATATTGAGACAATATGTGTCAGAATGCAACTTTGGAGCATTGTTTACCATGGTTTATTTTCATATTGAGACAATATTTGTCACAAATTCACATTAGACCATGGTTTACCATGATTTATTTTCACATCGAGACAATATTAGTCACAATATGGCATTGGACTATGGTTAACCATGATTAATTTTCCTATGTAGACAATATTTGTTAGAATCGATGTTGAACCCTGGATGATTTTCATATTTAGAAAATATTAGTCACAATATGACGTTGGACTATGGTTTACCATGATTATAAACCCAAAGGATTTATATTAAAACGGATCATTAATATTATAAGCCCTATGAATAATATTATACCCTATAAATATGAATCTATATATCAATAAACCCAAGTGATTGATATTATAAACCCAACGAATTAATACTAAACACTGAAGGGATTATAAAACCAAGTGAATAATATTAAACCCAAGGGATTAATATTATAAAACATATGTATATAAACCTTAAGAGAAATATTATAAACCATAACAAAACATGGTTCACCATGGTTTACCATTTTTTATATTGATATTGAGACAATATTTGTCACAATGTGACTTTGGACTATGGTTGACCATTATTGATTTCCATATTAAGACAATTTTTTTCACAATATAACATTGGACCAGTATTTACCATGGCACACCACGATTATAAACCCAAGGTATTTAGATTAAACCATAAGATTAATATTATAAACCCTATGAATAAATATTATACCCTAAGAATATGAACCTAAGATTTTTTTTTTCTAAGTAACACTAAATCTACTAATATATAACATAAAAGTACAAAATTGCCGCTATCTCAGCTGAGAGATCCTAAGCACAGGGCTTGACTGCCATGAAAAACCAGAGTTTGAACTTCCCACAGAGGGGAAACCAGTCCTTGCAAATTAAGAGAAGTCGCCCTCATATCGGAAATCGGCCTTACATCCAAATTGTTTAACAAAAATACAAAAACTATAGGTGGCCACTCTGCAAGCAGAGGGTGAAGAAACAAGAAAACTAGAATTAACTTAAAGACATTGTGCATGGAGAATAAAAACCTCTAGGGAATTTTCTAACTACTTTTCATTGGTTGGGGAGGGCGGTTCTTCAAAAATTCGACATCCAAACTCATCGTTGCTCCCACCATCATCAGTCGAGGGGAGCACTTTGCCTTTGTCCTCGCCTTCCATAGTTTGCACCTAATATGAACCTAAGATTAATAAACCTAAAAGATTCATATTATAAACCCAAGGGATTAATTCTAAATCCTAAAGGTATTATAAACCCAAGGGAATAATATAAAATGCAAAGGCTTAATATTGTAAACTGGAGCTATATAAAACCTAAGAAAAAAATTATAAATCCTAAAATAAACATTGTCGACCATGGTTGACCATGGATGATTTTAATAATTAGACAATATTTGTGTCAACATCGCATTGGACCATGGTTGACCATGATGATTTTAATATCGAGACAACCTTTATCACAATGTGGCATTAGACTATCGTTGATTTTCATATTGATAAAATCCTTGTCAGTATGTAACATTGGACCATGATTTAACATGATTATAAACCCAAAAAATTTATATTAAACCAAATTATTAATATTATAAAATCTATAAATAATATTACACACTAGGAATATGAAACATTAGATTAATAAACCCAAAGAATTGATATTATAAACCTAAGGAATTAATAGTAAAAACCCAAGGGATTATTATCCCAAGGAAATTATATTAAACCCGAGGGATTAATATTATAAAATAAATGTATATAAATCCTAAGATAAATATTTGTCACAATGTGACGTTGGACCATGATTGGCCATGGTTGATTTTCATATTGAGACAATCTTTGTCACATTGTGACATCGGATCATGGTTTACCATGATTGACCATGGTTGACGATGGTTAAAAATGGTTGACTATATTTGATTTCATATTGAGACAATCTTCGTCAAAATGTGATGTTGGACCATGGTTTACCATGGTCAATAGATTAAACTCATGGCTGACCATGATTTTTTTTCATATTGAGACAATGTTTGTCACAATGTGGCTTTGGACCATGGTTGACCATGGTTGAAAATGATTTATTTCCATATGGAGGTAATATTTGCGAGAATGTATCATTAGACCATGGTTTATTTTCATATTCGGAGAAAATATGTCACAATGTGATGTTGGACCATCGTTGACCATGACTATAAATCCAAGGGATTTATATTAAGCCCAATGATTAATATTATAAACCCTATGATAATATTGTACCCTCAGCATATGAATATTTAGATTATTAAACCCAAGGGATTCATATTATAATGCGAAGTCATATAAGCCCTAAGATAAATATTATAAACCCAAGTTATATGAACCCTAGGATAAATATTATAAACCCTAAAATAAACATTGTTGATCATGGTTTACCATAATTTATTTCCATATTGAGATCATCTTTGTCACAATGCGTTGTTGGGCCGTGATCAACCATGAGTTGTTTGGACATTGAGATAATTTGTGTTATAATGTGAGATTGAACCATGATTTATTTTCATATTAAGAAAATGTTTGTCATAATGTGAAATTGGACTGTGGTTGACCATAATTATAAATCCAAGGGATTTATATTAAACCAGATAAGTAATATTATAAACACTATGAATAATATTACATAGTAGGAATATGAACCCTTAGATTAATAAACATGAGGGATTGATATTATAAACCCAAGGGAATAATAAACTCAAGTGATCAATACTAAAACCCAATCGATTTCGAACCTAAGAGAATAAGACTAAACCCAACGAATTAATAGTATCAACCCAAGGTATATAAACTTTAAGATAAATATTATAATCCTTAAAATAAACATGGTTGAATATGGTTGATTTTCATATTAAGATAGTATTTATCACAATGCGATGTTGGACCATGGTTGACCATGGTTGATTTTTATATTGAGACAATCTTTGTCACAATGTGACATTGGACCATGGTTGACCATGATTAACCTTGGTTGATGATGGTTGACCATGGTTGATTTTCATATTGAGACAATCTTTGTAACAATGTGACTTTGGACCATGGTCGATAGATTAAACCCATGCTTGACTATGGTTGATTTTCATATCCAGATAACAATTATCGCAATGTGGCATTGGACAATGGTTGATCATCGTTTAACATGATTGGCTTTCATATGGAGAGAATCTTTGTCACAAAGTGATGTTGGACCATGATTGATTTTGATATTGGAAAAATCTCTGTCACAATGTTACATTGGACTATGATTGGCCATAATTATAAACCCAAAAGATTTATATTAAACCCAAGGATTAATATTATAAATCCAATTAATAACATTAAACCATAGGAATATAGATTCTTAGAATAATAAAACTAAAAAATTGATATTATAAATACAAGAGAACAATAAACTCAAAAGATTAATACTCGCAATTTATGTGATTTTGGAATATACATCATTTATACAACATTTGTAAATTTTTTGTAATAGAGTAATTGATGGCAAGAGTAAAAAATATGCACAAAACATAAACCAAATAAATATGTGGAGTACTATAAAATATACACCCAACAATAATATTGAACATATTGTACAATGTCACCCACAAATTGGATATATATCATTAAAATTTAACTCGATACCACATCTAAATATGATATTAATTAATTAATTAGTTATTATATATGTTTGATTTATTGTGATATCGAAGTTACATTTCAATATATTCATTATATTTCTAGATAAAAAATTACTTCTCGCAATATATATATATATATATATATATATATATATATATATATATATTCCAAAAATTTATATTCAGCGTTTAACATGTTTGATTAAAGTCAGCAGTGGAAAGTCAGTTATATGACATTTTTCTACTTAATAACTGTAAAGTACTCATGGTCAAGCATTGAGAGTGTACACGCACTCAACGAAAAGTGTTGTTAGGATGCGTTTTCTACTTTATGTTAGTGGATATTTTTATAAAATAAAATAACATGCTTGAGGATGCATTTCCTACATACTAACTCTATGTCATTCCATCAAAAGTGCTCTCTATAAAAGAAGGACATGGATTATGTGGAGTACTATAAAAACGTTGTATTCATTTGAGCTATAAATATTCATTGTGACATGGATTTATCCTCTTATATTCCACTATTAAATACAAAATCGCTTCTACAAAAATTATTGTGGAAATTTAAAACACGATTGCCAATTGCAATATTAAGAAGAAATATCAATCACACATAACATAGATGTTTTACCGAGAAAGTATAAAGCTAAAAACCCCACTATCATATATTATGTATATATCATGGATCATGAAACAATCTCATACAAAACTCTAATCCAAGAGCTCTCAGTACAATATAAAATCATCTCACATATCTTGCAGAAATTGGCAAATGCCTTAGCCAAATTTCTACGTCACAATAGCCTGCTTCCACTGTGCAATCCAAGATGATTACAAATACCATTTCGATGCAATCATTCCCTCCTTGACTGCGCAATCCTCATGAGCATATCCAACGTGTGTTTGGATTGCAAGAGTTCAACCCAATATAGTACAACTAATAGTCAATTGTCCCTTTCACCTACATCTCAACTAGTCTCCACTAGATCTGACATGCATCTAATTAACAGTAGTAAATCTTCAGTTTCATGTGATATCACTCCATGTGAATTAATTTAATATGTAATTCACTTATCTCTCACTACTGTATCTTCAGTTACAAGTAGCACAACTGAGTTTGACTCACTTAACTGAGTTAAACTACTTTACAACTCACATAAATACACATCCAACTTTGTTACAACTTCAAATCACTCAGTTAAAACTAATTACACGTACATGTCCCACCAACCAACCTTTGAACTTGAAATTACTTCAACTAACTGGTTTTCCACTTCAGTTAATTGATTCCAAGTGCTTCATGAGAATAGATTAATATTTATTGTCCAACTATTATTAAGGGATAATAATAGTCGACATTCATCCATAAATAGACATGCGATCTACAAATAAAACTCGCACATAAATATAAAAATAGAACATCATATATAAATATAATTTTCTCACCATCTGTAAATAGACTTCCTCTATAAATAGAATTTTCATATCCATTCAAAAGATAGACTTCCACCTAAAAATAACCTGAAGCTCCATCCTAGTGTAGGTGCTTAATTTTCACTAGGATCATCATCTTATTGAATCTCAACACTCCCTCTCAACAAGAAAGGGATTATCATTCACCTCGATCCTGTCTCTATGTTAATTTTCTCCTGGTGAGTGCCTTCATCAAAATATATTCATCATGATCCTCCGTAGGAATGTACTAAAGCAACATGATCTTCCGCTGCACACAATCTCTGATATGATGATACCAGATATCTATATTCTTATATCTATCATGAAAAACAATATTAATCGAGAGTTTAATGTAACTTTGATTATCACAATGAATCACTGTCAGATCTAAATGATAACTAAATAAACCAACTAGAATCTTTCTCATCTAGATAGCCTCAAATGCAGCTTGAATTGCTGCCATGTATTCCACTTCTGCTGAACTGAGAGCCACGGATATTGTTTCCCTGCTATACCAAGAAACAACTATAGATCCAATACTAAAGATCCCCCTTGATGTGCTCTTTTTTTCCATTGGGTTGTATGCCCAATTTGCATCCGTGAAGCCATGAAAATTCACCTCATCCATTTGTCTGCACCACAAGCCATACTCAGATGTGCCCCTCAGGTATCTTAGGACACGTTTTCTCGCCTTCCAAAATACCTTGTATTCATTTGAGCTATAAATATTCATTATGTGGAGTACTATAAAATATGTACCCAACAATAATATTGAACATATTGTACAATGTCACCCACAAATTGGATATATATCATTAAAATTTAACTCGATACCGCATCTAAATATGATATTAATTAATTAATTAGTTATTATTTATGTTTGATTTATTGTGATATCGAAGTTACATTTCAATATATACATTATATTTCTAGATAAAAAAATTACTATTCGCAATATATATTCCAAAAACTTATATTCAATATTTAACATGTTTGATTAAAGTCAGCAGTGGAAAGTCGGTTATATGACATTTTTCTACTTAATAACTGTAAAGTCATCATGGTCAAGCACTGAGAGTGTACACACACTCAACGAAAAGTGTTGTTAGGATGCTTTTCTACTTTATGTCACTGGATATTTTTATAAAATAAAATAACATGCTTGAGGATGTATTTCCTACATACTAACTCTATGTCATTCCATCAAAAGTGATCTCTATAAAATATTAAAACATTTGGAAAACAGTAGTATATGTGCATGGAGGTAGGCAGGCGTTACTTTATCCACTCGCAAAGTATCCACTACATGTCCCATCTTGTTCTTTCCTAGAATAAGAAACTTTTTCTCATTTCACAATGAATTTTGATCTTAGATTCTATTTTCTTGAGCTAAAAATTAGTGTTTAAACTAAGTTCTTAGAATAGTTCATAGACATACATAGTCTTTTTGGATCATAAAAAGTGTGGGACTAAAATTTCTCACTTCACACTTCACTTCGACCATATATATATATATCTTCCCCCTCTTCCTGTAATATCCCTAGCATAATCCACCATAAAAATTGTCGTAATGAGGTTTCTTAAATAATTAAATATTATTAATTCTTATATTGGTATTACATGAAGAATATTCTTGTAATTATTAATTATAATAATATTGGAATAATTATTTCTTAATTATTTTATTTAGAAGAATTTATATTCTTATATGAAACTAAGTTATATTTCCAAGTTGGTATATTTTATGAGTTTTAGAAATAATGAGAAATAGTTTTGGAAAAACTATGGATAAGCGGTATCTTTCTTATAAGGAAAAATAAAATCTACCTTGAAAAGAAAATCATGAGAGATTTATGGAATGATTTTGTGATTTAGGAAAAATTAGATTAATGGGTGCTTTATGGAATACCTTTATGATTTAAAAAAGCTATTTCATTTTTCTTAATTATATTTATTGTAAGCCTATGAGAAAAATAGAAGAGGGAATGAGAGAATGCATGGAGAATGTAGCCAAGGAAGAGGAAGAAGGGATTCCAATCATGCATCAAAATATAAGAAACTATGTTCTTTGTAAATTATTTTGTTTTCATCTCGGGCATGATGATATAATAATTGAAATTACTTGCAAGGAAAAGTTCATATGACAAAGAATCAAGATTAATTCATTAGAAGACCTCTATATAATTTTTTGGATAGAGGAATAAGTGTTTTATTCAGTGAATTATTAGAAGATTTCATGTGTTTTGAATTCGCAAAAGCTTTTCATGGCTAAATAATGTTGTGAATTGGATGAGTTATTGAAAAATAGGGTCCAAATATGCCTTTGTATCTCCAAAATCGGGATAGATATGAAAAAAGTGAAGGAGTTTTCTGTAAAAGAGGATGTCATGACCAAATTCCCCTTTCAGATTTTAAAAACTTGTTTCCAATGTCTTGAAAACCGTGTCAAAAATTAATGACAAAAATAGGGGATTATTTAATAGTTAAATTGAGAAAAATGAGCTATAAATATTCACAACAAAACCGTCTTTGTATTTTATTTTTCTATGTGATTTTTATGACAATGGTTCTCTAAGTGATGATGATGGTTATTCTAATAGTTAATGATGGAATATAGAAATCGATTTAGGAAGTTACACATTGCTAAATGTTGAAAATGTTTCCTAACTCCATGCATTTTCCTGTGAGGTTGACGAGATATGTTAAAAATGGTATCAGAGCAAAAGGTTGCAATATTGGCACCTATTAGAATCATTATGTAAAAAAAAAATATGTAGAGGTGTGATTCTAGTGGGCATAATATTAGGTATGATTTTAATTAAACTTGAAGTAGACTACAATTAACATGACATGCATGATGTATGATTAATGACGGCATGAAAGAGTATAAAGTTATAATGTTTCTTTAAAATTTGTGTTTATGCAACTTGAATATGGATGCGGATAAAAGACAATGAAACATATATTGCACATATGGAAAATCCTGAGCACTCGCTTGTTATAGTGTGGATTAATTACCAACGCTTTGCATGGATAATATTAGAAAACTGATTATGGTGCATAAGAAAAAGGAAAAAGAAAAAGAAAAAGAAAAACATCACTAAAGTTACCATGCACTGCTCATAAAGAATGAATGCATGTATGGTTAGTGTGATAACTAAATAATTTAGAGGTTATTGTTGACCCTGAAGAGGACAATGGAATGTTGTAAAAACAAAAAATTGAACGAACCTATTTATTTCTTAAAAATAAGAAATGAGTGAAGTGGAAATCACATAGTGAAATTAAAGTCAATGAACAACTTGTAGTAACATAATTGTGGGTCTTCCTTCTTCATTTAGAGTTGTAGAGGAAAGTTTGCATTCCATGTGTTCGACAAAAAGTGGTAAATGAGATCCAAAGCTTTTTTGTTTTAAATAATTTCATTTGTGGGAGTTTAAGATGTGATTCATCATAACATCAAGGGGTATTAATACCTTAATGTCATTTAACCCCCATGTTGATTTCAAGGAAAATTTTTGTTTATACGTGGATCCATAAATTGGTTGAATTTTCTGATTAGACACTCCTGCAGGGATTTTTGGTTGTGTTTTTGGTAGAAATTTTATCAATATGATTCATGTTATTCTTTAAATTCTAATTTTACTATCTCTATGATATTTTAAACATATATATCGAAATTTATTTCATGTCTGCTAACTAGTTCCTCAATGGTAGTAGATTGTATGCTTGCCAACTATTTGGTAGAATGTCTCATTGACCGTAGATTTCATGCTTGCAATTTTTTGTTAAAATTTCTCAATGGATGTATATTGCATGTTTGCAAACTGTTTGTTGCAATGCCGAATTGTTTGTAGATTGTATGATTTCAAATTATTTTCCCAAAATTCCCCAATGTTTGTCTCTTACATGTTTGCAAACTAATGGTAAAGAAAGAAAAAAAATCACATTTGTGTCCTTGTGTTCAATGAGATAGTTATTTATCTATAATATTGATGGTGGGTAAGTTGATACCTTAAATAAAGTATAATGCTATGGTATGTAAGATATGTTAATTTTTATTATGTGGAAATTTGGAATGTATACCACCTATATTACATGTGATGAATTGTTGTCAATGTACTTTGAAAAATTGTGGGACCCATGTTGAGGGTCAAGTATATATGCATGGCCTACATAAATATTCCTTTGCCTTAATGATAACATATAAATGGAAAATTATGTAAATTACAATGGATTTTTAGACATTAAATTCTTACTGGATTCAATGGCTAAGGAAGCCATGATGGGGCTAGCGTGATGATGTAATATTTTATTATTGAGTTAATGAATACATTTCTTGGGGTATTCACTAAATAACTCTATATTTTTAGAATACTTATTGCTAGCTTATGGAAGGTTATTGGTGGTTAAGTTCAAGATGGACCTTCCCTAAAAGTCTCCTAAAACTTCCTAGGAAAAAATAATAAAGAGAAAAATATTAACACAATGGAAGATAAATATTATGTTAATAACTTAGATGGAGATAAATAATAAGCGGGGTAAAATAAAGCACAACGGGAGAGAAAGCCATAGTTTAAATAAAAAGATGAGTATCTTTTTTGAAAAATATAAAACAAAAAGGACTAGGAAAAAAGGTCGGCAAACCTTAAAGCATGACGTTGCTAAAAATATGTTGGGAAGAAAACAACAAGGAATCAATGAGGTTGTTGATTCTAGTGGCAAGTAGATCTTAGCCCGGTGGGGAACTACTGGAGATAGTTCATGGTTTGGTGGAATATGCTCGGTTCATCAATAATTCCTAGAAATTAACTACAGTTACATGAAACTATGTCTTTGTTAAAAATGATCTAAAGATGTTGGATGTTACAATAGACTATAAGTTGCATCTCTCAAATTTGTTGCACCTGTTATGGTTTTGCATGCATGATATATTAAGTTATCTAAGCTACAACTTTGATGAAATAGGTTGTGTTTGTAGTTTTTTATGAGGAAATGAACATGTCAAAAATGACTTATTTATGTGCATGCATAAAAGAAATAAATTGAAATATGTCATGACTGAAATAATTTGTATTACATAAAATAATGAGTTATTGAGCTCTAAATTCATGCCAGACTAGAGGAAAATGGCTGGAGATAAATGCCATGAGTTTGAAATTGATTGAAATTACCGTGGGAGAGAAAGAAAATAATTTTTAAGGAAAATGGATGGAGATAAAATTCCATGAGTTTGAATTTGATTGAAATTACTATGGGAGAGAAAGACAATAATTTTCAAACAACACTAGTGGGAAATAAAGACTAGTTTAACTCCTAAATAAAATACAACATGAATTTGATAGAGTTTTTCTTATCATTTTTATTATTAAAGGGCTAGTGCTCCTTGAGTTTTTGTGGAGTTATTATTATCGAAGTATTATTTTAGATTGCTTAAATAATTGGTAATGAAAAGTAAAGTTGAATTTTCCAACAAGAGAAAAACATCAAGGACAATGTTCTCTTTAAGGGGGGGGGGGAGTATGTAATATCCCTGGCATAACCCACCCTAAAACCTCTCCTAAAAATATGGTTGTTAAAAAATTAAATATTATTAATTCTTATATTTATATTACATGAATAATATTCTTGTAATTCTTAATTATAATAATATTGGAATAATTATTTATGAATTATTTGATTTAGAAGAGTTTATATTCTTCTATAGAAATAAATTGTATTTCCAACTTCGTATCTTTTATGAGCTTTAGAAATAATGAGAAATACTTTTGGAAAACTATGGATAAGTGGTATTTTTCTCATAAGGAAAAAGAAAATCTACCTCGAAAGGAAAACCATGAGAAACTTATGGA
Source organism: Pinus albicaulis (assembly GCA_034641835.2). Taxonomy (NCBI): domain Eukaryota; kingdom Viridiplantae; phylum Streptophyta; class Pinopsida; order Pinales; family Pinaceae; genus Pinus; species Pinus albicaulis. The sequence continues at coordinate 1,071,264,098 of CM076572.1, read as the reverse complement.
TTTCTTTTATGATTTATCAAAAGACAGATTAGTGTGTGCTTTATGGAATGTTGTTATGATTTAGAAAAGTTATTCCATTTTTCTTTATTTTATTTATGGTAAGCCTATGAGAAAAATAGAAGAGGAAATGAGTGAATGCATGGAGAATGGAGCAATGGAAGAAGAATAAGGGATTCCAATAATGCATCAAAAGATAAGTAACTATGTCCTTTCAAAATTCTTTTGTTTTCATATGAGACATGATGATATAATAATTGAAATTAATTGCAAGGAAAAGTTCATATGATAAAGAATCAATATTAATTCATTAGAAAATCTCTATATACTTTCTTGGATAGAGGAATAAATGTTTTATTCATTTAATTCTTAGAAGATTTCATGTTTCTTGAATTCATAAAATATTTTCATGGCTAAATAATGTTATGAATTACATGAGTTATTCGAAAATAGGCTCCAAATATGCCTTTGTATCTCCCAAACCGGGATAGATATGAAAAAAATGAAGAATTTGTTTGTAAAAGAGGATTTCATGACCAAAATCCTCTTTCATATTATAAATTAGATTCCAATGTCTCAAAAACTATTTCTAAAATTCATGACAAAAATAGGGGATTATTTAATATTTAAATTGAGAAAAATGAGCTACAAATATTCATTTGAATCTTCCAAACCGTAACACATGTGTAAAAAATAAGAGAGTTTATTTTTAATGCACCCATTACAAACTAAACCCTCGTTGCATTTTCCAAAAATCATTTCCAGTTGTTTGGAAATCATGTCCAAAGTTGATGACAAAAACAGGAAATTAATTAATATTTTAATCTGGAAAATTGGGCTGCAAAGATTCATTTGAATATTCAAAATCATGACACCTATGAAAAAAATGCGAGAGATTACTTTTAATAAGCGTGTTCCAACCAAAAATATCTTTTAGTTTTCTAATTTTTTTTCCATATATTCGCAAGTCGTGTCCAAAGTTGACGGCTAAAACCGGGAAAACAAAGTAAAATTGAGTGTTTCTATTTGATATTTCAACTGGATAAAAATATTTTTTTATGTACATATAGACATAATAATTATGTTGATAATTCTTTAAAATGAATTAAGTTATTTCATTTAAGAGATTACCAATTATGTTGTCATGATGCATATGCATTAAATGTTTAATGAGAAATATTGGACCCTTGAAAAGAGTATGTGCTTGGGTGCACATGAATAATTATTTGGTATAATTGACATACTAGAATTTATTATGTGACTTACATGCATGAGGAGTGTGAGTCATGCAAAAAGATATAAATACTTTTGTGAGAAGTAGTTCACATAAAAACTTTTCATAAAAGACAATTGGTTTTGTTATTAGAAAAGGATTTGTTTTTCATGTTATTTCTTATGGAAATATTAAAAATCTATCTCGTGTGTGAAATGATAAGAAAATATTTTGTATTTCATGCATAATAGCTAGTAAGTTAACTATATTGTGGAAAAACAATAACTAAGGTGTTAAATTCCTTGGAAAATAAATATATATATTTGTATGCAAGGAAGCCAGCATTGTGTTAGAACTCTTCAAAAATAATATGAGAGAAAAATATATCCTTGTATGAATTATTGGATTAGATTATTGGAGAGGAAAACTAGTAATCACATGCTTTATTATGTGAGATTATTTAGAGAAACACATATGCTTGCATGCATGGAAATAGTATGGTTTTGGGTATTAGATTTCTAGAGAAAAGGAAGTTGAAATTGAATAATATTGATTTTGTTAGCCTTCTTTTGGGAAAAATAATATGTATTTTTCAAACCTTAGGGGATTAGCTATGGTATTAGATTTATTTTTGGAGAATATTATGCATAGTTATTGGGTTAGATCTCTTGGATGAGAGGGAAATGACCCTTTGCATGCATGAATGAATAAATGGTATGTGTTTGATCCCTTGGAAAGAAATGTGTTTATTTTCCATGAAATATGTATTTAGTTTAATTTGGAAAGAAATATATGTTTTACATGAAAGAAGAACAAGCGATGTTATTGCGTGCACAAAATTATAACTAGTATGTTAACTTGTTTGAAGTAGAGCTAGCATTATTATACATAATAGCCATTGTGAGTAACTCTTTTGTGGAAAATAATTTTTTGGGCAAAGAAGATGCATTCATAGGCATAAGTATAGAATCTATTGCAATAATCCCTTTGGAAAATAAAAGATACGAGTATGCAAAAAGGAAATTTCTTGTTGGGATAGTTCTCTTGAAAGCTTGTTATGGATTTGCATCCACAATATTATTATATCGTATGTTAGCTTTCATTTCTAAATAATATGAAAGTGCATGCAATATTTTGTTAGCATTTGTTGGAAAGACTACGCTTGATAGTGATTTAATTGTTACTAATGCATGTGAAATGATGTTAAAGAAGGAATTTAATGTCAATTTGGTTATGTTTTATACATGCATACAACTAGTTATTGAAGTGTCACAAATAAAAATTTATGATTGGTTTATTAATATTTTATTTAATCATGATATCAAGTGTGTTGACGACAATAATGGCAGGAAACGAGGATGACTTGAGAAAAGGAATTTTCAAGTTTAAAATTGTGGAAAATAAAGAGTTGTTAATACATGCAGGTTTAGGAGTTCCTACTGTTGGATGACCGACTAAGGGAAACAGTTCGACTACAAAGACAGAGATTGAAGACCCGTGGGTAAATGGTATCATGATGATTGTAATAGCTTATAGCTAGTTAAGTTAGATTGAAGATTATTTTTCTATTTAATTTCTATGACAATGGTCAAGGAATGGACTCCCTTATAACCATTTAGTGAGAGGTGACAACCGTCATGAGATTTTATTAATAAAATTAAACATTTCTTGGTTTCCATCCTACGGGGTTTCTAGGGTATATCGGTGTCAAATCATGTAATCATTCACTGTGTCATTTTCATGATGTTAATTTATTTCATGATGTTATTTTTATATTATCAATTATGTGATTTACCAGATGAGTTAAAATGATCATGGGAGAGAAGCATAGTTAAAGAAAGAAAATTAAGTTAATATGCTACAACAAGGAGAGTTAATGGTTGTGTAACTCGCTTTGTTTTTTACTAAATCTCTTAGTAATTATGATGGTTATTCTAATGGTTAATTAGGGAATATAGAAATAAATTTAGAAAGATACACATTGTTAAATGTTGAAAACATTTCCTAACTCCATGCATTTTCTTGCGAGGTTGTCGGGGTATGTTACACTTCTTCTCCCTATCTCTCTCCCTTCCCCTTCTCTCACTCTTTCTCTTCCCCCCCGCTCTCCTCTCTCCCTTACTCTCTATCCATCTTTCCCTCAGCCTCTCTCCAAATTTATCTCTCTATGTATTTCATATTTCCTTCATCTCTCCCCATCCAAATCCATCTCTCTCTCTCCTTATACTTCTAAATTTTAATATATCTTCCTTTCCCTCTCCCCTTTTCTCTCACACCTCCCTTTTTATCCCCTCTCCCATTTTCTTTGTCCTTCAAATCTATCATTATATCCCTTCCTCTCTCCTTATCTCTCACCCCCCTATATCCCCACTTCATCACTCAGTCTCCCTCTCCCTCTCTTCCGCTTATATCCCTCTATCTATCCTCTCGTTTTCTCTTTCTTCCCTCCTTCTCTCCTCTCTCCCTCACTCTCTCCCTATCACTCTCTTGTCACTACATATATCTCTTTGTAACTTTATCTATCTATGTATTTATTCTTCCCTCCCTATCTCTCCCCCTCCAACTCCATCTCTCTCTCCCTCCCTCTATTGTTCTCCCTCTCTTCCTTCCTCTCTTTCACCTCCCTATATTTGTATCCCCCTCATCAAGATCTTTCTCTCTCCATCTCTATCATTTTCTCCCTCACTCTCTTCTTTCCCCCCCACCCTCTCTCACCCATCCATGTCTATGTTTCCATTTCTCTTTTCCACTTCTCTCACTCTCTCTCTTATCATTCTCTCTCTCTCTTCCCTCCTTCACTCGTCTGTCTCCATCTCTCTCACCAGCTCTCCCTTGTCATTCCTTCTTTATCTCTCCACCTGTATCTTATTAGCTTTCTCTTCTTCCCTTCCTCTCTTTCCCCATCTAAATCTATCTCTCCCTCCCTCCCTATATCCTCTCTCTTCCCTCCTCTGTCTCTCATCATTTCTCTTTGTGCCTCTCTCTCCTACATTTTCCCCTCTCTCTCCCCTATCCATTTCACTCTCTCTCTTTACTCATGTCTCTCATCCCTATGATCGAGAATTGTTACTCTATGTAATAAATAATATATTTAATATCTAATATAATAATTCTTATAATGATGATGGTTATTATTATAATATATTGGAATAAAAATAATAAATATTATTAATTATTATACCAATAATAATATATAAGTAAATAATGACATGAGCTAATTAAATATTGGATCACTCCCTGCATACGTATTGAGGCAGGAACGTTTTGCTTTAGGAAGGTTTTGCTTTGCAATGATGAAGCACTCATAACAGAGCTTAGTATTTTTTTTTTATTTTTTTTCTTTTCTGTTTGGAGAGCTTTGTAACTAGTTTCTTTCTCTTGTTCGAGCATCATTTAAATGAGAATCCACACAATATGTGGGAGCTTCTTTGATGAAGTTTCAGAGTTGTGGCGAATTTTTAAGCTTTCTTTCCTATGGGGTTTTGATCACTAATTTTTTTCAATCTGGTAGGACTTGTTAAGCTCTAGATATTACATGCTTTCATTCAGATCTAGCACTTTTATTTCATTATTGTTCATATCACATGGTTTTAAGGGATAAGGGATTTTTTGTCTTTTTTATCTACCACTATTAGCAAATCAGTGTGTGGATTGAGGTTGTCTATCAATACAAGTGCAACATAATTCTTAGACAGGATCTCTCTAGATAAATCTACAAATAAAGTGTGTGCTTACGAATGATATCTCCAGACTATCATGTAGCAACAAAAGAAAAATGGAGAGATTATCTGGTGCGAAATCATGGTCACAAACCTCAAACTATATTCCAGTCACAGATGTTGCATATCTCATCAAATCAATAACTCCTTGCATATCTCATCAAATCAATAACTCCTGGAGATTCGTTTGATTTGTTGGATAAGAGGCATTGCATGGATTGTATTTTTGGAGAATTTTATGTCGAGGAGGCTCTCAACTCCATCTTATACCACTATTTGATAACTCCCTTTGAATCCTAATTAATTGTTGAATCTATCGGTCATGAAAAATATATGGACAGATCGGGGATACCAATCCCCAGATTCTCTTCAAGGGGTTCCGATCCAGATTTTTATTGAAACAATGAGAGGGAAATTAGTGTCTATGAGGATCTGAATCTCAAATCGGGTGCAATCTCTTAAGTAAGATATTCAAGAACAATTGGGTATTCCAGAAAGACTATAAAGATTGATTTATGCAGGGAAATCACTGCAAGAGTACTACAAGTTGCAGGACTATGGAATTGTACCTGATTCAACCATCATCTGTAACATGAAACTTCTTTCAGGTTGTCCTATATCTAGTTCCAAAGGTCCGATTTCGTTCAAGGATGCATTTAAAAGGAAGACAGTTCCATAAAAAACTACAGAACAATCCCCCAATATTCATGCCCCTATATTGTGGAGTAGATGAACTAGGTGTTGACATTAATAATCAACTTACCCGAGATAATTGAACTCTTATTTGATTTCCATGCAAGAGAAGATATATCTAGATTCAATGGATTCTCACCCAAATCAGAGAATTTACATCAATGTAATTTCTCTACTTAAATAAAAAACTATGATATTCACCTATATTCTAGGGGATTTATTATTGTAAATTTTGACACAAAAAAATATATATGGATTATATATTAAATGAGGGACCATGGTTTTGGAACAATGTGGGTTTATTCATGACACCTTGGTTTCAGGGATTTGACGCAAATACCATGGTGGTATCGAAAATGCTAGTGTGGGTCAAATTGCGTAACCTACCCTTTCATTTTTGTCATCACAAAATATTAGAAGGAGGTGGGAATTGTTTGGGGAAGCTCCTAAAACTGGATGCAGATAGTCTCAAAAGGCATTTTCACCTTTTCCAGAATCTGTATAGAAGTAGACTTTAGTAATGGTTCACTTGATAGAATTACTCTGACTCAAAACAATCTATAGTAGTCTTAGCCTCTTGAATACGAGATTACGAATTTTCTTTGACGTATCTATCTAAAAACCCGTCATCTTCAAAATACGTGTCCTTAAGAAAAAAATACCCTAAAAGGAAAATCCGACAAGCTCCAAAGCCAAAAGGTTTCCAGTTTTCACAATAGCAGGAATTCAAAGGAGAGGATGCAAAAATCCTGGAAAACATCTCGACCAATAAATTCTAGGAAGCCATTCAAAAGAGCGATGTTGAGCAAAATTCTTCAGTAATTCCAATGTCTTCTGTTTAGCGACAATAGATTGAGAAAATCCTATCTGAAAAAAAGAAAAGAAAAAGGTCAGTGGTACTAAACGAATTCATGCATCAGAAAGTTCAGATTCTAATAAAGAAATCCTTGTAAATGTAAAATAGACTAAAATGACTATCATATCTTCCACTCCCAACTCTAATGATTGCTGAAAACTGGAAAAAAAGAAAGGTAGAAAATAATAGATTTGTGTTAACTCTCTTATGAGTTGTTATTGATCTTGGATACCAAGATTTGTTGTTTTATGCATATGCTTTCTAGCATCTATAATATGCAATTTTTTTCATTATGAATGAAGTTACATTTTTCATTGAGAACAAATATATAAATAAATTACATGTTAAAGAAATAATAATATTTATATCAGAAAATTCTTAAATAATAATGGATTTTGGCCCTAATCAGAAAATTTATATAAATATATTTTCTCTACTTAGATAAAAATCTATGATATTCACCTATGTTATAGGGGACTTTTTATTGTAAGGTTTGACACAACAAAATATATGGATTATGTGTTAAATGAGGGACCATGGTTTCAGAACAATGTGGGTTTATTCATGACACCTTGATTTCATGGATTTGATCCAAATACCATGCTGGTATCGAAAATTACATTGTGGGTTAGATTACATAACCTACCCTTACATTTTTGGCATCACAAAGTATTAGAAGGAATTTGGAATTCTTCGGGGAAGTTCCTAAAAGTGGATGTGGATAGTCTCAAAAGGAATTTTCACTTTTTCCAGAATTTGTATAGAGGTAGACCTCATTAAAGGTTTAGTTGGTAGCATTAGTCTGATTCAAAACAAACTGCAGTAGTCTTAGCCTCTTGAATAGGAAATTGTGAATTTTCTTTGAAGTATATATCTACAAACTAGCCATCTTCAAAACACGTGTCATCAAGAAAAAAAATACCCTATAAGGAAAAGGCGACAAGCTCCAAAGCCAAATGGTTTCCAGTTTTCACAATATCAGGAAGTCAAAGGAGAGAGGATGCAGAAATCCCAGAAAACATATCAAGAAATAATATCTATAAATCCTAGGAAGCCATCTACAAGAGCGATGTTGAGCAAAATTCTTCAATAATTCCAATGTCTTATGTTTAGCAACAACAGATTGAGAAAATCCTATCTAAAAAAAAAAAAGAAAGAAAGAAAAAGAAAAAGAAAAAGAAAAGAAAAAAGAAAAGAAGTGAGCGGTACCAAACGAGTTCATGCATAAGAAAGTTGAGATTCTGATAAAGAAATCCTTGTAAATGTAAAAGAGACTCAAATGACATCATATCTTCCACCCCAAACTCTAGTGGTTGTTGAAAAGTAGAAAAAAAGAAAGGTAGAAAATAGTAGATTTGTGTTAACTCTCTCATGAGTTGTTATTGATATGAGTTGTTATTGATATTGGATACCAAGATTTGTTGTTTTATGCATATGCTTTCTAGCTTCTATAATATGCAATTTTGTTCATTGTGAATAAATTTTCATTTTTCTTTGAGAAAAATAATATAAATAAATAGCATGTTAAGGAAACAATAATATTTTAACTTTATTTTATCCCTAAACCAATTTCTTTTGATTAAATTTCTAGCTTTGTTCACTAACTTTTACATTACCTTTTACCTAAAATATTTTGCATTTTATATTACATTGCATTTTACATTTATATATTTTTTCATTTCAATATTAATTAAAAAATCCAAACCTAAATTTAATTATTTTCTATACATATTTTTCTAGGAATTTAAAAAAAAAAAAAATACTTAAATTATACATACACATCACTATGCCATCCTTCAAAGATAATAAATGAAACTTTTGATGGGTATCTGCCAACTTTTGAAAACAACAAAAATGGAGAACATCACACGTTTCGAACACGGAGCACCGACAATGCACGCTCACCCAAAAGAGCAGTGGAAAGTCGATTATATGACACGTTTTCTACTTATTAACTGTGAAGTCATCATGGTCGAACACTGAGAGTCTGTACGCACTTAACGAAATGTGCTGTTAGGCTGCGTTTTCTACTTCTATGTTCGGTGGATCGAACATCATCTTTTTCTAAAATATTTGGAAAACGATAACACGTTTTAGGATGCGTGTCCTACTTACCAACTCTCTCTCATTCCATCAAAAGTGCTCCCTATAAAATATTTGGAAAACAATAACTTCACTAGCAAAGTATCAACGGCATGGGCCGATGCTATGCTGTTCCTTCCCTGATCAAGCAATTAGAACCATTTTTATCATTTCATAATGAATCTCAATCTCAGTTTCTATTGCAATTGAAGTAAAGAGAAGAATTAGAGGGAATCGAAGTGGGAGGATAACCATCGTTTCTTCTATTTATTGCAATTGAAGTAAACAGAAGAATTAAAGCGAATCGAAGTGGGAGGATAACCATGATTTCTTCTATTTATTTGGATTAAACTCAGTCAACATACAACTAATAATTTGGAAATGATATTAAATTTCTTTAATTGTAACCCTTTACATCACTAAACTCGATTTTATATATTTATTGCCCTAGGTCAAGATCGGACCTTACATTTAGCACGTGTCCAGGGGATTTAGGTTAGTCTTAATAGGCGTATGTATGTATATCTTTGCAATATTTCCTTGTTAAATTAAAACATAAATTACGTTTACGGTTTAATTCTTTTCACATATACACATATATCAGCTTCAGATATCTCTCTGCTGCTTCTTTTTAGATTTAACTCTAATCCTACTTTTTATGTTATTAGTGTTTAGCGATGACTAGTGCAACTTTATTAATATTTAATGCATCACAAAGTGTTTTATGTTCATGTCAATTAACTTATATAATTAAAAACATAATCAAACAGCTGGTTTTTTTTATCAGAGAACTAAGAACAAAAAGGAGGATTTTAGGATTTGTGTCGGGAATACCTTGTTTCATGGTTAAGCCTTTTAATGATATAATTGGAAATTTTTCCAAACCTAAAAATAAGATATATTTTTAATTTGAAATATGTTAAAATTTTGTAATATGTTTTTAATAAGATATATTTTTAATTTGTTTTTTAAAATATAATTATGATCAGTTTTAAATCTATTTTCTTAAATATAATTATGATGAGTTTTTAGTTTTATTAATATTTAAGGATTGTGTCTTTCTTTATTCTTTAATATTGATGTTAACAAATTTAATTTTGATTTTTATTAAATGTTTTTTATTAATATTTGATTTATTTATTTATTTATTGTAATTTAAAATAATTGATAGGTCTATCAATTTTGTACTTATGAGTTTTGTATTCAGGGGATATGGTTTAAGTGGTTATTATTGTACCTTTCGGACCTATGACTTGTTTTTTCTTTGTTCAATCACGATAAAGATATTAAACCTTTGATCTCTTATTTTACATGATTTACCATTATTTTGATCACCAATTGAGTTGTCTTATAAGATAAAAAATGATGAACTTATGTTTTCTCTTTTTTTATAACTAGAAAACTTGGCAAGTCCTCATTAGTATTTGAATTATTCATCACTATTTTTAATTTTATTATGTTATATTTGTATATTAAGAATATGATCACATTTTATATTTTATTAAAAAATGACGAAAACTTAAAAGAGAAAATTGGATAGGAGATATTTCCATTGTGTTTGAAATTTTAGTAGTATAACATGCATTGAAATTGATATAAATCTTCTCTATGTTTTTTTTCAAAATGATCGAACCTCAATTCTATAATATTGTAATGGTGATAAGTGTAGCAAATGGGACCTCGGTTCTTTTTGAAAACATAAAATTGTAAAATTGTTTCCATCCTTTATTCATTCTTCTTAAATGTTTACAATTATAACTGAATATGTAATAAAAAATATTTATAATTTATTTATAATTAGCACAACTAGCATAATCACAGTAATAAATATGATTGATAGATGTTAATAGAAATATATCAATCACATGCAAAATTATATTATTAAATGTGGTTAATATATGTCAATATGCAACAATGGATATGGATTTAATATCAATTTTGATATCGATTTTAATAAAACCTCGAGATTATTATAAACCCTAGGAATAATATTATATTCTAGGAATATGACCCCTTAGATAATAAAACCAAGGGAATAATATTAAAAATTAGGGATTAATATTATAAACCAAAGGTATATAAACTCTAATATATATATATTATAAATCATGGCCATGTCTAACCCTTTCTGAGGCAATCTTTGCTACAACATGACATTAGAGCATGGTTGAACATAGTTGACCATAATTTTATACCAAGGTGATTTATATTAAACCTTAAGATTAATTTTATAGACCATATGAATAATGTTATACCTAGAGAATATGAACACTTATATTAATAAACGCAAGGGTTTAATTGTAAAACTCCAAGGTATTATAACCCCCAGGGAATAATATTAAACCCAAGATATATAACCCTAAGATAAATATTATAAAACTTGAAATAGATGTGGTTGACCATGGTTGATTTTCATATTGAGACACACTTTGTAACAATGCGACTTTGCACCATTGTTGACCTTGCTTGACCATGATTGATTTTCATACCGAGACAATATTTTTCATAACGCGACATTGAACCATGGTTGAACATGATTGATTTTCATATGGAGAAAATATTTGATAAAATGCAATGTTGGACCATATTTTACCATGATTGACAATGATTGACAACAGTTACCAATAGTTGGCCATGATTGACAACAGTTGAGACAACCTTTGTCACAATGTTACATTAGACCATGGTTGACAAAGGCTGACCATGATTATAAACACAAGAGATTTATATTAAATCTTAGTATTGATATTATAAACCCTATGAAAAATATTATACCCTAAGAATATGAACCCTTAGAATAATAAACCCAATAGATTGATATTATAAACCAAACGGAATAATAAAAGCTAAGGATTGATACTAAAACCACAAGGGATAATAAACTAAAAGGCTTAATATTATAATCCCAAGGTATATAAACTCTAAGATAAATATTATAAATACTAAAATAAAAATCGTTGATAAAGGATTACAGTGGTTTATTTTCATATTGAGACATTCTTTTTCATAATGAAATGTTGCACCTTGATCGACCATGATTTATTTTCATATGGAGACAATTTCTGTCATAATGCGACGTTCGATCATGGTCAAATTTCTTATTGAGAAAATATTTGTCATAATGTGATTTTGGACCATGGTTGACCATGTTTATAAACCCAAATATTACTATTAAAAACCTATGAATAATATTATACCATAGGAACATTAATTCTTAGAATAATAAACCCAAGGGATTGATATTATAAACCCATGGGAATAATAAAACTAAGGGATTAATACTAAAAATATAGGGGATTATAAACCCAAGAGAATAATATTAAACACAAGCGATTGATATTATAAACCCAAGGTATATAAACACTAAGATAAAAATTATAAACCGTAAAATAAACATGGTTGACCAAGGTTGATTTTCACATTGAGACAATATCTGTTAGAATGCGACTTTGGAGCATGGTTGACCATGGTTTATTTTCATATTGAGACAATCTTTGTTACAAATTCACATTAGACCATGGCTTACCAAGGATGACCATGATTTATTTTCACATCGAGAAAATATTTGTCACAATGTGGCATTGGACTATGGTTAACCATGATTAATTTTCCTATGTAGACAATATTTGTTAGAATGTGATGTTGAACCATGGATGATTTTATGTTTAGAAAATATTTGTCACAATATGACGTTGGACTATGGTTGACCATGATTATAAACCCAAAGGATTTTTATTAAACCGGTCATTAATATTATAAGCCCTATGAATAATATTATACCCTATAAATATGAACCTATATATTAATAAACCAAAGTGATTGATATTATAAACCCAAGGGATTAATACTAAATGCTGAAGGGATTATAAACCCAAGTGAATAATATTAAACCAAAGGGATTAATATTATAAACCAAACGTATATAAACCCTAAGATAAATATTATAAACTATAAAAAGAACATGGTTTATCATGGTTTACCATTGTTGATATTCATATTAAGACAATATTTGTCACAATGTAACTTTGGACTATGGTTGACCATTATTGGTTTCCATATTAAGACAATTTTTTTCAAAATATGACATTGGACCACTGTTTACCATGGCTCACCACGATTATAAACCCAAGGGATTTAGATTAAACCCTAAGGTTAATATCATAAACCCTATGAATAAATATTATACCCTAAGAATATTAGCCTAAGATTAATAAACCTAAAAGATTCATATTATAAACCTAAAGGATTAATTGTAAATCCTAGCTGTAACACCCCCAAGTTCTATGCTTTTCAAATTAGACATTTGAACATACATCCATAGGGGAGTGGACCCCAATGGATAATTGTTATGTGGATATGGTTAAATACTTAATTATGAAAAATAAATAAAATATTGTGCATGCACCATGAACAGATGAGAAAGTGAGACCATATTCCTAATCCATGAGGTGATGGAAAAGGAAAAAAGACTTTCCCCAAATCTTTCAAAAATCCTTGAAAGAAATTATTTCTAATTTAGATTTTTGAGGAAAATCTAAATTTCCATAATGAAGAGGAGTAGTTGAAGAGGTGAGAAAGTCGAGGGTGCCGAAGAAAAGCTTAAAGGTGCCTTGCAACTTTCCCGTAATGGGAAGCCTAGGCTAAACAGGAATAAAGCATCCTGAAATTCTGGACGCAGAATTGGAAATAGGCTTGGGGAAAGCACAACTTAAATAAGCTGCTCCAGAACAGATTGAGGTTAGTCTGTTCTTGGAGGATCTCTGCTCGGGGGTGAATCCTGGGAGATAAAGAAGATTCTAAGGTTGGGAGGACTGGTCATGGTAGAGGTATGCATGCCTATTGTTGGAGATTGCTGTAAGTCTGTATTAAATATATCCCTGCTTTACGAATTGTGATGTTATAATTTCTTATGAAATTTATGAATTGTGATGTTATAATTTCTTATGCAATTTATGAATTGTGATGTTATAGTTTCTTATGCAATTTATGAATTATTATGTTATGGTTCATTATGAAAATTGTAGATTGATTATTGGTTCAAGAACTCCGTAATTGTAAACCAAAGCTATTGATAGTAAAGAGGACAAATGGTTGGAACATAGGGATGAGTATCTTGTAAATGGAGTTAGAGATGGTAGATCCTTTGAATGTACCGATCCTGAAGGATGAAAGCAGGTAGCTTGTCGTTTTCCAAGAATATTTATTAACTTACCTGTGTGTATAGACAAAATGTTAACAAACCAATAACCATGAATGTAAAGGAGTACCAAATAATCTAACATATCATCACAATATTGGTGACACAGACTTCACAGACTCTGTAACAAATCACAGAAGATAGGACACAACAACCCTGTGATAGTAGTATGGGGTTCAGGATGTCAGTTGGGAGGCAATGGAAGGAATTGTAAAACGAAGAATGTAAACTATTCTACTAACTGTAAATGTAAACATATGAAAGCAGAAGTTGAAGCCTAACTAAGTGAGAGGATCTGTGTCCTAGGGAATAGTTGAATCTGCACCCGAGTGTCAACCAAATTGAATGTTGTAACAGTAAAATAAAAGGGAAATCCTACTTGCACAACCATTGTGTGATAAAAAGTTGTGTGAGGGAAGATTGTAAGCATATGTAAGAATACAATGAACAGAGCATCGGGTTATCTTCCATATAAATTGTTGGGAAAGTAGTTGGAGCCATGGAGGTTAACTGAGTATAGATAGAGGTATGTGAGGAGGCATACATCTATATCTCAATGCTGCACTTTAAAATGTTGGAAATTTTATAAGGCCTGCAAATGGGGAAGTTTGAGTAAGGGTTTAGTGATCATCCTGAACAGAAAACCTGAGAAATACAAGGTAAAATATGTAGATATATAAGTCTACTATATGAACTGAGAAGAGGGGAGGTTAAGCCCAAAAAAAAATCCTCATCGAAATTCTTGTATTTCCGGTTGTTCCATATCGAAAAGAATCTAGAACTGATAACAGTTTCGTATTGTAGGTGATTCAAGATAAAAACTATATCATACGACGCATAAAGCGGCGAACATTGAGTTATGTAATATGGGTACACCATCGACAGTGAAATGAATATAAGAAGACTTATTATGAATATAGACCTTAAGAGAGACATGTTGAATCGTATTCAGAGTAAAATGAACCACTTATAGAAGAGGAGTTAAGAAAGTTAGGAGGAGTAACCATGAGGTATATTGGATGATACTAAAGAATAACAGAGTCCCATGATATAGAGAAAAAAAAAATGGGTTTTGGGAGACGTGAAAAATGGTATCGGAGCAAAGTTCAAAAATTGGGCAAGATATGTGCTCACAAAGAAATGGTTAACTGTTATAAATTTTAGGAATATTAAAAATATTTCTTCAAGTATACAAATATCTTGGATATACTTTCAGGTGTACATGTAACAGAGGGTGAGGAAGTAGAAACATTGATATGGGAGTAATATGAGGAGGCTCATATACCAGAAGTTAACCGATGTCTCTCAGAAAAATAGCATTTCTATGTAAAATAATAGAGTATGAAAAAAGTTTATAATGACATATTCAGCTATTGCTCTACTATCATAGTATGAAATTTCAGCGTTCATAAAGTGAAGATACTGAAATCATCTAAATACAGTAGAAAGGATAAATGCTGAAGTTAATGGAAAAGAAAGGGGAAAATGGTACTACCAGGAACATGCAGATGTCGAGCAAAGACTAGAAGGAGGATAGGAGGTTTTCCATTCCAAAAAAAAAAAAACTGCTAAACTAAGTATTCCTTACTGTGATGAAAAACAAGAGAAAAAATGAATTTATATTTATCCCCTAGATACATAGAAAAGGGAACTTCTAGAGATAAGATAGTGGTATGTTCATGAAAATTTTCTGTTCATTCAGATGTTCTATGGTATGAATTAGATACATATAAAAAAATAAAAAAAACTGAAGAAAAGTTGCTTGATTTTGGTAGTACTACATTTAACAGAGTTCATAACAAGGTAAACACCTTCCAGAATCTGTTTAGTTGTAGACTAGAAATCTATAGAGCAGAAACTCCAGAATCTCTAAACCAAGGGTGGTTTAAATCTGAAGTTACTTAAGCCTACGGATGATTAAATATTGCTTGTTCATGGTAGGCATAATTGTGATCTTTACGCTTATGAATTTTGCTAGAGGAACAATATAGCAGTACTAAAGATGTCTGGTATAAATAACCACTGATGAAAGTAAATAACATGAACTTGGACATTGGAAATCATGCCAGTGAATTTACTATTATCTACCTCATCTATATATATACATGTGAAATGTCATACTCGTAGGTATATTAATCAATCTAGAGATATCATGGAGGAAAAACAAAGATGTATGCTTTAACATGTTAACATTCCATAGCTTGAAAATAAATTCCAATTCCCAGAATTCATATACCATGTATAGTAAGCCTAGAGTACAGTATGGTTTGAAATCTATTTCAAGTTCCTGAATTAAGCAGCCTAGTTGTAAACTAAAGCTAAAATTGAGTTATAAGACATAAGAACTATTGAATCCATATCTATAACCAACCATGTGACTATATGTACTCAGAAATATGTTAGAAAACATTTTAAAACAGAACGGAAGTATACAAGATAAAAAGAAAATACTTGACTTATAAGTTATGATCTCTAGTCAAGTACTAACAATCTCCAAATTGCATACCCTAAAAGAAAAAGTAGAATGTAAGTATATGGAGTCTAAAACATATAATTGTACTTCTCATTAACCTCCAAAGCAAATCACTACTTTAGACGAGTATTTGTACTCATAGCCATTAAAGAACATTTTATATTTTAATTTTGTCCCTAACCTCTGAAATAAATGGTAGGGATATATATATAGATATATAAATACTATCTTAACGAGTAGCGCCAGATGAAATATCGCCTACATGATTAGGTATTTACCAAAAAAACATATAGATTATTAAGTATTAAAATTTAATGGAAGTCGGCCCTGGGTAAGCTCGACTATATATATATGTGGGCTAATTAGAACACCAAATGACACCTGTGTATGAAAATCATATTTGTATAAAAAAAAATAAAAAAAAAATAATCAAATCATATTTGTATAAAAATAAAAAAAATAAAAAAATAAAATCAAGTAACCGGGGGCAATACACCATTGATATACGAATAAAATAAGATGGGAAGAATATATGTGTAGTGCCAAATAGGAGGCGACTTGGCGCCCAGTCGTCACCTGAAAAAAACCCCAAAGCTGACTCAACGTTTTATGCAATAGGGGCGTTGCATCACTAATTCCGCGAAGGGAAGGTTGTAAATATTCTCGGCTTTCTGTGGTTATTCTGCATACGATACAGAATCGGCATTTAGAATAAAACTCGAAATATGGTAAGCATAATCTTCCCAACCTACAGCTGATCTACTAGTAATTCTACCCATCATAGCTAGGTGCGGAAGATTAATTATTATCTGCACCTTCAGAGTTACAGTGAAAGCGGCATCACAGGGAATTGAAAAAAAATAAAATAAAATAAAAACACCGGGGCTAGGCCAGCAGCGATAAATACAAACAGGAAATGCAAATTAAACGTGTAGCAACGCAACCAGGAGAAGGCCGTCCCATGAAGCGACCAGGGAAACTGCGAACAGGCTGCGATCTGCATAAACGCGTTCACAACCAAGTTAAATTCAGGAGTGTCTACTCCCATCAAATAAATTGCAAAACGAAGGGAGCAAGTGAATGATACGCATGGACTTACCCAGCGCCAAACGAGTATGGAAGATCTGCGCCCTCAGAGCACTCGGAGAAGATAAAACTATCCTCCCAGTCCCGAATAATATTCAACGAGAACCCAGACCAATTTTTATAGGAATAGCTGGCATAAGGGCAATTAGTAGAAGTCCCCGAGGAAACGTGTAAGGGGATAAAACCCTAATCCCCTTTGTAACCATTAGCGGAGAATTCCAAACCGCGATCTGGAAAATAATCCAGTTCGTCGATAGCCTGGAACCCGACTGGGAAAAGCGCTTCAATCAAAGTACTAAACTACAGCGGGCCGTTCGCTCTGTACTGAGCTAAGTAGGAATACAACCCACAACCCTACACGTATTGCTGTACAGGGGCCGGAACCTGCAATTTCGGCATCGGGTACCTCCTCTTCAGTGTGAGGCGCCGTCGCTGCACAAGAAAACCAACAGAACCCAGAATGAGCTCGCACACGTAACCCAGATGGAGATCCCCAAAAATAGATTTCACCTGCATCGCGATCAGAGATCATGACAGACAGTAGCGTGAGTAAAAAGAAAAAAAAAAATTGGTGAACCATCGACACGACGACGAAGAGACGGGACAGAAAAATAATAAAATAAAATAAACCCACCGAGCGTTAGGGTTAGGGGTTGTGTAATGCCGCGTGATCAGTAATAGCACCACCGTTAAAATCCGAATTTAACCTGCACATGTGGCACAATTCCAAGGCCGAATATCTGAAATGAAACTTAGCCGTCTCATCGCTGTGAACTCGTCGTCGATTTCCTACAGAAACAAATCCCTGTCACATAAATGATGACAAAAATGTCAACGTATTGTTACGGTTGAGTAATGAGACAAAATTTCAAAGTGTTAATATAGGGTTCAAGCCCAGGTGGCACGTAACCAGTCAGATTGAAACGTGGAAGAGTGTGGCGCCGACGGTGGGCGAGTTCAACGCTAAGGTCAAAGGTAATATATCATGAGTATGGTGCCGGTTCTATGAACATAAAATTAATTCGTCATTGAAAAGGGTCGCATATATATAAGTATTACATATATATAGAAATGTCGTCTATATAATGGTCGAAGATATATATCGACTCCATATAAGTGTTATATATATATAATTCATGAAATACATATACTTGTATATATAGATTCAAGAAGGAAGCGCTATATATATATAGGTATACGACTGTAGTACACCTAGTCGAGTTCGGTGGGTGGACTCAATAGTAGATGTATTGATTTTATAATGTGGAAGAGTATTAGAGAATAGGTATGCCATTGGTATATGTATAATGTAAAAGATTCTTGGTATATGTTTAATGGAAAAGATTATTAGAGAATATGTAGGGATAGTTATAAACTATAAACAAAAGCATCTCATGAGAATATATAGGTATAGCTAAATTTGGGTTCAAGAAATTTAGTGGGAATGTTAAAGGTTGTTATGAGGAGACAAATGTTAGAGGAAAAAAATAAAGTTTTTGTGTAAAAAACTGGAGGTGTTACAAATGGTATCATTATTTTCAAAAGATATATATATATCCTGTTGGAAAGCCTATAGATGGAGGGATCAATATTGTATGAAAATAGAAAGAGTTAGAGTAGGAATCATTTTAAACAAGGAAACGAAGAATCGGAGTATATGTAAATGATATTATATGAAAGGTATTTCTATCGTGCTATAATAATATGTGTGGGTACACAAATAAATACCGCGTTAATTATTGGTATGGAATATATATATAGTTCTAGATGTGAATTATTTATATATGGATATACATAGGTGGCATATATATATATTTATATATCATTATATGCATATGTATCTCTAGGTGCACTCAAGAAATTACTGTCAGGGTTACCTATACACCTAAGGATAGAAGAAACATATGGGTGATATGTGCGAGTATGACTTATATGAAGGTATAAGAAAAAAAAAATTTGTGCAAGAATATATATCCATAGAGAAATTTACCTTCAGGATAAGGTTAAGAAATGGATATATGAAATTAAAACTGAAGGAAAAAGTTGGGGGTGTTAAAACACCTAAAATGGAATTTTATTGATATTCCTTATAACAATAAGTTGATTAGAAGCATGAAAAGATATATAATAATAATCATTATCATGAGAAATGATAGATTAAAATGAAAGAAACTGCATGTGGAGCATAAGTTAAATCTACAATTAACATTATAAATATAGGTGATTTTGTTATAATGTTAACTTTGTTGAGGTTACTAGAAAAGTGGAATGACATATTTTACCCTAGAATAACTCTAATTAGGGTGAAAGTAGTAACAAACCCTACTGGTGCATGGAAAATAACGAAGTGGTTAAATGAGTAAGTGGAAGATGTATCCTATAAATAAGGCATGTATACTGCTATAAAAAGAAAAAAATAAATATAGATTTAAAAATAAAAGCATGAGAGATTTATGGGTTGCTTTTGTTAGGAAAAAAAAATAGAATGCTTTTATGCATTAGAAAAGAAGGAATTCTTTTATGACTCAGGAAAAAGTTGGAATACTTTTATGATTTATAAAATATTTTCCATTTTAATTAATTCTATAAGCCGATGAGAGAAATAGAAGAGGGGAACTAGCAAAGCATGAACATACAATTAAAAGTAAAATTCTGGTGAGTCTTTGAAAAAGGGGAAACTGTGTCAAATTTATTTTTGGCATTATCAAGTATTAATATTTGTGAATGTGATGAATTATAGAAATCACAATTATCACTAGAAAAGGAAACATGTATTCTCACTATAAAATTTGTGGTGTAACTTTTATTAAAGTTAAATTTCTTGAGTCTTAAATTCAAAGACAGAGAAATGATGTGAAATCATACAGCTACAAACCGAGAGAAAAGAGGATGAGCTGTATTTTGGACTTAGGTGTGGGGGAAACCCATCAGCTCCAAATTTGTTCACTTAAGTTTTGAACTAGTGGATACAATTTCATGTGAGAGGTAAGCATGGAATTGTAGAGATTATTAATGAGTCTAGTTGTTACTAATTAAATTGATTTGGTTAACAAAAAGAAACAATGAAAAGGTACTAGAAATACAACTATAGAATGAGAAAGGGTAAGCATAAACATGCATATGATACAATTGTTTTCTTTCATTTATGAGTACTAATGAAAAAGTTGGAAAAATTGTTTAGCCAAGTGTGTAACAGGAAATTGGGCACTCTGAGAACAAAGAGGAAAAAGGTGAAGATAAATCACCTAGAAAATCCAGAAAAGCGGAACTGAACCAAGTTGCATGAGGAAAGAATCTCACTGAAAAACAAGAAAGGATAAGTAGTGTACTAAAAGTGCACTAAACTATTATGAATCTGAACGGTTTGATTAATAACTGAATGTCTTAAGTTATTGAAATGCAGAATGCTGTTGTGAATTATCAATTATATGTACCTGATATTACTTACATTGGTACGGATTGTGGACAGAGAAACCAGAATGACGGATCTTCCATACAGACTTCTTGTAAAGAAGTAGGAAGAAAACCAACTGCATAAGGCATCAGTAAATATAGTGGAGGCAGGAGAGTACTCTGCTGGAAACTAATGGCTTATACATTAGCCCTACCATTGCTTATTAAATTTCCTGATATATTTCATGTCTCCTTGTTGGAAAAGAAAATTTATAATTTTGTACATGATGCTTCTCACATGAGTGATTTGAAATGTGGTCCAGGTGGAACCAGAAAAGGAATTTCCTTCCAGAGTCGCTTCAAAGATGAAAGCGAGAAGAAATGGAATTGCGAAAGTGAACAGTAGCTCGAGTAAAGGTGCAGTGGAGCACTTTACTGCTAAACAAGCTACATGGCACAGAGAAGCTCAGATGATGGAAAAGCATTCATAATTAAGTTCAAAATTAACTAAGTCGATAGTTGTCAACACCGAGGACGGTGTTTATTTTCAGAGGGGGAATATGTAACACCCCCAAGTTCTATGCTTTTCAAATTAGACATTTGAACATACATCCATAGGGGAGTGGACCCCAATGGATAATTGTTATGTGGATATGGCTAAATACTTAATTATGAAAAATAAATAAAATATTGTGCATGCACTATGACCAGATGAGAAAGTGAGACCACATGCCTAATCCATGAGGTAATGGAAAAGGAAAAAGGCTTTCCCCAAATCTTTCAAAAATCCTTGAAAGAAATTATTTCTAATTTAGATTTTTGAGGAAAAATCTAAATTTCCCCAATGAAGAGGAGTAGTTGGGAAGAGGTGAGAAAAAGCTGGAAAATCTGAGGAAAAGCTTAAAGCAGCTTTAAAGAGTCCTAGAATGGGAAGCCTAGGCTAAACAGGAATAAAGCATCCTGAAATTCTGGACGCAGAATTGGAAACAGGCTTGGGGGAAAGCACAGCTTAAATCAGCTGCTCCAGAACAGATTGAGGCTAGTCTGTTCTGGGAGGATCTCTGCTCGGGGGTGAATCCTGGGAGATAAAGAGGATTCTAAGGTTGGGAGGACTCGTCATGGTAGAGGTATGCATGCATATTGTTGGAGATTGTTGTAAGTCTGTATTAAATATATCCCTGCTTTATGAATTGTGCTGTTATAATTTCTTATGCAATTTATGAATTGTGATGTTATAGTTTCTTATGCAATTTATGAGTTATTATGTTATGGTTCATTATGAAGATTGTAGATTGATTATTGGTTCAGTAACTCATGTAATTGTAAACCAAAGCTATTGATAGCAGAGACAATTGGTTGGAATATAGGGATGAGTATCTTGTAAAATGGAGTTAGAGATTGTAGATCCTTTGAATAGCTGATCCCATGATTATGTACAGGGGTAGCTTGCTGCCTTTTCAAGGAACATTAACTTACTGCGTGTATAGACAGAAAATGTTAACAAACCAGTAACCATGAACAGCAAGTACCAAATAACTAAACATATCATCACAATATTGGTGACACAGAATTCCCTGTAACAAATCACAGAAGATAGGACACAACAACCCTTTGATAGTAGTATGGGGTTCAGGATGTCAGTTGGGAGGCAATGGAAGGAATTGTAAAACTAAGAATGTAAACTATTCTACTAACTGTAAGTGTAAACATATGAAAGCAGAAGTTGAAGCAAAGAGGATCTATGTCATAGGGAATAGTTGAATCTGCACCCGAGTGTCAACCAAATTGAATGTTGTAACAATAAAATAAAAGGGAAATCCTACTTGCACAACCATTGTGTGATAAAAAGTTGTGTGAGGGAAGATAGTAAGCATATGTAAGAATACAATGAACAGAGCATCTGGTTACCATCCATAGAAACTACTGGGAAAGTAGTGGAGCAATGGTGGTTAACTGCGTAGAGATAGATGTATGCGAGGAGGCATACCTCTATACCTCGATGCTGAAACTTTAACATATTGAAAATGTTAGCAGGTCGGCAAACTGGGAAGTTTGATTAAGGGCCTAGTGATCATCCTGAACAGAAAACCTGAGAAATACAAAGTAAAATATATAGATATATAAGTCTACTATATGAACTGAGAAGAGGGGAGGTCAAGCCCAAAAATCCTCATGGAAATTCTTGTATTCTATGGTTGTCTGTAAGTACTGAAAAGAATCTAGAACCCGGATAACAGTCTGCATTGTAGGTGATTCAGTATAAAAAACTATAATTGTTATCGACGCATAAAGCGGCGAACATTGAGTTATGTAATATGGGTAGCACTCATCACCGGGGTGATGAATATAGACCTATTATGAATATAGACCTTAAGAGAGACATGTTGAATCGTATTCAGAGTAAAATGAACCACTTATAGAAGAGGAGTTAAGAAAGTGAGGAGGAGTAACCATGAGGTATATTGGATGTTACTAAAGAATAACAGAGTCCCATGATATAGAGAAAAAAAAAATGGGTTTTGGGAGACGTGACACTAGCAGTATTATAAACCCAAGGGAATAATATTTAACACAAAGGCTTAATATTGTAAACCCAATTTATATAAACCATAAGGTAAAAGTTATAAACCCTAAAATAAACAATGTTGACCATGGTTGACCATGGATGATTTTAATATTTAGACAATATTTGTGACAACGTGGCATTGTACCATGGTTGACCATGATGATTTTAATATCGAGACAACCTTTATCACAATGTGGCATTGGACTATCGTTGATTTTCATATTGATAAAATCCTTGTCACTATGTAACATTGGACTATGATTTAACATGATTATAAACCCAACAAATTTGTATTAAACCCAATTATTAGTATTATAAGCTCTATGAATAATATTACACACTAGGAATATGAACCCTTAGATTAATATACTCAAAGGATTTATATTATAAATCCAAGGAATTAATATTAAAAACCCAAGGGATTATTATACCAAGGAAATTATATTAAATTCAAGGATTAATATTATAAAATAAATGTTTATATTTAACCTAAGATAAATATTATAAACCCTAAAATAAACATGGCTGACCATGGTTTACCATGATTAATTTTCATATTGAGACAATATTTGTCCCAATGCGACGTTGGACCATGATTGACCATGGTTGATTATCATATTGAGACAATATTTGTCACATTGTGACATTGGATCATGATTGACCATGGTTGACGATGGTTAACAATAGTTGACTATAGTTGATTCCATATTGAGCCAATATTTGTCAAAATGTGATGTTGGACCATGGTTTACCATGGTCGATAGATTAAAATCTTGGTTGACCATGATTTATTTTCATATTGAGGCAATGTCTGTCACAACGTGGTATTGGACCATGGTTGAAAATGATTTATTTTCATATGGAGGCAATCTTTGCGAGAATGCATCATTAGACCATGATTGATTTTCATATTCAGAGAAAATATGTCACAATGTGATGTTGGAACATGGTTAACCATGATTATAAAGCCAAGCAATTTATATTAAACCCAATGATTAATATTATAAACCATGCGAATAATATTTTACCCTAGGCATATGAATATTTAGATTATTAAGCCCAAGGGATTCATATTCTAAAGTGAAGTTATAGAAGCCCTAAAATAAATATGATAAACCCAAGTTATATGAACCCTAAGATAGATATTATAAACGCTAAAATAAACATGGTTGATCATGGTTTACCATAGTTGATTTCCATATTGAGATCATCTTTCTCATAATGCGATGTTCGACCGTGGTCGACCACGAGTCATTTGGACATTGAGACAATTTGTGTCATAATGTGAGATTGAACCATGATTGATTTTCATATTAAGAAAATGTTTGTCACAATGTGACATTGGACTGTGGTTGACCATAATTATAAATCCAATGGATTTATATTAAACCAAATAAGTAATATTATAAACACTATGCATAATATTACATGGTAGGAATATGAACCCTTAGATTAATAAACATGAGGGATTGATATTATAAACCCAAGGGAATAATAAACTCAAGTGATCAATTCTAAAACCCAATCGATTTCGAACCTATGGGAATAATACTAAACCCAAGAGATTAATAGTATCAACTCAAGGTATATAAACTTTAAGATAAATATTATAATCCTTAAAATAAACATGGTTGACTATGGTTGGATTTCATATTAAGGAAGTCTTTATCACAATGCGACTTTGGACCATGGTTGACCATGATTGATTTTTATATTGAGACAATCTTTGTCACAATGTGACATTAGACCATGGATGACCATGATTGACCTTGGTTGATGATGGTTGACTAAGGTTGATTTTCATATCGAGACAATCTTTGTGACAATGTTACATTAAACTATGATTGGCCATAATTATAAACCCAAAAAAATTATATTAAACTCAAAGATTAATATTATAAATCCTAAGAATAATATTATACCCTAGAAATATAAATCCTTAAAATAATAAAACTAAGAGTTTGATATTATAAATCCAAGAAAACAATAAACTCAAAAAATTAATTCTCACAATACATACGATTTTAAAATATACATCATTTATACACATTTTGTAAATGTTTTGTAATAAAGTAATAAAAAATATGCACAAAATATAAACCAAATAAATATGTGAAATACTATAAAATATACACCCAACAATAATATTGAACATATTGTACAATGTCACTACAAATTGAATATATATCATTAAAATTTAACTCGTTACCACATTTAAATATGATATTAATTAATTAATTATTATTATCTATGTTTGGTTTATTGTGATATTGAAGTTATATTTCAATATATACATTATATATTTATAGATACAACAATTACTTCTCGCAATCAAAACTTGTATTTAGTATTTAACATGTTTGACTAAACTGCGATTTCCAACTTGAATCTAAGGGCATTAAGCTAGCTTCTCCCTCTCCCTAAGTGCAGAGGTATGACCTGGTTACAACAACTCTCGTCCTACCATTATATGGTCCGGAATCCGGAGAAATTTCAATTTTTGTTTCGGCAAAATTGCTTCTCCCCACGTGCAGGTCAGGCTTCTTTGACGGTCTTGCCGTCATGATGGGTATCTGTTCTTCCACCAGTTGGGTGAACTTTTGAAAACGAGAAGGGCCGCAAGAAACTTCCCCACATAAAAAAACAAATCACAAAACGAACAGCGTAACAACGGAGAACATCACACGTTTCGAATACCGAGCACGATAATGCACGCGGTAGAAATCGAGCAGTGGAAAGTCGATATATGACACTTTTTCTACTTAATAACTGTAAAGTCGTCATGGTCGAGCACTGAGAGTGTACATGCACTAATCCAAAAGTGCTGTTAGGATGCGTTTTCTACTTTATGTCGCTGGATCTTTTTATAAAATAAAATAACACGCTTTCAAAAGTACTCTATAAAATATTAAGATATTTGGAAAACAGTAATATGTGTGCGCGGAGGTCGGCAGGCGTTACTTTATCCACTCGCAAAGTATCCACTGCATGGCCCATCTTGTTCTTTCCTGGAATTAGAATCATTTTTATCATTTCACAATGAATTTTGATATCAGATTCTATTTTCAGCCTTTTTTTTAAAGTTTTTACGATGTCTTTTTTGGTGTAATTTTTCTAAAATTCAGCAGAAATTTATTGAAAAGAGAAGTTTGATTGTTAATTTTACACAATCAAACTGCTCTAGGAGTTTTTGAGGGTGCTGAATCCATATATAAAGTCATTGAAATTTCTGAATGATTTCAAACAATGATTCCAAACAACACATAGGAATAAAATATTTCCTCCTCAAAATAATTTCTCCTTTCAACACAGATTAAAATTTACTGGACACAGATGCTTTAAAATTTTCTATTCCATTAAACTGTAAAAAACTATTACAAAATATACCACGAAACTGTTGTTCTAACATTAAAAAAAAAAAAAAAATTGCTACAATTACAGTATTACACTTCTCTATCTCCTTTAAAAAAATTGCAATATGATTACTACAAAACGCAGTGGAAAAATACCATATTCTGCTCTCAGTTTTCAAACTCCGTTTTTTAATATATACAGAGTCACTATGTTTTAAGACATTACAAACTCCTTTTAAAAAAAACATTAAAACAAAAAACTATTTTTATATATATTATAAACTTTCTAAGTTTATAATATATATATGGACTTATATATATATCCTAAAATAAAACCATATGTCGTAAAGTTTTTTGTTTTTTTAAAACAAAAGTCAAAGGACATATCAGACATGAGTTGCGGCATTTTTTTTAAAATAAAAAAACATAAACCTTTTTAACCTAAGTTACAAACTCTTTGTCGCGGATTCGAAAACAAAAAGTAAACTCTATGGCAAAAAACTATCATATACCAATTGCCCCTATGTTTTCTAGGGGAGCCTTATTTCAGCTGCCATAGGCCCATTAATGCGCCCAGGCAAGAAATGATGGCCGCACGATGATCTACAGCTTTAATCCGACGGCTGTCATTTCCTGCCTAGACGCATTAATGGGCCTATGGCCGCTGAAATAAGGCTCGCCGGTCTAGGCATCAAAAGTGCGTGATCGCATTTCTATTGGCCAGAGGTGTAGCGCGCCTGGAATTTAAACGAGAATCAAACAGATTTGATAAAGGCTTATCGGGTCCGAAATGAGGTTGGTGAGGTCGGCCTCATTTCTATGCGATCGGGCGTTGATTGGTGGAGGTGGGTTCCACGCTGGTGATGTGGGCTCATTTGAAAAATAAAAAAACTGGCTGTAAGCGCAGATGGTAGGTGCATTGAATTAATGCGGTGGGTGTGCAGGTTTGAACGCAGGGATGGCGAGGTTGCGTGGTGTAAACCACAACTAAGTAAATCAAGAACAGTTCTGCACATAGGTATGTCTATGGCCAAAAAAATTATTTGCAGGCTCATTAAGAAACAAAATTTTATTTTATGGTAGAGTGTGGAGAACTATGAAGAAAAAAAACGTTTGGCTAGTCTTTCTGCACAGGATTGCAGGTTGAAATTAATATTTCAACAGTTTAAATAACAAAAATCAAGATTTTACTTCAATTTTTTCACCAAATTCCAACACCTAAATTCTAAAAAATCACACTAAAAACAATTCCACTTAAAATAATTCATAGATCACAAAAAGTGTGAGACTAAACTTTCTCACTTAACACTTCGACTATTAGAGCTCAGGTTTTATTACGACCGAAATAAACAGAATCAAAGTGGGAAGATAAGGTTTTTTGTATTTATTTTATTTATTTCGATTAAACTCAGTAAACGTACAACTAATCTCTTGGAAATGATAGTAAAAACAGTTTAATTGTAAACGTTTACTTTACGAGACTCGATTTTATATATTTATTGCCTTAGTTCAAGATCAGACCTTACATTTATCACGTGTCAAGGTGATTTAGGTTAGTCTTAAGCTTAGGCTCATTTATTTATTTCGTTTAATTAAAAAAACGGTCTTTTATGGTTTTTTTTTTAATAAATTAAATTTCTTAACCAGCTTTCCATATCTCTCTCCTGGTTTATAAATTTAATTATAATCATATTTCTACGTTATTGGTTATTGGTATTTAAGGACGATTAAGACAATTTTTTAATATTTAAAGCATGATACCAGGTATTTTACTTTCATGTCAATTAAATTATATAATTAATAGCATAATAAAACTGCTCTTTTTTATGAGAGGATTTCAAGATTTATGTCTGGATTGGGTTTGATATGACAATTTCATGCTAATGTGGAATACGTCAATTGGATCTGACAATTTCATGTCAATGTGGTATATTTTGATTAGATTAGTAACTTACTAATGTTCATGGTTATATTTAGATATTTTTTCTAAACTAAAAATATTAAAAAGAACTTGAAATTTGTCGGTTGGGGGTAATAATTTATGTGTAATGTATTTTTTTTATTATATTAATTTTAACTTATTTTCTCAAATTTATTCGTGATAAGTTTTAAATTTTATTAATATTTAAGATGATATCTTTTTTAAGGATGGTATTTTATTAATATTTGGATTTTAAGTTTTTTAATATTTAAGTTTGTTTGAAATTTTTAAGTTGGGGTTATAATTTATGTGTAATATTATTTTTAATTGTCCTAGTCTTAACTTGTTTTTTCAAATTTAATGATGATAAATTTTAAATTTTATTAATATTTAATGATGGTATCTCTAAAAAAATTGTATTTTATTAATATTTAGATTTTAAAATTTTGATTTTATTAATATTTAAGTTTGTTTTTTTCTTTTAATTAAAAAAATTGACAACTAAACTAAGCCGGCATTGGCCTGAGATAAAACTAATTTCATTAATATTTAAATTATTATTAATTATTTTTTAATCTAAATAAATTATATTTGTATATTAAAAATATGATCGCATTTATATTTTATTAAGAAAAATAAAATAAAATTGGATAAGATCTATTTCTATTGGGTTTGAAATATTTTAATTAACATTCATTGAGATTTACCTATATCTTTCCTATGGTTTTTTCATAATGGCGAAACCTCAATCCTAACAATCATATAATAATCATTACATAAATCTTCTCCATCTTTTTTCTCATAATGACGAAACCTAAATCTTGGCAACCATATAATATCATAGTGGGAATAAGTGCAGCAAATGGGACGTTGGTTCTTTTCGAAAACTTAAAATTGTAACTACATAATTTATGTTACAATTAGAAAAAGATTTTGAATTCATTCTTGTTACGATTCTTCAATTGCAATTTAATATGTAAGAAAATATTTGAGAATTATATATCTTTTAACCAGGACATAGGCTTTCTTGTTAAAATGATATTATCAGCTTCATTGTTAAAATGATATTATCATCTCACAAAGGACTAAGTTGATGAATCTAAATTTCATTTACACATAATCTATTGCATTTAATATTTTCTCTAACATGCCAAGGTAAATAAAAAAAATAGTTGATTACATCCTTGTTTAATATGATATTTGTCTTGACATCTCCCACTATTCCTAAACACTAATACGCTTTAATATTGTTTACCTATAACCATAAGATAATTGAGTTGTTTAAATTTGAGTTAAGGCAGACCAACCAAAGATAGAACCACGCATTTAGGACCTGCTTCTGGATATCCAGATTCAATTGCAGCATATTAAGATCACTCAATATCAGGCAGCAGATCGTATCAGTAGAATGGATGATCGGGTTGGCCGCATGGAGAAGATGCTCCAGCAACTGCAGCAGGTTGATATGCTTGGGTCTACAGTGAAGCATCTGATGGCTAGTTGGTTTCAGTATTTACTTTTTTATGCACTTTTTAAATGTATATGAACTCTCTTTATGTCATAAGTATGTAGATACAATAGTAGTAGGACAAATAGCTCATGTGACTTATAGAAGGATGAAACAATTTCAGTTTTGGTATGCTTTTCACGCTTTCAGATGGCCAACAGACCTGGTTTCCTACGGGCGGGTTGAGGCCATAGCCTGGATTTTATATTTTGTAGCCTGTTCTATAATTATAAATAGAAAATAGTGAGGCCCCACCAAATTTACAAAAAAAAAAAGATAACTGAGTTGTTTAAATTTGAATGGTATCTCTGAAACCTTACTTATCCATTAAGTCTCTTCTCTTCACTTTTGAGGTAAAGTATAATATTTTTATTTAGTATTTTAATCAATTCAACACATCTACAATAAAATTGATTGTTAGTTAATTTGAGGGAATGAGGGAATGTTCTAGTTAGTGTTGTTAAAAATTTGGAAAAAAATGTTTTAGGAAATCTCTTATTTACTAAAAAAGAAAATATATTATGATTGTGATAAATAATAATAGTGTTATTAGTCACTTGATTTGAGAGAATGTTATGATTAGTGTTATTAAAAAGGTGGGAAAAAATGTTTTCGGTAATCCCTAATTTACTACAAAATAAAATGTATTTTGAATGTGATAAATAATAATAGCGTTATTTTAATGTTTGTGTCATGTGCACTTAAACATTTTTGCATATGTATATATTTTAATAAAGCAACTTTTAATAAACTACGATGATTAATTTTATTATTCATTCTTATGGAATATATAGTTTTTTTTTCTAGTTTCCATCCATTATATATTGGTAATCATTGTAAAAAGAGTTATATATTAGTAATCATTGTAAAAAGAGTTATATATCGGTATGCCTTGAAAACGATATGCTTTATGGATAGAGATACATATTTCAATGTAGGTGTGGTGGAGGCTTGTTTAATGTAGCTAACCACTTAATATGGTATGATATAGTTGAATATACATCCAAGATTTTAATTGTCTAGTTGTAAGTGATATGGAAACATTCAGTTATGTATTCATGGTAGCACATATAATAGTATTTTGTTAAATACATCAAGATAATAGTTGAGGTAAGTGATCATGTTCTTGTTACTATAGTCTATGAATTTATACTTTATTTTTATTGCAACATTAGGCAACACCTAATGAGGGTTTCAACAAAGTATTGGCTCATTGGGGTGGTGATCGAAGTATGGTATTTAATTATATAAAAAAAATCCTACAACATGGAAGGTTTCATGACTAAGCTTCAACCTTTCTTGAATGATGAATTTGTAGTCTATTTTTGAACCTGAGATGATAGTGGGAGAAGGAGATGAGGGTTGAAACATTATTAATTGTAGCATGCTACCCATGTTTTATTTGTGATGGAACATAAAATATTTTAAGGTTTTAGTAACTTTTTTATATTTATTGGTACTATGAGCCTACTACTATTTGAAAGTCCAAAAATATCTAAGTTGGTACCATCAACACATCTCTAAGATTTTTTATGTATGATTTTTTTTTAATATTTATTCTAGTGCTAGATATGAATATATTTGTGACTTTTTGTAGTGGCTACAATCACCATCCAAAACTTTTCCATTGCTTAGATTTTGGAACCTTTCCTTCTTTTCAGAGGAGCTTACCTTGCACTACTATCATGTATCTTTTCTTTGACTATATTTTATCTTTTAATTTTTCTTTTGTTAACTTGATTTTCACTTAGAAAAGCTTTTCTAAGTCACAAGATAATTTCATGTCTAAGCCTTGTGCAACAATTCTTGCCTTGCCTACATAAACTGCGCAAATCATTGAACCAGAGTGGACCTTGACACTCTAAATTGCGTAGTCATGACTGACAGCCCAACCTTAAGCTCGGAAAATGCATAGTCATGACATGAAGCCTAGAAGTGAGCCCATAAATTTCACAATCCTTCACTGAGCTCAGAAACTATGCATTGCACTAAGTCAGGAGCTGCTACTTCTCTGAAACTGCGTAATCCTTCATGTTGATGTCCATGGCAATTTTCCCCGAAAAGAAGAAAAGATAAAAAGAAAAACATCCCTAAAATTTAGGGATCTATTTTTAGTAACTCGAAGGAAGCACACCCGCTATTTTTGGAAACTTTCGCCATGTGTCGCTTTTCCCTTGACTTGTGGCATGTGCGTAATAAAACCTAATTTCTCAAATCCATTTAATTGACACTCCTAGAGCTCATTCTCAGACTTGATCTTAGAGCTCTAGCATTCCCTAGGAGATCACAGAACCTTCAGTACGATTGTTGTCACTTTTTCTATCACTTTTTTTCTGTTTGGCTTGCATGAGTGTTGTTTTTCTTGTTTATTTCAATGAAAGCTAGTTTTTTTAATTTCTTTAGCTTGTAGACCCATTGTTTCAATTTTTCAATTTAATTTTACAAGTGTCACATCAGTTTCTTATTTTTTCACCGCTGGTTGTTGTTGCAACAACTCTCCTCACTGATCTCACTCACTTCTCATTTGTTAAGTTTCTGCATTTGATTTTTCCTGTTTCACCAGCACTTAGTCATATCTGCACTGAAGCCTTCACCATATCTTATATCTGCTAATTTTTCACACTTCCCTTGGGCATATCTTCCTTTCCCTTGGCCAGAATTCACTTTTCCCAGTTGGGCATTGTTCGATCCTGAGGCCCAAGCTTAGAGCTTGGCCTCCATAACTATGCAATGCATAGTACAGGATGGCCCCACTACATATTGCATAGTGCCAGACCTCAAATTGCATCCTTGGCCATTGAAACTGCATAATGTGCAATCTCTCTAGGCTCACTACCTAGGTTGAACTATGCATTGAACAATCTAAAGCCTTAGGCTTCAACATTGACAGTTGGGACTCTGTAGCATGATGTTTCTCCATCCATTCAAACCCTCTTCCCACCAATAATTTTGTAATCCTTCTACTCAGTTTCTTAGTGTGCTGCATGAGCATGTCCTAAAAGTAGGTTGGGTTATAACTGATATTTTCTTGTCTTCAGTGTATTTTCTATCCCAGAGGTACAACATTTTTTTTATCATCTCCCAAGCATTAAATTTCACAATGGCACCTAAGAGATATGTCTCAAAGGAAACCATTGAAAGAAGTATTCAGAAAGAAGTTGAAAAGGTTCCATTTAACTTGAAATTTTATACGTTCTTCGGCGTAAAATGCACACGTGGTAGTTGGAGTAAGATCCCTCTCAAGTATTCCTACGACCCAAGGTAGAGAGTCAGATTAACTGCAACATTCAAAAAGAAACTACATGTATATTCATACTAATGCTTTTATTGAAAAAGTGAAGTATTGTAGATTTACCTCGATGTATAAGGCAGATCTATTGGAGAGCGCAATAAAGTGTGGCGGAAGTCATCATCACCGGCTCCAAGTCCGAATCCTGCAAACAAACAACAAACTAGTGTAATCTTCACAATTTTATCACTACAAACAATCAAACAAGTATATAATAACACAATGAAATATGTAGATATAAGCCACTTATAACATATATCTTAAATAAATAAACAATAGATGCATCAAGAAGACACCAAGTGGATAGAATAGAAGCAATTATACTATCTAGAGAAGGAATATTACAACCATCAATTTGGTCAAGCTTCCCTCAGTCCTCCGACTCCTAGCTCTCTCTCCTCAATATCCAAGTGTGGCAATGCTTAGGCCAAGAATTCTCAATGAAATATCCAATCATGACACCTCACACTCAACAAAAAAATTATTCTCCTCACACAATCAACCTTTTTACCTTTCACAATGAGCCCTAGCCTCTAATTTATAAGAGTTTGGGAGGATCAACCTTGTCATTCTTCTCCATTAGTTCGAATAGGGAAAATTCCATGATGTATCCATGCTTTTCCTAGATTTTTTGCTCTTTGGATTCTCAGTTGGGTTTAGTAATGTCCAATCAGAGACCTTCCCCGTAGATTCCCTACTTTCTGGACTGACTCCTTGAGAAAAAGCCATAAATGTTAGTGAGTTACTGCGGAATTTGTCCCTTTTTTCTTATGAAACATGAGTAACATTTCCCTTTAGGGAAGACAATGTGTTAACCTAGGCACTAATGCTCCATTAAAGAGGTAGGGATGTTTTATAACTCAACCTAGCTATCTATAGGGTGCGTTAACTTGGAAAAATAGCTAAATTACTAGTTAATTTTACTCCTTCCATGTATCCTTGTCCTCTGAGCTGATGAGGAGGTCATTTTTACTATAAAATATGCCCCTAAAGTTTGAGGTTACAGGGAAATATGATGGCCAAAATACTTTATAAAATGTGTAGTAGAGCGAGAGGAGTTGGAGGACAAAGGAAAACCTGAAACAAATAACATATGTCAAAAATATAAATATGTCCTGAGTCGGGCATTCCCATGCTTAGTAGTTGTATCAAAATTCTTCCTCCAGGAAAATACATGACCAGTTTGTCCATCGATAAGCACAATGTGGAAGCTTGTGTCATGACAGGATCATTCTGATAAGTTGTCTGTGAAAACAATATAACAGCTTGGCAGAGGAAACAAATTTGATTGATGTAAGCCTCAACCAAAGGTATTGGTCTTCACTTCACTAAACTACATATTTCCACACATGTGAATAAATGATTTGTAGTCAAACATGCGAGAAGTCATATGATTACCAGTCAATGATGAAAATTGTTAACAGACACGAGGATGGACATCAATAAGGATGATGGTCTCCAATATGCACAGTATAACCTAGCGAGTGTGAATAAATGGTGTTCATGTTAAACACTCGTAGAATCATTAGATTGGGAGAAAGTGATGAAAACCCACAATCAAGCGCAACGTAGCCTACCACTAAGGTATGCAAGTTCTAAGGTACTGATATGTTTCTCGATTAACTTCCTAGATAAGATGTTGAAGTCGATAGGAAGAGATCTGGGTAAAGGCAGGCAATGAGGCATCCTACATCAGTTGACATGAAATGGAAAAAAGATGATTTTGTTTTGAACATAGTTAAGAGAAAACGGTACTAACTGATGATGAAAAATTATTTCTGCCATATGATGGCTTGGTTTATATAGGAAGTAGTAGATAGTGAGATCTCTTGAAAAATAGAAGGCACAAAAAACAGGGCACCAGGAAGCTTAGGATTATGAACACCAAAGAGTGTTAGGTTTAACCAATACAGGGACATGAGCATACAAAGGATAAACTCATCTAATGGTAGGGTTCAACTAATTACAAGAGAATTTTCTGGGGAGTGCCATGTTCAAGGTGTTGCTGCCAAATCGACTTTAAAAGTATAAAATAATGAGTCTCTAATTTGTCCAAATTTTCCCCCATATGATTAGTTTTAACGAGTCAAAAGGGTAAAATCAGTGATCTTTTCATATTTAGGGAGTCTGAAAAACATTTTAAATGACAACTCCAAGGGGATAACTTTGTCATGGTTTGATGACTAGGTGTGACAAATAGAGAATAGTATGTGCGACATAGTTCCTTTTCTGTAAGTTATTCCATTTAATCCAGATAAAGTGATAAACCTATGTTCAATGTGCATTTACCTCATTTTGTTATGAGTACAAGGAGAGCAAGTAAACTCAATATTTTTCATGAATTTTTAACAATTCAAGTGAAGAAAAACTCGATCCTATTCGTGAAATTTTAACGATTCCAACAAAGAAAAACTCAGTTTCTTTTTGGATATTTAACGAGCTACAAAATATGGAAAATAATTGCTCATATTTCTTCATCATGGTAGTTTAATGAGCTCGATGAAGGAAAATTGGGGTTTTTTTTAGTTTACGAGCTCAAAAATGTCCCTCAAAGGAAGGCTCATTCTGGGTCAAGCATGTTATGAAATATATTCCCCATTTCTCAAAAGGTCTGATGGAGATGACCCAATGTAGAGGGGCAGGGTGAGCGTGGATTTCCTTCGTAAAAATCAGACATGGATGGCACTTATGGATCATGGTGATGTAGTCTTTAAATAAAGTGCGCCAATAGTATCCTGCACGCAAGATTTTCTGGGAAGTAGTTATGCCTAAAAGATGACCACCACATGCCCCATCGTGGAAGTCATTTAAAACATGTTCTGCCCCATTAAGAGTGAGACAATTTTGAAGAACTATATTAATACCACGATGATATAGAGTATCATTCAACATGAGATAATGTTTTGCTTAGTGACGAATCCGACAATGGTCATTTGATGTGGGAGTTGGGCAGAACCGTTAAGGTTGGAGGTAGAAAAGAATTTCCCCATACCAAGTATCAATAGATTCGATGAGATATAAGGATTCATTAGGAAACTCATCATGAGATACTTCCTCTAGGTCAACTCTAGGAAGATCCGACAACAATTCGGCAAAGTCTAGAGATTTCTTAGCTTTGGCAACATCGAAAACCAAGTCAAATTGTTGGAGGATTACCATCCATTTGGAATATTTTCCTCCAATGACCTGAAGAGATAAGACGTGTCACATGGGGTTTTCCAAAGAAATTACGGTAGTCTACTATGGAAATATGTAGCATTGGAGGCGGGTGACAACAAAGACCATCGCAAGAGATAGTTTCTCCACATGTGAATATCGTAATTCAGGTCCAATGAGCCCTTTTGTCAGATAATAAATCACATTCTCACTATCATCATTGTGAACTTGAACCAAAACTATTCCCAGGGAGAATTATGAGGCTGCCACGTGGAGGAGAAAGTCACGTGAATAGTTGGGGGCACTAAGAAGTTGGGCGAAAACGAGTGCCTGTTTCAAGGCATAAAATGACAGTTGAGCTTGATCATCCAAAAAATATGGTATCGCTTTCTTGAGTAAGCGCATAAAGCCTTTGGCCATCTCATCATACTTTAAGATGAAGTGATGTAAGAAGTTTTCCTTCCCTTGCAAACATTGGAGTTGTAGAATGGATTTTGGTGCAAGTAATTAAATAATTTCCCTTACCTTATCAGGATCAACCCTAATCCCTTGCTTGGAGATAATGAATCCAACAAGACGTTCGGACCTTACAAAAAATATG
This sequence comes from Pinus albicaulis, assembly GCA_034641835.2. NCBI lineage: Eukaryota > Viridiplantae > Streptophyta > Pinopsida > Pinales > Pinaceae > Pinus > Pinus albicaulis. The sequence continues at coordinate 1,071,226,996 of CM076572.1, read as the reverse complement.
CATTTATGTGGATTCAGATGGATGTTGTAGAACCTACACCGAGAAAATTTTTCTTTAAGATGCGCAAGGTGATGAGCTCATTTCTTGGAATGAGAAGGAATGTCATCCAAGTAAGCTTGCATAATGTGTCTGACATCATGAAATGCATAGTCCATGGCCCTTTGAAAAGTGGCTCCAGCATTCTTCAGACCAAACAGGAGCTTTCGATATGCAAATATTCCCTAAGGAAAAATGAAAGAAATTTTATGTTGGTAATCATTTTTAATCACAATCTGGTTATATCCCAAAAATCCATCCATAAAGGAGAAATATTTTCACCCAGTGCAATCGTCAATAATATGATATGTAAATGGAGTAGGATGATTTTATTTTGGACAAGTGACATTCAGATCATGATAATCAACATAGACTCAGATGGTGCCTTTTTCTTATCTACGGGAACTGGATTGGATACCAATTCTATCAAAGGAATGAGATAGATGAAACCAATGTGTAAGATTTTTTCAAGTTCTATCTTGATAGTTGCTGCTTTTGAATGGTGGAAAGGTCGGAGCCTTTGTGAGACACTCTTGGAATTGTCGTAAATGTTGATTTCATGCTCGACTATAGAAGGATCTGTGCTTGGAATTTCGTCGTAATACCAGGCAAAAACATCGTCGATCTCCTTGACCTATGCCAACCCATTCAACCAGCTAGCCAGCAAGCGAGAAATACTAACCAGCCAACAGTCCTATTTATCCTATAAATAGCAGCCATGCCCCTTAATCTCAACTAAAATGGATGTGAAGCGTTCAATTTCCTCTGGACTAGAATCTACTCGAATCTGTATATTTTCTACGATACCCATTTTGATTGAGATATCTATGAGCATCGTGTTAGAATGATTGCATGTGTTGCCTTCCAGATCAATAGTTTTGAAATTAGTATACGTGGATGGAATGATCTTAGGTGGGTTGAAAGATTACATTTGTTTAGTGATCGCGTTCAAATTGGACATCGAAGTGTGATCGTCAAACTCTCCCCAAGGTTGTTCCTTTAGAGACATGATATCTGTGATAGCTTCTTTCGTAGCTAGGACTTCATCAAGGAGATCCTTAGAAGGAACTGTGTTATTCAAGAGGGTGGTACCATTGGTCGAAACCAAAGCAGTGGAGGGTTCATATGTTGATTGTGTGGCTTGATAATCCAACTCAGCCAGTGATAGTGGCATATAATCTCTGTAGTTATCAATTTCTGAAGGCGCCGGTAGGATCGAGGGGTCGATATAACCATCCGAGATGGTGGATGTCATTGAAACTGTGCGTGGAACCTCAGGTGGAGGGAGAGAAAAGAAACCCATCAGGGAATATGCCTTCAGAAGACCGGTACTGACACTGACATAAGAATCAGGAACTCCTCCTACTAAGGGCACACTGCTGCTAAGTAATGTGGAGTAATGAGGGGTGAAAAAGGATAGCTAGTCCATTGTAACTATCTTCCCATCTAATGGAAAAAGGATGAGTTGGAAATCCGAAGAGACAATGGAAGTCTTCAGATAAGAAAAACTGTGACCCAAAAGAAGATTATAGTCGAGATGATGATCTACGACTTCAATGTCCACAATTATCATTTTCACAATAAGTGTAATGGGGTAGCTATCAAGGTGTACTTTTGGGAGGAAGGTGTGGCCATTGAATGCTTTCAGGGAATTCAACAACAGAGACGAAGTAGGAGAACCCAAAGCCAGCCAGCACGGAATAGATATTACGTAGGTTAAAGCACCTTTGTCTATGATAGTGCAATGGATTCACCTCCCTTTCAACACAACTTGAACCTGAAAATAAAGTTGGTGTGAAAGGTGAGGTTTACATTTTTCCATGTTGAATACGGCTAGCATTGAATCCTGGGGTCAATTCCCCTAGTGGCCGAAAGCAGAGCTTTCCTTCGTGCTGAGAAATTTTGCAACACTTCAAGTGCAGACATGGTTGAAAGTGCTTGCACCAAGTCTTCTACAATGTTGTAGTTATGGGTAAGCACGTGCAAGGGTTTTATGAGTCGTGTGTTGAAGGGCTCCTTTGGGGGAATAATGATAGGGTCAGCATCAGGCCTTTCGATATGAATATCATTAGGTGGTAGTGGATTCAAACTTGAACCAGGTTCTTGAGCATCAATGACTATATTTCCATAGGTTTTGGCTCGGGTTTGGATTTCAACAGTCTCCATGTCATAAATGGTAGATTATCCTTCACTAGAAGGATGAGAACAACCATTACCCCTTAGCAGGGGTTGTGGTGGGTTTGCCACCATGTGTTGTTGCTGTTATGGATTAGGGAAATTATTCTAAAGGATGACATGTGTCCTTCCAGAGTCCTTTTGAATGATAAAATCTGTGTATTCCTACAGCCGAGGACATTTATATATCAAGTGGTCCTCCACACAATATTTGGAAGGGAATCTAATTGGTTTATCCTTTCCTTTTTCATTTTTAGTAGAGTTTTTGTGGTTTGGATTATTTTGAGTGTTAGGATGCTCTTCACAAGGAGTAGTATTTTTCCTTTTTTTCTTTCTCTTACTGCTAGATTTTTGTGTAAACTGCATTGAGTGTACCTCAGTGGTGGGAGGAGAATCTAATTGGGTAAGAGTGGTGGCAGCTAAAGATGGATGGGAAGCATGCCTGCTGAGCTATTTTATAGCTACACTGGAAGTTCTACAAATGAGTTCATCGACATGCACTCTGGGTAGCTGAGTAGCGGGAGGAATTGGGTTGCCAAGGGCATGGGCGAGTAACTCATAAAACATGTCAAATTGTGAATAGATGATATCTATATGTTGTGCATGACGAATGGATTAGTACTTTGTGACTGCACTAGACATGAAAACGTTCTTAGCAAGGGGTGGCAAGGGTGATTTGCAAAACTAGTTTGATAATAGATGATCCGGGATTGGCACTTTGACTAACTGCCACCTACGTCTCCATTCATGAATGTGATAAGAGATGTGGGTGGTGATGTATTAGCAAAATGAGGTTAAGAGTTTCGTTCCAGTTTCATATTAGATATATAGTTGAAAGTTCTTAAGAAATTATGTTGCTCAGGCACCAAAAGTATTGACTACAGCTCATGGTAACTCGATGTACCATTTGGCAATGTTTCCTGTGAGAGTGTGGGGAAAGAGCCTGAGCCAAATACTATCCTCCACCATAGAATTAGAAATCGACCATAAATGAAAGGTGGTGACATGTGTAGCTGGTGTTAAGCCAATTTTTGGTCATCTAACCATGTATAATTAGATGCATCAAAATACACCATGTAAGATCAATTTTAGCATCGTAAAATTTCTTTCAGTAAGAAATAATTTAATAAACCATAGTTTATTAAGTTATTTCTGGTCCAAACAACAAACCCCATTAGGAATAATTAAATAAATCCTTATTTATTTGATTTTCCTCTAGAAATAATAAATTAAACCCTTGTTTAATAATATTCTTGGTCATATTTAACCCAATTAATGAGAAATAATTAGATAAGTCATCATTTATCTTATTACTCTCTATTAATATTTAATTAAATCATTATTCAATTAATATTCGTTTCTCGATTTGACTAAATTATTTAGGAATAATAAAATAAATAATTATTTGTTAAATTATTCCTTGATCCCATCCTTCAAACCATAAATAAATATTGTATTTGTTTATTATTTCTAAATAAAGGAATTTAACCAATTTAAATTCATGCTCCCTCCAACAAAATATAATAAAATATTCCAAGAACTTAGATCTATATCTTAGTTAATAATATTTTACTATGCATCATTATCAAGGATAACTCAATATTTTGTTATAAATAGGAGGATTTTCCTTTCACTTCTTACCTTTGATCATTTTATCATGGTCGGACTTTGATCTGCTTAGCATTGTCTATCTTTGATTACTTTTATTTTCTTTTTTCTTATTGAGCTACCTTTAAGTTCTACACATCTTAGGTATTCTACACCATTGAAAGAAACTCTAAAGCTAGAGCATTTGAGGATAACCCAAAACCCATCACATTGAGGGGGATTGTATTAGTTCCCTTCCGAGGTGTTAATATAATACAAAAAATTCTTTATAATTCTTGTCTTTTCCATTGGATATTTTGGAGAAACTCTTATTTCATTTTTTTTGTAGATGCTTTATTTTCATAGATCTAGGTTTGTTTTGCATTTCTTTCAACCATCTATTGCAGATCTAATAAGTTAGACAACCATATTCGTTGTTAGGGTTGTTTTTCATGTGGAGCTAAAGTGATATATTTTTGTACACTTTCATTAAGAATTCAAACTAACAAAACATATAGTTGTGTATAAAGAAAAATAGAAAATGTTGTATAACTAGAAATAAAACTGAAACGATAGTGAAATAAATAGCTAAAGATGCATAAATTCTACCAAAAAATTAGGGCTCCCAAGAAACTATTCTAAGAGGTGGGAAAAATTGACTCAAAACACACAAGGTGTGAAAAAGATCTAATGTCTAAGGACCAGGGTTCTAATGACTCAGATCTACTGAAAAGAGGTGCATAAAACAATAAGAAATGAAAGGGAAAACTCCTGCAAAATGGGAGGCGACAGGTTAAAACCCTAAGGGAAATAAGAGGGGCCCTAAGCGAGAGGTTAAATAGCACTCAAGAGGGAGTTTTGGATGAGATAATAACTAATATGAATGGATCTGAAAGAAAGAGGGATCACATTACAAGGAAAAGACCCTCTAGCGGAGGTTATCAAGGAGGTTTTTAGTGTTATAAAATTGGACAAAATTGTCAAAAAAACATATGCTACCACATCTATTTCTGGTAACGGAGGTTTTGGCAGAGCTTTTAACGAAAATTCAACACAACTAAAAAAAATGGGCGGCCGAAGGTTATTATGGATGTTTTTTCATCGATGCTCTTATCAGGTTTTAAAAATCGGTGCGTATCGGTAGACAGCACACCAGGGCGGTTGAAGGAGAATGCACCGGGCCATCAAGGAAAATAATAGTACTGGGCCTGGTGTTGGTGATACAATGCACGAGGCCGTTCTAACTGGTCTTGGGATTTGAGCAGTGATCATACGTCGTATCAATGCGCCGATGCATATGCTTATATAAATGCCCCGGTGCATCGTATCACACAAGTGCACCAAGGTTTACAATTGGTATCAGTATTTGTGTGGTGCAAATATGTCATACAAATGCACCAGTGCTTATCAACACCTAAATGCCCCATTGTGTACTATCACACAAATGCACTGAGATTTTTAATTGGTATCGGTATTCATGTGGTGCCTATTGGTCATCCAAATGCACTGGTGCATATAGATAGAAAAATTCCAAGGTGCATAGTATCAAATAGACGCACTGCAATTTATAATTGGTATCGGTATTCGTGCAGTGCTCATAGGTGGTGAAATGACACTGGTGCATATAGATAAATAAATGCACCGGAGCACCGTACAACACAAACGCCTCAATATTTTTAATTGGTTTTGGTATTTGTGCGGTCTCGATAGGTAGTAAAAATGCACCGGTGCGCTTAATAATACAAGCACACTTGTTTTCATTTTGTATTTTTTAGAAGCATCAATTTGTGTTAGTGCAATTATTGTGATTGTTTTAAATTCATTATTCATCAAAAGTCGACACATATTATAACAATATTCATATTAATTAAATTTTTATTAATGGATTTGAATGTTATGTTTTGATTAATTTGTTATATCATATCATAATTATTGTTGTTTTTTAAAATTCATTATTCATCAAAATTCGAAACATATATATGTTATAACAATATTCATATGAATTAAATTTTTATTATTACATTTGAGAAGGAAAATGGAGAACGCAATAGCAACAATAGAGAATGCAATAGAATAAATTAAAACATTTTTTATTATATATATATATATATATATATATGAATAAGACATTATTTTTCCTACAAAAGGGGACAGTTATTGGTATCCCTTTATCTTTCAAATGGGACACTATGTCCCTTACATTAAAGAAAATGTTTGATTTCATAGACATTTTTCCAAAAATAGTACAACGCCTTGCTTCTATATCCAAACATAGTGATCATCATTCTTCACTTGAACTACCATCACTGCAAGAGCTACTTCCATGACTTCGGCTATTTTCAAAAATGTTTTTCTCATGACATTGATTTTTTTCTTCTTCTTCTTCACCTTCTTCCATCTACAAACATAAAAATAAACTGTAATGAGTGTATATGCATTGGTGAGAATAATGAAAATTGCAATATTAAATAATATACATCAATGTAAATCGAAAAGAAATGACGTACCAATGAAAAATTGACTCATAAACTATACAAATTCTTTCAAAACCACGTAACATGCCATCTTTCAAGATTTGGTCTGTTGGCGCAGTGCCATACTTTGTTTCCTGCAAGTTTTATACCCCATAAGAAATCATATATTTAATATAAAAGATTTATTTTTTCTATTAATTATAGACGGAGCTAAGTAAAAGAAGATCGATAGATGCTTACAAATTCCACAATTAAGTTCTGATATGCCAACATATACGCACAACCCATATTTAAACCAATCTCAATCAATTCCTTTGATGGTTCTTCTTTGTATGTTAGCACCTGTTTGGAGATATTCAATGATTATTTTTGTAAAACAACTTAAAAATAAAAAAATTAAATCTAGTTATGTTGTTATAAGGAAGTAACAATTACTCACAAACTTAGATATCAATCATTTTCTTCCTTGTCGTCCTATTTTATGTGCTGAATGGGTTCCATTTTCTTTTCTTTTCTACAAGAAAATACTTGAAAATTAATATTTAATGCTAAACTGTTTATTTATTGTACCTAATGATCAAAAAATTCAATGATTACATATTACATTTGAAGCATGTTGTTGTTTAGATGGCTCCTTCCGCGATGCAATTTTGTCCATTTCTTTGACCATCTCCTTGTACACCTTTTTGGACATTCCTGCTGGCATATTTCTAATATCAACTCGTTCATCTTTTGATATTTTCATAATCTTCCTGAAAATGTAACATGACAATAAACTATTTAATTTTTATATTGATATATGAAAAGTAAGTATAACAAAAGTGATATTTATAAATAATTATAGACAAACATCTAAAGGAATATTACTTTTTCATTCCTTCTCTTTTGTTGTTGTACATTTTTTCTATTAACAATCTGACATGTCTCATTGACCAATTCTCTGGAAACTCTTCCTGTAGTTTACATAAAATTTGGTTCTTGGAATCATTGGATTGGTTTTTTTATTGTAAGTGGAAAGAACATCTATACATTCGTTCCACTAGATCCCTCAAACATTTGTAAAAGTTTTTCCCATTTTCGTTAACCTCCAACACCACTCCAGATGAGCTAAGGAGCAATTCATTTTCATTTGCATGTTCTATTGTTTTTCTTTTCTTAGAACGACGTTCCTTTTCTGAGTTTTTGGTCCTTGTAGAACATTAAACAGAGGTGAATTAATATATTTTTTCACATATGTTATCTAATAATTTTAATTATATTATGAATGAAAACTAAAAAAAGAAACTCGTATTGGATCAATAGTATTTTTTCATTCACCTGATTTATCCTTTACAATTTTTCCATCAAGCTTATACATTCTTCTGGTCCTAGATCAGAAATAATCTTATCGAGCTTCGTCATTTTTTGGCTCTGCATGATACACATGAAACAATACATATTATTTAAACTTAAATATAGTTCAAAAATATTTTTTTTGTAAAAAATTTACAAAGAACTTGCCATTTTTGCTTTTCCTCTTGATGTGTTATCCGTATTTTTGTTACTTGATCTCTTCTCAGTCATTTATTTAACAATATCAAACCTGTATCATATCAGTCAATAATATATTTTTAAATAAACTGTCAACTTCTCAATTAAAAAAAAAAAAATCTAAAAAAACCAGTGCGTCATTCATGGTGAACACACCGACGTCGGTGTGTGTTTTTCTTTACCACGCACCGAAAAAATAGTATAATACACCGTACGGTGCTCTATGTCAACAAGAAGCTCTAGTGTGTTAGATGTCAATGACCACACTGGTTAACCATCATAAAAATAATAAAAATTGTCCAGTGTTATTTTTTTTTAGAATAGATTGTTGCTATATTTTACATATGGCACACTGTTAAAAAAATCTTATTTTTTCACATTACTTATCCAGTGCGCTTGTAAACAACAGAGCACCAGTGCGCTACCTTACATAGGGTGCACCGGTAAAAAATTTGTTTTTTTTTTTAAATCATTCCAAGGCCGACATGGATTAGGATATGACTATCCTAATCTTCCCGTCGGTTGCATGTCTTAGGTCTATATTTAGCAATACAAACCATATAAATTTAAATTTTAAAGTCCTAATTTTGAATCACAGAAAGAAGAAGAAGAAGAAAGGGGAGAAACAAAAATAAAGTAAGGTTTGTATTTTTTGAAAGTTTTTTTTCGAAACCGAACATTCACGGTGTGTCATAATGAAATAGTTCACCTACTGCATATTTTTCTAATTTTTTTATGACAGTACTTTCATGATGCGCTGTGATAATAGAGCGCCCTGGTGCACTCTTTTAGATAGGGCACATCGAAATTTTTTATTTATTTTTATTTACGCAAGGGTCGACATGGATTGGGATCCGACTATGTAGGTCAACCCATTCGTTGGATGTGTTAGGTTGATATTTAGCAATATAAACCCTATACATATAATTTTAAAAGCACTAATTCTGAAATCAAAGCAAGTGGGAGAAGACAGGGCAGAAACAAAAATAATGTAGGGTATGTTTGTAAAATGTTTTTTTTTTTTCAAAACAACACGTTGTACGTTGCGCCATAATGTAATAGTGCACCAGTGCCATATGTTACATATGGCACACTGAAAAAAAAAAAATTTGTTTTTTTATTTTTTATCACTGTACTTGCATTGTGCACTGGTATAACCAAGCGCACCAGTGCACAACGTTACGCAGGGAACATTGGCTAAAAAATATATCTATTTTTTTTAAGATTGACACAAGGGCTAACATGGATTGGGATCCGACTATGCAATTCATCTCGTGGGTTGGATTTCTTATGAGTACAGAAACCCTATAAATCTAAATTGAAAAGAAAGAGGGAGAAAAAATGGCAGAAACAAAGAGAATCTAGGGTTTTGTTTCTAAAAATTGATTTCCTTTTTTATTTTTGTTTCTGAAAACTGCAGAAAAAGGTAAAAAAATGCATAAACAAAAATTTAAAAAAACAACAAGATTTGATTTTGTATTTTACTTCATAAAAAACTAGAGAAAAAATAAAATAAAACAATAGATTTTGATTTCTTATTTCACTGCATAAAAGAAACAACAGAAAAAAGTACAGAAACAACAATAAACTTTACTCACGTCGTTTAAAATTCTGGTACAGGGTTTGAATTACCAGATGTTTGGAATTCAGATTGTCTAAATAATTTTTTTCAAACGTATTTCCCTGCTCCACAGTGTTGTTGTGCTCTGTTTTCTCTAGGTATGTATCGTGCAAATCTCTGGTTGAAATTTTTTATAAACATAGTGAAATAATGAAAAGTGTTTAGTATTTAAAGAAATGTTTTATGAAATTAGATTTTCGAAAATATTTTTCCGCCCAATTTTCAATTTTCCAGTTTTATTTTTCACTTAAAGAAAATAGGGTTGCAAATTTTTTTATTGTGGTTATTCGTTTACCGGTGCGTTGTTTAATTGAACTGCACTGGTGCTACTTGTTACAAAAGCGCACCAGTGTGCAAAATAAAGAATTGGCTAGTGCGGTTATCTGAACAATACACACCAGAATTACATTTAGGTTTGTGCAACAAAGTTTATTGTTGTTTTGCTCAAATGCAGGGAGAAAATATCATATATTATATGAAATGGACAATTCTTCAAAATCCAGCTCGTTCCATAATATTTCTCAAAGTCCATCGTGGAGTTCTCCCTATCCATGTGGAGACATAATATTTACTTGAGATTTGTTTTATTTTTTTCACTATCTAATTGAATTTATGTATGTTTCTCATCCATGTAGTCAATCATGCACAACTTAATTAAATTTATAATGTATACAAATTTGCAGGTTCATGCAGATTCATCATCGAGTTCAGATGCACAAAATTATATTCAAGTACTGCTCCAAAACATCGAAAGTTCTTATCAGGAGCTGCATACCGCAAGACGTATTTGGTAGATGGAAATGGACAACCGCTTCACCCTGCCAATTGTAAGAATATTGCATCTTCTAGCCACAATCCCGAGACAATGATGGTAATTATAATTATAATTTTTTGGTATATATATTGATTAATATGTAATTATTTCAACTTCAAACCAATTTATAATCATGCAATATTGTCAATGTGATTACTAATTGATATCATAATATTTTGTACTAATCATGTTCAATTTCTTTTTTTTAATTATTAGGATTCTAGTGATGATGAACGACCTACCTACCATCTTTTGTTGCACCCCACGGCAATTTAAAATTGATAGAAGACTGAATTAAGAGAAAAAATCGGAGAGGAACGATACCAAGAATGGTTGAATCAACCACCAATTTAATTCCCGCTACATCCAGATTCACTAATTAGGAATGACTACAACAATAGTAGTTATTCACAAGCTGGCAATGGAGACGGTAAAATAGAGGTTGGTATGGATGATTACTTAAGGCATATGACTGCGATGGAGACAATGTTGTTAGATGCATTCCAAAATGATGATCAGCTAGGGGATGATGCTCATATCGCTGACACCGTTTTCAAAAGCCTTAAATTTTCTTCCACCACCCCTCTCTTTGGACTCGGCGGTCAGTCAAAGTCTACCCATTTGTGGACAACGATGTTGTTGTACAACTTGAAAGAAAATTTTGGCTTGTCGAATGCATGTTTCCCGGAACTTTTGAGGTAATTTATCATAAAGTACTTCCCTTATATATAATTTTGAAATGTAATCAGTACACTGCAATGAACATTACAAATGTTAAATTTTATGAACCTAAATAATTATATCGACATTAATGTACATTTATTGATATAGTTTTCCATGATCACCAACTACATGTTATTCAAAGATATGGTTCTTCCGAGTGATAATGTCTTGCCTAGTAGCTGCGAAGAGGAAAAAAATTGCTGAAAATGTTGGGTGTTGAGTAAAAATCATATCATGCATGTAAAAATGATTGTATTCTATATAGAGGAGAATATGCAGATAAAGAGATGTGTCTAAAATGTTGGCATGACAGGTATGATAAATAAAAAAATAAGGGTAAATCACATACTATTCCTCCTTTTAAGATATTGAGGCACATGCCTATAATCCCAAGGATTCAAAGGCTCTTTTGTTGCAAAGAATTAGCTATGTTGCAGGGATGATATGCCTCACACAGAAGTGAGTTTCGAGTTATGCGAATACCAACTGATTCAATAGCCATGAAGAATATAGAGGATACATGGCCCGAAAAATTCATGAATGAAGTACGAAGTCTACGACTCTGTATAGCCATGGATGGTGTCAACCCATATTCCCTTCAGAACACCAACTATTCTATTTGGCCTATAGTAGTGATCAATAACAATATCCTCCCATGGTTTTCCATGAAGACTGAATATCTTATGTTGGCTCTCATAGTCCCTGGTCGAAGACAAGTGAATCATATGGATGTCTACTTACAACCATTGGTAGATGAATTGAAGGAATTATGGGATGGGATAAATGTATATGAAGTATCAAGTCCCATCGCAGTAGAGAGGAGGTTTACGTTTTATGGCATATATTCTTACACGACACATAATTATCCAGGCTTAAGAGTTTTCTCTGGTAAATTACATGTTTAATTTATTGATTTTTTTATATATAATGTAAAAATATTCTTTCACATATTATTTCGTTGTAATATTATTTATTCTGATCTTTATGATATTATTTAGCATGCCATGCATATTAATTAATGTATACAAATATAATCTCACAGGTCTTGTAACAAAAGGGTATTTTGGATGTAAATGTTGTGGAATTTATTTGAAATCTGGATGGTCCATGGACCTACGAAAGCCAGTGTATGATTGCTCCAGGATATTCCTACCAGAACAACACCCTTACAGAAGAGCAACATCCGCTTTCAATGGTAAATTAGAAATAACCCAAAAGCCTCCAATAATGACACCAGTTGAATGGCTTAGAGCATATGAGGGAGAGAAGGATAAGGAGTTCACAGAAATGTTTGATTCAAATGGGGAGCCTAAGTTCAATGATCCAAATTTCTTCAACACCTATGTTGAGAAATTTCCCATTGGGATGAAAAGGAAATCTATCTTTTATGACCTCCCATATTGGGAGCATCTTAAGATTGCCCACTTGTTAGATCCCATGCATATATTTAAAAATGTTTCATCTTCTTTATGGAGGTACATATCATTGAAACAAAGTGACACATTGGTGGTTAGGAAAGATATTATTACTTCAAAAACTAAAAAGAAATATTGGCCAAGACGATTAGAAAGTACGGGATTAGAGGCAGGCATTGGTCCCTCTAATTCATGGTTTTTCAAAGAAGGTGATTTCCTAGGGATTTTAAAGAAAGATGATATATATTTGGCAAAGGAAGTTATAATGGATGTGAGGGTGCCAACTTCATATGGGTCTTCACTACGGTGCTGCTTCATCGTGGATGACCATTTGTCGGGGTTGAAATCGCATGACCATTTGAATCTTCTAAGAGTATGTATAATGTCAAAAGCATGATTTTATTATTTTTTATGTTAATAAATTTTATCCCATGCGATCATCATAAAACATGACTAATTTTGTATATTATTGCACGTTTTTATAACCTTTCAGTGTCATTATCCTTTGTTTGAGCGTGGGTGTGTGAAACATGAATTACCTCAAGACCTAGGATGCGCCATATCTAGATTATATACATTTTTACGTTGGATCACGTCAAAGGAGATTCATGTGGCTAGCATTCCACGGTGGCACCAAGAGATACTTGAGATTGTTTGTATGTTTGAGAAGGAACTTCCGACGAGTTTCATGGACTTACAGGTTCATCTTCTAATCCACCCGGTATATGAGGTTGAATTATTTTGGGTTGTTTCTTGTCGTTGGATGTTCTTCTTAGAGAGGTACATGAAGAAATTGAAAGGTTTTTTTCGACAAAGGGCAAAACTGGAGGGGTCTATGGCAGAGGGGTACATATCGTATGAGTATTTCTACTATGCTAGTGAGTACATCAAGCTATTCGACAACAGACTAGGTGCAGTGATTTGGGGTGATGAATTGGATGAAGACAAAAGAGAAGGAGAGTTGCTCCAAACAAGTGGAAAAAAGCGCTTGATAAAGAGTAAGCGACTTATAATTTTTCAAATTTACAAAAATTAATTAATATTCATGTTGAACTTTGATATTATGTATATTTTGATCTCTAAGTACTATATAATGTTGGTTTGATTTCATTAGCGAATGCAGAAATTGAAGCAATCAATAAATTCATTCTTTACAATTCTGAAGTGACACAACCATGGGTCGCATTGTACGAAAAAAAAGGAATGAAATGGGATAGTGATAGGAAAGAATTCAGATGGTTAAATGGTAGAAGTGTGCCTTATCTCGATCATTTAAAATAAAATATGCCAAAAATATGCCCCAACATTTGGGTTGCTAACCAAGTCAGAGAGAAATACGGTGCTACTGGTCGTTACCCGCGTGCTAAAGAGGATGCACTAAACGTAGGGATTGGGTGCAACAACTTGGTAATAATTTATACATAAATTTTAAACTTATATTAAGACATCTACATTTCATATTTTAACAGTTGGATTATTATTTATAAGACACAAGAAACTTATATGATTTTTTAAACTTTTTTATAATAGGTGCATTTGTTCCCATCTATGTGGGCATATGGACACCATTTTTGCACAGAAAATGCCAATGCTGGAAACATCACACAAGACTGTGGAGTGGAAGTCGAGTTCGATCAATCTAGTTGATCTAGCCACCGTGATCATCAACTAGTAAGAGGGACATTAGGTTATGTCGGAAAGATAAAAGAGATCATTGAAGTGGATTTTTTTTCTTTCCAATGTGTTATTTTTAGGTGCAAGTGGTGGGACACCTTTGATCAGAATAATGAAAAGGAATATCACGATAGTAGGTTGATATGTATCAACTCTAGAAAGATGTGGGATGAAGCTAAGGAGCCCTATGTTTTCCCTAAACACTGCAACCAGGTGTTTTTCTACCCAGATGTGTTGGATAGGGATTGGTGGTTCATATTGACACATGAACCTAGATCAAAACATATTTTTGAGAACAATAGTGTTATCATGCCATGTAAGCTAGAAGATAATGAGGGTGATCATGAGAACTGAGAGTGATATGGTACAATATGCGTTATTTCATCAATATTTATACTTTTAAGATGAATTTTTCGAAATATTAATGTAATATGTATTTTGAATTAATTGGTAATTTTCATTGTGTTAATGTTAAAATCAATAATTCACTTGATAATTTGGAATTATGTACTTGATCTCAAAAACAATGGCGTACTATATAAATTAATTAATATTTTTATCTAAGATCATAATAAAATAATGATAATTGTAATTAGGTACAAGAATTTATTTGCATTATTTTCTAAATTTCCTTATGTTACATTAAATCATATTATTCTATATTTATTATTTTACAATTATTTAAAATTTACAAATTTAAAAATTTAAAAATTTTAATAAATTCATTTCACATTAATACAATTAGAATTTTACAAATATTTTACATACAATTACAATTATAATTAGAATTATAATTAGAATTATTAGAATTACAATTAAAATTTTACAATTTCACATACAATAACAATTTTAGAATTTTACATATATACAATTACAATTTTATAAATTCAAAAATTACAATTACAATTACAATTTTAGAAATTTACATATATATCCTTACAATTACAACTTTAGAATTTTATAAATAATTAGAAATACAAATATTAAAAATTTACAATATCATGATCAATTGGTATTTATAAATTAATTAATAAAGACCCCGTTCATGATAAGCATCGTACAAACATCATATTTGACTAAAAATCACATTCAACATGGCTAATTGTGTCATCGTGATCATGATCATCTAACAAAACAAAATTAACATTATATATTAACATCATCAGTACAATACAAACATCAAATATACATCTCATGCTATCACATACACATCTATCTGCAAGCTGCACATTAAATGAACATATCTAACATGACCTAACAACATACACATAATGATGATCACCAACATGTAAATTAATTACAACTGCAAAATGAACATAAAATACATGGACCATATAATATATATATATATATATATATATAACTAAATAATGTTAAAAATATACAACTGCAACATAAATGTCATGGATTAGCCGATGATCGAGCCTCATCTCTATGATGACTGCTAGTAGATGCTACTACAGGCTCGTACAAATCTGGCGCAGCGTGAGGCTGTGAATGATCATGAGATGTCGATGGTACGTTGTGCCTCGCAGACTGTCCATCATGTGCTGCAGCTCGTTCGTAATGTGCGACAGTCCTCATGAGTCGCGTAAAAGCTATCGTAACTCCTACGACATGCCGCATTAGGGTGTACATGTCATGTGGCATGCCTCTCCACATTTGTAAGAGCCTATCATCAGCCTCTATATCTCTAAAATCAGTGGGGCAGATGCCTGCCTCAACAAAAAATGCAATGAGTTGGTCAGCCAATTCCATCATATATGTAGCATCACTTAGACGTCGACCGCGGGCCGACGCACCAGCAAGCCAGGTCTCTGATCTACACTAGCCTCCTGCTGATCCTCGCGGGAAATATCTGGCATCATGCCCTCTGCATCATCATCAAAATCCACAACTAGATCAGGTGGTGGTGGTAGCATCTGATCCTCGCTCTCATAAGAGCCAAATATATACAGGTACACAACAATAATTAGACAATTTCATTACACAATTTAATAAAAATAAGTTAAATAAAATGTTAAAATAAATTTAAATAAAATAGTAATATTACCTCTATCATCCGGTGGCACATCATTTGTAAAGAGGATGTTGGTACACCCTCGCCAATCCAACCCCGCATAAGGACAGGGGACCATAATGAAGAGACGCTCAAAAACAATGGCTACCGACCCTAGTGCATCATCTGATATTTTCACTAGAAATAAAGTCTCCTCCCTCTTGGGCATCATCTGCCCCCACATATGCATATGTGCCTTAGTAATTAGCCTATGAGGCTACCGAAGAAAAGAAGGTCTCGTCTCTGGAAAGTTCTCAAAAAATAAACAAAAAATCTCCGAAGAAAAAGGGAAGTTGACCCTCCCTTGTGCAAAAGCACGACATGTATCTAATGCTGCACAAAACTGCTGTAAAAAAATGGCATACCACCTAACAAGTTGTGGCTACTGTAGTAAAGAATCAATAAAATATAAAAGCTGGCAACTAATACATTTCCCGTCACTGGTATTGTACGAAATGGTCTAAATGATAAGTGAGAGACATTGGACCTCCTTATGACCAAACACACCAATACGTAATTGTCCTCTGGAGACCTGAAAATCTGAAAGAGACAATATATCTGGTCTAACGTATCTCTGGGAGTAAAATAACTGACTCCCTACCACATAGCCATCTGGAACCTCAGGGAACGAGGGAAAATCCACCCCTATCCTCGAAAGCCCTGTAATAAAATATACATCCTCCTCAGTGGGCATGTACCACTGGTCGATAACAACTCAGAAAGCATGTCGCTGGGCATTCCACCTTCGGATAAGACGTCTCAAAAAACCACTATGGGACTTTAGCGAAGTAGCCTCCTCATAGAACTTGAGGAGGCCTACCTACCTTAGGATCCCCAACGTCGCTGCTATAATAGGGTGAGGGTACGCATCTCTCTCCCTCTCTCTTGCCTCCCACAGGTGAACCATGTTATATTGTTTCGCCTGTTATTGTTGTTGTTGCTCCTCTTCTCTCCTTTCATGTCTTTGAATGATTGACATATTAAACACAATTTTTTAATTAAATGACACATGTATTTACAAATATACGTATATAAATATTTTTTGAAAAATAAATAAAACAATAGTCGGTGTGCCACAAACACATTCACGCACCAGTAACGGTGCATCCCTGCATAGAGATGCACCAGTGATAGTGCACATAATGATATAAAAATCACCCAGAGCGGTGCTCTAGAAAATATTTTTAGCGGACCATTCACTAAGTGCGGTGTGAGGAGGCCAGTGCGCTGACTTCACTAGATGGCTTGGGTCTTATAGCTAACTGAACACACCTCCCTCCTACCACCATATATAGTCGTACAGTGTGGCCAGGTGTCCAAGCGCACCGCTCTTTGTCGTAAAATTTAAAATTAACATGAAAGGAAAACATAGGAATATTATATATTTAACTTGGGTTTTCATTGAGGACATCATGTTCTTTGTCATCAAGAAGTTTTTTCAATGTATACTGTATTTTAGAAAAGATCCTAGACTAGTATTAATTACTCTCCTTTGAATATTGTAAATGTAAATTCTCCTTACTCAGTTTATCTATATAAAAAACCTTCTTCTAAATATCATGATGATCATCCTATGCTTAATAAGCCTCAAGTTTTCAAGACTAATTTTGTAGCTTCTGTACATACTCCTATACCTTGTAAAGTTCCAGATAGATACAAATGACTAATCTTACCTCCTATCCTCCATGATTTCCCTGAAAATTACTATAAATATGTTCTTAGATTTTATGGAGCATATGGTAACATCACTGCTGAGAAACACATTCATGGTTTTGAAAATTTTATTGACCTTTTCGAAATTAATGAAGAGAATGTTAGTATTATGATTTTTTCTCTTTCTTTGTAAGACAAAGTCAAGAGTTGTTTCAAGAACTTGCCTACTACAGGCATCTCTGATTTCCAGTTGTTCACCAAATTTTTCCTTGACACGTAGGTAATCAGAGTGAACCTTTTACTGAATCTAGAAGAGTATAACCAACTAAAAATATAGTGATGTCAGACAATACAATAATTTTCTTCTAGTACTCTATGCTAGCTAATATAAGACCACTTGCTGGCTTAGCTTTCCTACATTATCCAGAGGCTTTTGATCCAGAAATGGAGTTTCACCTGAGAGAAAGGAACCTTACAACACTTGAACATATGAAAAACAGTGAGTAGATGTAGAATCTAATCTGCTGATCAGAAGGGAAAAGTTGAAGGCAGAAAGGAGGGAGAAGAGAAATGTAGAGAACTCCACATCGTTAGAGGTAAAGCTTGACATTTTGGAAGAGAAGATGGAGAACTGATTATTTTTTTCAGGACCATGTCTCACTGATTGAAGAAAATCAAGTTGTTGATCTGAAACATTTTCATTCCTATCCCAATTTTCATAAATTTAATAATTTCCTTAGTTATGCATTAAGGGACAATAAAGAAATTATATTTACAGATAAGGTGGCAGAGAAGAAATATTATGATCAGATATATACGCTTAATGACATTCCTTCTTTTGATAATGTGCTAAATTTTGATCAATACGAAGATGAATATGTCCCCCAAATTGAAGCTAACTTTGTAAAGCAATCAGTAGCTGGTTTGTACAAGGAGGAAGTTCAGTTTAAGAAACAGAAAGGCAATAATCATCTTAGATATATATGTGATAGTGATGAACAAAATGTAGAAATTTTTGAAGTAAATGAAGGATTTCTCCCCTTATATTGTACGTCATTCCTATTCATCAGAGAAATTGTTTTCAAGAACAACAATCAATAGTCTTTATGTGTTGATGTGGACAAAAAAGAGGACAATGAAACTCTTGATCAAAATTCATTAGTTTCAGAATTACAACCATCAAGCTCCATTAAAGAACATGATCGAATGAAAAAGGGAAATTCTTTACCTTTATGTTTTGGAACATTTTGGTTTTTTAAGGAAATTTTTTACAATAGATCTGAAATAGAGAATGAGAAAGTTGTAGAAATTTACAAGGTTTCATTGGAACGAACATATAATAGGTTGCAACAATATTTCCAAGTTTTTCATTATCCAGTAGATAATGTGTTGGATGATTTGTGCAATAAAAGTTTGTCTCAATCAACTAATTGTGAGGTTCAAGATCAAGAGGATGAAAGTTTCATCAGGCAGGCATTTCCGTTGTCATGCTCAACAGAAATATCATTACAAGGCTTGTTTGGAAATCTACAATTATCTCAGGAAAGTTGTGGGTTAATCTAGCATGAAGGTAAGGATAAATCGAAAGGTTTATTTTCATGGCAAGAAGACTATCCAGAAAATATTTACAGTCTCTTGGATCACTTAAAACTTAGTACATATGTCTTGAAAAGCCTCCTTCCTCCAAAACAAGAAGCAATAGTGCTGCATTTCGATGTTGAAATTGAGGATTATTTTGGCAGTGAATCTGATAACTCTTGTCTTAACATGTATGTGGATGTAGAAACTATATCTGCAATACCAAATTATGACCATGGATGTGACAAATACTTTGAACATCAAGAAATAAGTCATAAATTTCATGATTCCATTTCTTTCTATATTGATGATTTTTTCACTGTAGAATCCCAAATAATTTCTAGTACTTGGCATGTTTTTCATGATCTTATAGCTCGCTATTGTGAATATCAAACTTACATTTAGTTTCTAGTGTCTTTACAAATTTTGGCTCTGAGTTTTGTAAAAGGAAGAAAATGAGCCCAAGTAATAGATTAGATTTTTGTTTCGATATACTAGATAGTTTACATTGTTTGAAGTTAAACATTTAGTGTTATAATAGGACTACATATAAATAAATAACCTTTATAGGTAAGCATCCTTTCAAAATTCATATTTTCAGTGTGCAAAATTTTTAGTTTTACGTTTTGCAGTACAAAGTTAGATTGATAGTTTTCCAGTTGTAATTTCAGTTTCAGTTTGCATGGCTTGGGATCAGCCCAATGGATAAGGCACTGATCTATGAAAGAAAAAATTCTATGTTTCTTGACTCCTCACAAGGAGAGTGGAATCCCCTAGCTAGAGCCATTGTTAGGGTCCTATATTTTATAGGATCTCAAGGTGATTGAGTATTTCATATTTGTAATTTTACATTGTAAATAATTTTCAATTTGCAAATGATTTCCAAAAAAAAAACATATATAAAAGAAAATAAAAAGAGGGTATGTCAAAAGAAAGTGAATATGAAGAAAAATTCAAAAGGAATAAAAGAGAATAAAACCCCACAAAAGAAAAATAGAAATAACATTGAAAGTGATGCAAATTTAAATCCCACTACTATTAAATTAGTTTCTTTTAAGGTAAAAATTCAATAATATTTTGTGTAGTTTTTCCTAAAATTCCCTAATAAATAGATTTTTGTTCCAATCATAAAGTTTAATCATGATAGAACAAGTGTGAATTTCATGTTTATTAGGTTAGTGGATAAATAATTGCCAAATAGTTTAATCTTGGAAAATCATTAGTTAGGTAGAAAATGATATTGATTCAACAACCTAATCTAAATCAATAGGAGAAATAAGTGATAGAGTAGGTTATATTTTTATTAAAAAATAAAATAAAATAAAAAGAGGTTATGTGGGTCAGCTAGCTTAACTGCAACCTAAGGAAAGAGATGAAAAAATGTTATCTTAGAAAAATAAATGAATGTTAAAGGATAGGTAAGGCTGAAGAACAATTTTTCTCAACTTCAACATTACAGAATCCTATCCCACAAGAGAAATAAGGAAAAAATATCATAGAAGAAGAGTCACCTTCAGTGACTGACACTCCCAACAAAGATTCCAAAATCATGTATAGGAAGAGGAATAAGCTAAATCCAAAGGTAAATCCAGGCATGGTGTTATCACCAATAACATTCATTTTTTTTTTGCATATTCCCTTTCTCTAACTTAAAAAACCATTCAAAACTTCAAAAAAATCTGACCTTTATCATTTCTTGCATTGCTAAATCACAAATTTATTTTTCCCCGCCTTATGTTTTCTGCTCCCTCTTGCAATTGTGATACTCTGATGCAATATATCGCATATTTAATTATTGCTCGCATTGCATTATCACATTTCACATTATCTCATTATCTCATTTCACATTATCACATTATCGCATTTCACGTTATCACATTATCGCCCGCGTCACATTACCATATTTCACGTTATCGCATTATCGCTCGCATCGCATAATCACATTATCATATTATCGGTTGCACATCCTTCACCATTTATGTGCAGGATCCTAAACCCAAATGCAATAATGCGATGTATCACATTACAATCCCACCACCTTGTTACCACCTCGGTAGGGTCCACCTTCCACCACGTCACTCATTGCAATCACAAATTGCAAAAAAATTTGTTCCCACCTTATGACCTCCACTCCTAAACTACTAATACGAGATGATTTAAAGTCGTGATTGATTATATGGTTCATTAAATATTTGAAGTACAAGATTATATGGTTACGCATGTATACACCGCTAGCTGAAGATTATCGAGGTTTATCAAGGTTTTGAAGTACAACAAATTCCTGAAGCCATCACATTTCCAAATTTCAAGGAGCAGATCCTTAATGTCAGTTAGTTGTTATTTTTTTTTTATGGACAATGCCACTTCACTCAAAGTGGTGATGTTCGATAATATAATCATAAATACATTATGTTAAGACTGTTATTGTAATAAATATAATTTGAGTCCTATCAGGTCTTAAACTCTTGTAAACAAAAATTTTGCAAATGAAGAGCGATGGGAGAAGTTAACTGAGTTCCAAGAGTAAAAATTATCAAAGAGAAGTCATCTACAGCCAGCTCAGGGAACAGCACATTAGACAACATTACAACTAGCACAACCTACCAATAAGCTTTCTCATCAATTGATTCCTTAAAAAATAGTGCTAGAAAGCCAAATCACCCACATCGAGCCTATTTTTTGTAACAGTTAGAGTTTATTATTAGATTTAAGGATAATAATACCCTGTATGTTGAGACAACATTTATTGTAATCCATTTTGTAGATTTTACTTTAGAAATTATATAAATACTTCATCATTTTAAGTAATAGATGTTGGGATTTGTAATGAGGAAGACTACAATTCACTGTAAAGAAGTTCATTGAGTTCAAGTGACCATTTGCAAGTAATACAAGACCAGTTGTTTCAGTATTCATGTGGTGTATTCAATGGTGAATATTTTCTTCTGTAATTGTTTTATTTCACTATTTTTCCTTTCTTTGTGTATAAAAAAAATATTAATTGTAAAACAAAAATTGTGATGAATAAGAAATGTTAATCAGAACACCTTATTCTGGCTTCTTTTACAATTTATATGTTTTCTACTAAATTTAGATTGAAGAATACTTAATTTATTTTCAATATCTATTGAAACCCACTTTGCTTCCATCTCCAAAATTCATTTAAAGCCTTAAAGGATCCAGTTAATACAACCTAGCTTGCCCTATTTCACTCAAGATTGATACTTCTGCAAATTGATCACCCCAAGCCTCTTTGAATCCATTTCCCAATGTCACTCTTTTTGTTCCAACCAAACCAATTCAAAAGCAAAACTATGAACCCATTAACTAGCCTAAAATTCCCAAGAAAAAAAGTGAAATTTTATAGGGGGATCCCTCTCTGAAGCTGGTAGGTCTAGATCGTAGCTTCCAAAGTAGTTTTGATGTTACCTCTATAGTTTTTTCTTCAGCATTGAAATTATCGAGTGATAACACCTGCATTTCATGGAATAAAGTTGTCACATACTTCGAAATTGCAACCTTCATTGTATCTAAAATTTTTGACCAACCACTAAATTTGTGATATGTTGCTTACTTTGGGCAGCTCATTCCTCTAACCCCAAATAACATTTCTAGTTCATAGTCATTAGGAACTGTCATATAAAAGTGTGAATTGTGACTGGAATAGCCCTAGTGCATGCATTAAACATAACACACATTGTTAAATTGTGACTAGCCTATATATCCTCTATTAATGCAATTTACGACTAGTCATTAGATCTGCAACATGAAACCAATCATTAGATTTGTGATTTTCAACCTCCCTATTATTGTATTTTGAAATTGCGGTATCATTTTGCATCTCTTAATATTTGTATTTCTTAAACTTCCCCAACCCTTCTTATTCCCTAAACCTAATATTTATATACATATTTACCCTTTGTATTCTACAACTAGACTTTATCTGTCTTCATCCTTTACCTATCCCTCTTACTCCCACACTCTGCAAGGTTTCGTTTCCTCACCATGACTATACCTCTAGTGTAACATGCAATTGCTTCTTAGACTTGAACCTTCATGCTTTTCCACTACCGAATTATATATATATATATATATATATATCCATATCCTGAAGACGGATTCCCATTTGGATTCGAAACATCAACAATATTCTTATAACATTATGGATAATCCATATAACGTTTCTTAAACTTGCACCATAAGTATAAAAATCAATCCTTGGCCCCTAATTGTTCTTTCCATCATTAATAGTCATTTCTTTCCTTTTATCATTGTGACCTTTGACTATACTTGCCTTCTTTCTCCTTCATGTCGAAAGTCACACTTCTATTCACCAGCACTGTGACATGAATATGTGACCAACACTATGAAAATGAAATGTCACCAATAGTATGAAGATGATTTATGACGCACACAATGAAGAGGAATGAAACCAACATTGTTAAGAGGATTTGCAACCAAAACTATGACTTGAAGGTGCGACTAGCCTTTGCTGATGTGATTTATGACTGGCCTATCTAGCCTCTGCTGATGTGATTTAAAATGTATTCATTGCCACTAGAAATTTTGTTTGGAACTACAATGATGTCTGTCACTAGAAAGTGTGACTACAACTACAAGGAATACGAAAGGTCACAAACATTATGAAAGGTCACAGGGAAGCTGAGACCCACCTCCCCGTTTGTACAAATATACAGTCATGCCTCTTTTAGAAATTTCTTTAGCACTTGAGCTAAGACTAGCATTAGATAATTGATTTGTGCTTAAGGAGATAGATGCACTTAGCCCTTCGAATCTAGTAGGGATAGTTATGGTGAGGCTAGGGTTTTATTTTTTTTATATGGCATGAGTTGTTAGAAAATTAAATATTATAGAGCAATGAAACACATAAAATATGCGGAAAACAAAAGCACACAAAACACATAAAATCAAAGAGACATAAATATACGTGGTTCACCTAGTTTGCGCTATGTCCACCCCAAAAAACCAGACCTTCCTTTCTATTATCCAGCATAAATGAAGAGACACAACCTACAGCAGATCCATTGTAATATCTTCTGTTCTCTCTCACAATCTCCCTATCTATTTCTCACTCTGAGAATAAAAAAACAATAGACAGCCGCAATACAATACCCTCATAAAAGCGAGGGGTTGCCTTCTAGGGAAAAAAACCCTAAACTAAACATAACTTCTACCTTCAGATCATCCACCTAATGAATGGCCCAGATTTACTAGAAATTACTATACTTTTACAAGGCAATTTTACATCTGTTCTTAGCTTCAGGGGCGCTGCCACGGAAACCCCCCTCCAGGGGGGGCTCCATAAATTCGCAGCCACCCCCCAGGAAGCATTTAATTACGAGCAGCATTTCCGGCCCATTAAGGTACAGGGGTCCAACTCTGTGATACAAAATAAACAAGATAATTAGGCTCCACACCCAACATGAGTAGCACATGATCCACTACTCGTATTTTATGAAAATTTTTAATATGTAATTTAATATACAACATTCATAATAAGAAGTTATTCACTTTTAGATTTTATTCTAATGCATATTTATGGAGGTTGTACTGACTATATTCTATTACTATTGTGTTTGTATGTGTGTTCTCATGTGGTGATATGTTAATGAATTTATTCTTGAATTATTTCTTACATGGTTGCTTTGAGTCCTTTCTTTCTAATTCCATGCCATGCCAGTGAAGTATTGTGCACTTACTTGGAACTAGTCTCTGGCATGTTCTTGCTCATGTATGTCTGATATGGTTTTAGTTCATTAAGATGTCTTATGGAATTATCCTTCTTATTGTTTTGATGTTACATTATTGTATCATGTTTTATAGGTTTTCAATCTTGGGCTCATCTCATCTCTATTATTTGGGAATTTCATACTTGCCCTCATCCTAACATCTCCTAATTTGATAGTGACAAGTGAAACCCACATGATGGCTACTAGGCCTACATACCAGATGGGGATCCTATCCCAAATGGTGTGAGGCATAATTTGAACCACACCAAGGAGACCCCTAGCTATTGGCAATACATTTTAGCCCATCAAATAATGTTTTTGTGCTAGAAGGAGGGAATATGGGAAGTCAACCCTCTAGGGTTTGATTTGAAGTCTTTGATATTGAAATTAATCTTTCCTAAATCGTTCCAGATTTCTTTTCTAAACGTAAAATAATTTCACTCCCTATTAAGGTATTCAATTTGTTATCAAAAGGTAATTTTGATGGTGAGGGTTAAATATCTACATTTGAGCACACCCTTCATTTTAGTCAAGGTTTTATCTCTAACAATGTGTGGATTGATAGTACTATATGTGGAATTTTCACACTTACTTTGCAAGGTCACGTCAAATAATGTTGTAAGATCATACCACCCACATCTATCAATTATTTTATGCAATTCAATGATGATTTTTTATTTTCTTTCCAAGAGTTTAAATTTTCAGGATTTATTTAAGGAAATTGATGGACTCAGAATAATACCAAATGAATCAGTTAATGACTTTTCAAGGAATTTTATTAACATATTCTACAAAATTTCCGAGAAATACAAATATTGGTATCATCTATTGTAAGAATTTTCTCATCTAGCCGACCTTTATGAGACTAAATATAAATCTAAATTAAGATTTTATAGTTAGCTATCAAAGGGTTAAAGTATTATCCTCCCTAACTTCATTATGCTAACATTTTCCTCAGGGGTAAGTCAAATAAAACCTCAAATTGTGGAGGATGAAATGGTTCCCCTTGATCGCCCTTATCCTTTTTCATCTTCACAAATGAAACTGATTATTGTCCTAATATACATATCTCTATTATTGATGAAGCAGTTGATGAGGAAAATTTCCCTAAAAAGGAGTGGATTTGTCTTGATTTGCATGCTCAATTAAAATTATATAAATTAGAGCAAGCCCAATCTCATATCCTCAGCAGTAAGCTATCCCATGATGGTCATGTTAATAAATCTAAAATTGTTGATACTTTTCTTTCATCATTCCATGATTTGATCTTATCTTTCCCTCCCTGTCATGACCAAGTATCTATATTGGGTGATAGGATATGTTCAATTGATTCCCTACAGCATAACATACATGTTGATGCAGGAAATCTAGGTTAAATCAGATTCCCGCATATAAACTAATGAATCCTTCCTCTTTTCTTAAACACTTAAGAAAAGCTCATTAAAATGCTATTTTATTTAAACAAATATACATATAATCGAAAGAAAGCTTATACAAATAAAATACACATATAAGATAACATCAGAAATCTTTGGCCATATATTACAATGGAGAGCTTCTTTTAGCTCTTGGCCCTTTCAAAGCTCTCAAATCACTTCACACTCTCTCTTAATCCCTCACTTCTCACCTCTCTCACTCTTCTCTATTTACATTCTCATACAATTCTCTTATTTATACAAAAATATGGATTTAATCCATTCCAAAAATCTCTCCACATAAATCTCAACTAAATCTAATTTACATTCATTCTAGGTGTAGACTCAACAAAGTCCCGTACATAGAATTCCTACTCCCTAAATTTGCTACCTAATTATATTTCACTCATATCATTTTATTTATTAAAAGAATATATAGAAAAAATCCTCACCTTTTCTATTAAGTTATTAAAATAAAAAATTTAATTAATAAAATAATTAAAATGTCTCACCCCCCTTATTACATAATTAAATAATGAAAATTGAGCTTGATGCTCCTGCATCAGACTCCCAAGGTTTAAATTAACCATGATCGCCTGATCATGTGTTTCAGATCTTTGTCTTCCTAGATCCCATATCTTTTGCTGCAATTCTCCATTTGTTGTTGCTTTGGTTTGTTGTGTTTCTCCAAGTCTCCACACTTTGTGTTGTATTGCCCCACTGGCTATGCGCTCACAGTCTTTTGTTGTCTTCCTCTTGCTGCTTCTTCTTTGTTTTACTACCACTATCTACTTCTAGGATACTTTCATCATTATCCTCCTTATCAGTCTAATTTCTCTGTCCAATAGATCTTTTCCAGCATGTGCAATAAAAACTGTACTCACAAAACAATTATTAAAATAAAAAACATAAGGGAAATTTTACACAACATTCCATACCTTCATTTTTTGTTGGCCAATCATCAGATGATCCTTCTTCCTCTGCTTCAATATTCTGCTGAATATTTCCATGAGATCCCTCTGTCTTCATTTCTTTTTGAGATCTTGCTATCTTAGCATCATTCTGAATATATTTCAGATTCAACTCTTCTTCTTTAACAAACTTCAAAGTTTGTTCAACACCCTGTGATGTACCTCCAATCAAACACAAATAATTAGTCTTAAAAACATCAAACCTTGTGGTCTCACTTGATGATTCAGTCAACATCTATCCTTGTTGTTCTGAATCCTTCACTTGATTCAGTTCCTCTGTAGGTTCCTCTTCTATCACATTATCACTTTCAGGAAGCAATGAACCACATTCTGGCTCACGTATCAAATCTACCTTTAAACTGAGTAACTCTTCCCTGAATCGAGCATTCAATCTGTTCTCCCACTTCACTTATAATCTATGTCATGTGACTTTCCTCTTCATACTCCATCCATATCTCTAGTCTAATTTACTTCTCTATAACATTTCCATCAACAACTCGAGATGGAAATTTATCTCAGCTCTCTCTCTGTCAATCTTCTTTTGACTCATTCTCATGCCATTTGACTTGGCATCTTCCGTCTCATTTCCTCTGCTGTGGTCTTCTTCAAAACCTCTGCAATGAACTTCAGTAGTAATCTTTGTCTCTATCTTTATTATTCCTCACTCATTCATCATGAGTTGTACTGAAGCCTCTGCAACAGTAGTCTTCCCTGCTGCCACTTACCTCACCAATCCTCTCTTTGGATTTGGTCTTTGGCAAGAACCAGTTCTCTTATTCTCTGGAACCTCTTTGAGAATCCTGTCTACTCCCTCTAGGCTTCAACTCATCTGAACACAACTTTCCTTCTTATCCAATCTCCATTGGAATTCTTCAAGGTTCTTCTCCACACTTTTCTTTCATTCAGAAACTATTACTAGTCTCTTTCATCAATACTGTTAAACTGTGATCTTTGTTTGCTGAGATCTGCAACCTGTATTTTGAAAATATCATCTTCAAAACCAGATTTAAATATTTCATGCACCATACAACTGCATATTATAAATGGTACATCATTCACACTCCTTCACACAAATTCCACTCACGCAAATGTGAAACCCACATATTGTGCATAAAAACTGTCTCACATAAAAATGCATATTCCTCTCTATATCACCCAGGATTATCACATTCTCCCTTTCCATTCATTTAATATAAACTTTAAATTTATTTAAACTACTGTGGTGATAAAACCTTATACCTCCACATTAGCAGCATGTTGACATAAATCATCTCTGCAATACTTATTTATAGGTTCAATTAAGAAAACCCCAAAATGTCAACATACAACATGCTTAGTAACACCTTTTTCCTTGCGTCATAATTCAGTTGCACCAACCCGATTCATATTTCGGCTCTTCATAAAAATCATTGATCTGGAATAAAGTGCTGCATTTTTTTTGAAGCTGCTATAAATGATACCAAATAATGTAGGAAAATCCAAACAACGCAATTCCTACCTTCGAAGTAATGTAGTAAAATGTGAAATTTTACCAAGGCCCAAACTTTCCAACAAGACAAAATTAGTTACCTCTTATTGGTCTAAATATGCCAGATTACCACTACGTCAACCAATGTAGAATGCCCCTTATTTTCCAACACAAATGATATAAGTGTCACAAACCAATATACTATTATTCAACCCAATGGTTTTTTTAAGATCTCACTTAGAAAACATATCGTGGATAAGTGAAATCCATTGAATTCATTGGACAACATAAATTTAATTGAATATCACATGGGCTGCATCATACCTCATAACTTGTCATCATATAAACCATTGCATAAACCACTTGTAATTAATTCAAAAACTCAACGTTAACACTTCAACGTTAATGTCATAACCCATGTAATATATGTAATACCCACGAAAATGTCACGCAGGCTTGTGACACAACATTTTCACTATCATATTAGACACACGATAAAGATGGAATGGCATTTCCTCCTAGGTAAACTTTGACAGCCTCGCCTCCTCCAAACGCACCTTGCCAGAGTTGTTAGATTTTAAATTAACTGCCTGAGGATGGCCAATACGCACGGTCTTCGCAAATCATCGAAAAAACCAAAGAAACCGTAACCAAAGACAATTCCAAACTGGTTGAAATTAAGTTGAAATTACATTGAATTACTTATTCATTTACATGATTCCACAGGTTGTGATCAAATTATATCGTACACAGACTTTAAACCACTCATTATTTACATCATGCATCATGATATTACCATGTACCATCTGTTTCTCATGAGTTTCCGAACATGCTTCCTGAGTAAACTTACCTGCATTTGTGCTTTCGCTGTATCTTCACCACGCTAATGATGTTCTGTTCCCCTTCTATTTGTGCTATTACTTCACATTTATGCTGCTCGGTCCACTTGTGTTTAACGATGTCAATAAACTCATGTTTAATGCTGCCCATCAATGTCGTCCTTGCTTTAATGCTCCAGTACATAGCTCAATTTTCACATGTGTTGCCCAATTTCTGCTTCACCAGCAACATAGACTCCAGAAATACATCATTTCTTTGGCATTTATTGCCTTTTCTTCTACACACACCAACGTTATTGTGTTCGCACACTCACACACAGCATATAAATTCTCATGATGAGTCTTCCACCTCATAAACCGACTTGAATAGTGCTAGAAATTTCCACCGCTATCACTTTCGAGGTATCGATGGTCGATGGTCTAAATTTCTGAAAATTAAATTATGTTAATAATACAATGCCAATCTACTCTGAAATTCATAAAAAATGTGATTTCTTTATACTACACGTTCTGCCTGATATAAATCTTTGACTCCCGGTGGAAAGGATGACTTACACTCACAAAACACAAGTCATACATCACACTAATTTTTTGTGCACTTCCTCTGCTATCAAAGTGCACTCAACCTTGTTAACCTCCGCAAGTAGGCGAGCTTCATCAATGAAAGGAAATTTTGCAACACCCTACCAAGAAAAAAGTTTACCATTCATGTCAATCTCAACGTCAATAGGATAAAAGTCAATAATCGGTGACTTTGGACCAGTCATCAAGTTTCTAGAATGTTCAGGAAGAACATTTTAACTTACAGCTGGAAAACTCCCATGAGTTGATTAAATGGTTTGAATGGCTTCCCTATTTAAAACCGTATCTGCAACTGATCCAGATCTCTCAGATCAGATGCAAACGGAGCATAATGATATGGATAAACAATTTCCATGAACATACTCCTTAGTAGTAATAACAAAAAACCCATCATAGTCCTTCAGTATATTTTGAAACAAAATCTTTTTGAAGTTTATTTGAAGTGCAGACCAGAATTTTTCATAGTAATACCTTTCTTTCCAATTCTTCATCAACCTCTTCTTTAGCTCTAACAATGGCTTCAACGTTCCTCTTATCACTGCTTCTACACTCAATAATGCTTATTAACCCAGAACAAAGCATGGAATCTCCACAGGAATGAAATTATGTCTCCTACGTTGGTTCATCCATTTAAATAAATATGCAACTCTTAACTCACAACTCAGTGCAAATCACATTACTTTTAAACGGACAGACTATTTACCATATAGGAAACGTGTCAACCGATTTTGAGTTGCTGCTACGACTTGAAACTATGGTATTCGTCCATCCTAGCTTGTGGTTCCTGCGCTGTTCTACTGGATGATCACTGTAATGATGGCTGATACGTAGGGAAAGCACAGTTGTACTGCATCCGAATGCCAAGTCTGCAGAGGTATAATTCACCGCCGTACTTCATTCCTCCATTCTTTGTTGTCTACAACTTCATATGGAGCGAGAAAGAAATGCTATGACTCTGTTGAGTCAGCCCAACAGTAGTAATATTTAATGTGTTCAGCAAAGTTAACAATGCTCCCACGAATCGCTACTACAGCTCCATAATCTGTCTTTTCTCACTGTTCCCATTGCCAAACGATTGCAACAGTAGTGGCTTGTTTTAACGCTGGTGGAAACACCCTCAATGAACTCCAATGCTCTCATTGACTCCGCCTGGAATCCTCTGCAGTTGATCAATCCTCACGATATGTAACAAATTCATCGCGCTCTTCGAGTACATCCATGTTTATGGACAGTTTCCTCCCTTTTCCATTTGGCTCCTGCATTAAAATTAGTTTCTCACAGTGCACACACGGTCTATGCCGATATAAATTTTCAAATTCAACACAAATATATTTATGCTCTGATACCAAATGATGCAGGAAATCAAGGTTAAATCATATTCCCGCATATAAACCAATGAATCCTTCCTCCTTTCTTAAACACTTAAGAAAAACTCATTAAAATGCTATTTGCATTAAACAAATATACATATAATCGAAAGAAAGCTTATACAAATAAAACTTAGATATAAAATAACATCAGAAATCTTCAGCCATATATTACAATGGAGAGCTTCTTTCAGCTCTTGGCCCTTTCAAAGCTCTCAAATCACTTCATACTTTCTCTTAATCCTTCACTTCTCACCTCTCTCACTCCTCTCTGTTTACACTCTCATACAATCCTCTTATTTATACAAAAATATGGATCTACTCCATTCCAAAAATCTCTCCACATAAATCTCAACTAAATATAATTTAGATTCATTCTAGGTGTAGACTCAACAAAGTCGCGTACATAGAATTCCTACTCCCTAAATTTGCTACCTAATTCTATTTCACTCGTATCCTTTTAATTATTAAAAGAATATGTACAAAAAGTCCTCACCTTTTTGCTTAATTTATTAAAATAAACAATTTAATTAATAAAATAATTAAAATGTCTCACCCCCTTTATTACATAATTAAATAATGAAAATTGAGCTTGATGCTCCTGCATCACATGTTGATCCGTTGCTTCCTCAAGGTGGCACTATCATGTAGGATTTGGATCTTGAACAAGGTTTGGTTGGAATTTATGTCTCTTCACCTGAGTATTTTCATCTTTTTTACCCTAATTTATTTGAAAATTATTATACACCGGTGACTTATCTAAATCCTTTACATATTTATCCTACTATTTTTGATTGAAATCATGTGCATAATGTTGTTACCTCACAATCAAAAGATGAAAATATTTAATCCCTTCCTCATGATATTTTCAATCTGCAATCTTTAATAGGTGAAGAGGAAGTGCAAGAGAGTCCTATGGTTAATTCATCTTCATTCTTATTCCTCAAAGAGTCTCATATAAATTTGATCAAATTAGTGGCTTTAAAAACTATCATCCTATTGACAAGGTATGCATCGATACATCTAATTATAGTTGTTCAT
This sequence comes from Pinus albicaulis, assembly GCA_034641835.2. NCBI lineage: Eukaryota > Viridiplantae > Streptophyta > Pinopsida > Pinales > Pinaceae > Pinus > Pinus albicaulis. The sequence continues at coordinate 1,071,194,224 of CM076572.1, read as the reverse complement.
ATTCAATTGTTTACCTCACTAAGCCATTGAAATTTGATGATTCAGCTTTTGAAAGTTGAGAGACTTACTGGGAAGTTCAGGCACTTTAGCTTCCATTGATGGTTATGTCAGATTCTCAAGATAATGATGAGATCCTTGTTATAGGTTATATTAGGGTTTCTTCACAATTCTCTCCTTTTACCACCATCTCGCTAGATGAAATAACATTTCTATCTTGATCCAACTAATTTTTTCTTCAAATAATATTTTAAAATTATATCAGCCGATATGCACCACTCCTTGTACTCTAATTTGTTTTTTGAAGAGAGTACACTGACCATTTTTTTAAATCCACAAGGTTCTCACTTTGCTAGTCCAAATGGTTGTTAGGTACAAGATGGTGTTATCTTACATTTGGGAGGTGAAATAAATAAGAGTATTTCCCTTCATTATCCGAACTGGAAATCTGTCATATGAAAGGGAAGAAATCAAACAACTTATTCATTCCATAAGACTCATCCAGATGATTCGTTACTATCTTGGAAATAAAAATAATATTACATGTTGAAAAACATGTCTGTCAATACTAGAACATTTTGTCAAACCAGAGATATATTCAATAATGAATTTTCTATAAAAATTGATGATGACCATGTGCATTTATATATTGATCTTATGAAATGACTAATATTTTATTATCTACCATTTAAGAGTTCAAATACTTATTAGCATGGTGGGGAACTTAATCTGTCCATGAGGGTTTTGTCAGGTCCTCACGCCCCTGACAAAATCCATGAACTGGATCAAATTAGTGTTTTTGATGAATGCTCATTTTGAGAAATTTTCAAGATTTTTGGGTTGGTCATTTTGAATTTCAAGATAATATTGTTGACTAGCTAGAATATTCTTATCTAGTGAATTCCTTGGAAATAAGAAAACATTTCGTCTCCATTGTGTTGGCTTTATGGTTATGTAATAATTAATGCATATTCTGCAGAAATGCTCAGGGTTTACAATTTTATCATTTTTTTTAAGAAAATATAATTATGACCTAGTTGGAACAATATTGTCTGGCACACTTTCATACCAATATGTGTGGCCTTCTTTCTCCCGTGCACTTCTTACTAGTAAGAATTTTTTTCTAATCAATGACCTTTTATTTTTTCATGTTGAGAACAACTGTTGTGGCTACATAGGAAGTTTGAATTCACGTTACCCAATCTCCTCTCTAGTTAAATAGAGTACTATGTTTAGTTTAGTTAGAGGCTTACTTATTAGGGTTTTATTGTTAATTTTTTCTTGCTGATGTCTTAGTCTTAGGATAATGAGGGTTTAGACATTATTTTTTTGTATGCTCCTGATTAGGTACTTTAGTTTTCTTTAAGAAAATATGAGTTTCTCTTGAATTCATGTTCATGCATTGCACATTACTATATTTCATTTAAGAATTAACTACATAATCATGCCACGACTCTCTGAGTTGTAGTTAGCTATTTTTTATTGAAGAAAATTGCACTGTGTTTCATTATTTTTCATGTATTGCATGTAATTCTATCCACTTCATTGCATTATGTATTAATTTTCTACTTACAATTATCTTCTCCTAGAATTTTAGTTTCGTAGATTTTTACCTAGCATTTCATCTATTCTCTATGCTACATGGGACTGCATTAGTTTCCCTTATGCTTCTTTGCACATGTTGAAACCCTAGACAAAATTATGTGGTCATTTCCCCTAATGATGAAACCTTAATTTAATGGTTGTGTAGGGTTTCGATGGTTGATCCAAGAGGAAACCTCTGATATATTTAGTCATTAAAACTATGTCCCAAAAAAACACTACCCATGAGTCTGATCCATTAATAGGGAAAATATGAATAGATTTTCATGGGGAAACAAAATTAATGCACATACCCTATACCTATAACTTGGACCCTTTGTCTATCATGGTATTTTATATTTCATGGTATATTTTCACTATACATATAAGATAGAGATATGTTGTATAAATGTCTCATGGGAGAAAACCCAAGTCAAAAAATATTTTAGTTTCTCGATGTAAGAAGAAACCTATCTTTCTCATAAAATAAGTCAAGATCCCTCATTCATCCTGGTGAAATAAAATCCCAATAAATTATGTCAATGTCCATTAAAAATAAAATTAATCAAAGAGAGGCTAAATTATTGAGACGGAATTCCTGTGCAGATAGTTGATGCAAGAAACTTCATCGGGGTACTGAACAGGCCTACTGGAACTAGAGAAATGGTAGAAACTCACATTAAAGTTCCGAATACAATAAGCCCTTTTTCATGTTATTTGCATCATCATTAGATACTAATTTGTCTGAGCCCCTGTTTCATCATGTGGATATTGATACGACTGAGCTAAGGGGACAGAGGCATGCCATATCTAGAAAATTTCAAGTAACTCAAGGGTTACGCATAGGATCTATTCAATATTTCCTTTAATAAATTATGAAACTCAATTTATTTAAGGGAAATATGTAGAGATGTTGAATTCTACTAGTGGTTTTCCAATTGTTGTAGCTTCTACAACACCAGACAAATTTTCAGACTGCATATCTAAATATTGGCCCCACTCGGTACTTTTCCAGGTTTTAACAAGTATCTAATCAGTCATCATTGAAGCCAAAATTGCTGTATCTTCATTAGACACATTTTATAATCTTGTTTGACCTACTTTATCCTCATTATTAGCATTTACCACACTTTTCATTTAAAGGATGTTTTAGCACTTCCTTTCCATTCGTGTTTATGTAATAGAATTATTTTTAATAAGGTTCCATATTTGTAGTTATGTGTGATTTTTTATGTCCCAAGGTTTGGAAAAGGATGCAACTAGATTAGAAGGTTCATCACCACTAGGAGCATCTCTTAATGTGAAGTAGAAATAATTATTTTAACTTTTATAAGATGCATCATAGGACATCTATAGTTCAATGTAGACATATTGTTATAGGGGTGAATCATGCCTATGTTCACATGTAATAATAAGTTTGGACTCCAGTCCATTTGGGATATCCCCATGCTTCTTTCTCTATCATTTCTTAGAATTTGACATCTCATTTGACCAATCTAGGTTTTCTTTGTATTCTTGCGATCTAGCCTCAAAGCTTAAATATGTGTGTTTTGTTGCCTTAGTCACAAGTCATAATCGCAGAATGTAGTGATAGTTTCCCAAACCACTATAAGTTTAATTTTTGAAATTCCTTAAACTCCACACACACCTTAGTCAAAAATTTCATTTTTAATTTGTAGTAATTTGGCATTGTTCTCTAAAGATGCACCTAGGACCTCACTATATGTAGTGCACACATCATGTTAATTTTCCAAGTAGGGTCAAATTACACATAGGAAAGATTAGATGATTAAAATAATAAGTTAATTATATTCCTCTTTTCTAGAGGATAAAAATCGACCTATACATCATCCCAATAGGTTAAGCGTAAGTTAAGTTATGATTTATTTTATTATTTTATGGGTCGGCCTAACCGCATGTTGATTTGGTGAAAGCCCCAAGTGGTCCCTCACAAGGTTATAAATAGAAGCGACCCCAAGTTCGTTTGCACACATTTTCTCATGAGATATTCTTCATGTTTTTTTTGTTATTGGTCATATTTTATGTTTCTCACTTACACATGTATGTCACAAGAGGCTTGCACAGTGGATCGATATCACAGACAGAGGCACATTTTAGATCTGGGTATTTCGGGCCAGGGTCATGGGAAGGAAGAGTATAGGTAGTGGTTCTATTGGGCCAAAGTTGTGGGCTAGACTTGTGGAGGCTACAACTCAGCTAGTAAATTCGTTGGTAGGAAGGCTTCAAGGCATGGCTAGAGTTATAGGGTGTACATACCCTAAGCCGTGGACACAAAATGCTATGGTAGTGGCTCATAGCCCCAAAGTCACTGGATGGGAGTGTTAAGACCACATCTCAGAGATTTATTAGGAATATCAAATTTGGTTCTCAGTCCAATGCTGCCACAACATCATCACTCATATGTCATACAGTCACAATCGCATCAAATCATTCATTGATAGTATTTTGGATACAGATCCAAAACTTGGAAATTGAGATCAGTTGGTATTGGTGATTCATTGGATTCATGTTTTTATATTATAGATATTTTTATACATAGATTAGATCTGTTTATTTCTGTTGTATACATGTACTGGGCTCATTGTACTCTTTGTTGAAATATTTTAAGGGTAATCTATATAAGAAGAATATTTGAAAGGGTTTCCCCCTCAGTTGGGCTTTCATTAGGGGAATTTTGAGGTCTAAAATGCACCTCCTAAGAAAAATGTACAACCAAAATAGACTCTATAAGAACCAATAGGATTCAAGATGATGATGTAAACCATGGGGGATGATTCACCATTTTGTAAGTAAAAGGGTAAAAACGATTAAAAAATAATAAAACACTTTTTCAATCATATTTTCAACTTATCTCCGAAAGTTTTTACTCACATTTCGAGCGAGAGTATTCGTTGGATGTAAAATTTAATTCCTCATCCAAGGAGTACCCATATTGCATAATTTTGATGGAACCTGCTACACGAAAAATGAGAAATAAATTAAAAAACATGATTTCAATCACGTTTTTGATGTATTTATCATTTTTCATGTAGCCGAGTCCATCGAAAATATGAAATATGGTTACTCCTTTGATGAGGAATTAAATTTTGCATCCAATGAGCACTACCGCTTGAAATCTGATTAAAAACTTTGGGAGATAAGTTGAAAATACAAGTTGAAAAAGTAGTTTTTTCTTTTTTCCCTCTAAAATCTGGTGATGTAATCAAATATTATTTTATTATTTCCACTATTATTTTAAATTTCGTTAGGAGGCCCATTTTAGACCTCGAAATTCCCCTAATGTCCCTAGTCTTGAACCAATCTCTATGTCTCATGGTTGTGATATTTTTTTCTCTATTTTTGCATGCATTGTTATATATTGAGTTACAATTTATGGTTATTTATATTGCATAGATCTAAATACACTATTAATGAAAATCTTATTTGGGCTTAAGTAATTGATACAACATAGAGTATTATTGAAAAATTAACATGGTATTAGAGCTCAGGTAAAGGAAAAGCCAAAGATAATACAAGTATTGAAGCCTGCATTATCAGATAAGATCTACAAGTTTATCAGAGAGTGGATCTACAAGTCTACCAGGGTGCATATCTACAAGCCAAGGTCGAGATGTCTTCCTCTAGCTTCAAGGAGCATGAGAAACTGGGTGACGCTTCAAACATTGTTGCATGGAAATTGAGATTATAGATTATTGATGACAAAAACAATGTGTTAGAATACATTCAAGGAAATATTCCTAAACCTTCAGAAGATGCCTTCACCATCATCAAGAATAGGTACAAGGAAGGTGAGTCCAAAGAGAAGAAATATTAGTTTTTGGGTTACAAGATCACTTATTTTCTTATGTTGGGAATTTAAATAAGTATAAAGATATGTATGATAATATAGGTGGTATGTATGAATGTAACAATATGAATGATATTATTACATTGAAATACGAACTCAAGGAAATGAAGATGAATAAAGGTGAGATTTTTCAACCTTACATCGCGAGGATCTCTCGTCTTAAATGTCAACTGTTGAGGGTTGGAGAGAATGTTCCCAACGTAGACCTGGTTATCGTGATTCTTAGATTTCACCCTCTATTTTGGGAAACCTGCATTACTACTATCATCAACAGCAATAGTATTCCATCATTTGATGAAAACTTTGGGAAGTTGAGTCAGGAAGAATCTAGAATGATAGGAAGAGGGAGGATTAATTAAAATGAAGAAGGAGAGCCTACTACTTATGTTTCCCTAAACAATAGAAGGAGAAATAGATAAAAATGAGGCCCATCTAGGATATCTCCTCATCAAAACTAAAAAGGAAGAAATGACAAATCACTTTCTCACATTGAATGCTTAAAATTTCACAATAAACGTCACTATTCTTGTGGTTGTCACGAGAAGAAAAAGAGGCCTCGATACAACAACAACAACAACAGTTATTATAAAAGAAGGAAATACAATCAACATAATAACCGTGAAAAATAGCATGAAAGGAGAAGAAGAGATTCATCAAGTGACTATGATGAATATCGTCCATATCACAGGAGGTAAAAAGCTTCAAGGTATGAAAGTAATACTATAGATAAAAATGAATATGTTCTCATTTCTGTACTTACCAGTTCTTCTCCACCGGATTCATCGGATAGATGGTTAGTACATAGTGGGGCCACACATCACTTTTCTAGTTTCAAATAGGTCCTCTCTAATCTGATACAGAGGGATACTAAGTTAAATATAATTCTTGGAGATAAATCCACTCATCCTGTAAAAGGATTTGGGTCCATTAAATTACAGTTAAACACTAGGGAATCAATATTTTTAAATGATTTCATGTATGTGTCAGGACCTATGAAAAATTGTATTTTTATTTTTTCATTAGAAGATAAAGGGATGAGGGTTTCCTTCATCAATGGGAAGGTCCTATATTGGCATGATGATTCACATGTAAAATATGCATTCACATTAGGACTGATATTTGAAGGACTCTACAAGGTCACATGAAGGCCACTATTTGTATTGGCCCTTAACACCAATAATGTTAGTGAATTATGGCCACTATGTGTATTGGCTCATCTAGACTATGATGCTCTTCTGAAATTGAAGAGACTGGTATTAGGTATAACTAATGTACAAGCTCAACATTACGAAGTTTCTCCTCGTTGCGCTAGTGGAAAGAAAACAAGAGGACTATTCCCCTCAAGTAAGAACAAGACATATGACATCCTCCATCTCATCTATTCAGACATATGTGGTATGATGCTTGTCCACTCTATTGGTGACCATCTATATTACATTAAATTCATTGACGATTAATACATAAAGACATGGTTATATTGCATCAATTACAAGGACGAAACCTTCGACAAATTTAAGGAATTCAAAACATAGATCGAGAATCAATCTAGGAAAAGGATCACAGTGTTCATATCTAAAAATGGAGGAGAGTACATGTGAAGAGAATTCATAGAATTTTTGAAGAAGGAAGGGATTAGGAAGGAAGCTATTGTACCTTATACACCTTAACATAATGGCCTTGCTAAAAGAAAAAACTAGTCGATATTGGAAGCTACTTGTGCTATTATTCATGATCAGAAGGTGCCTAATTTTTTTATGGGATGAACCAACAAATTTTTCTATATCTGTTTAGAACCGAGTACCTCTCAAGAGTTGAATAATAATACTCTAGAAGATATATTCACAGGTAATAAGTGAGACATCAGTCATATTTTCATATTTCGATGCCGTGTCTTATTTCATGTGCCGAAAGACAAAATGAATAAGGTAGAAGCTACATGTAGAAAATTTATATTTATGGGTTACTGTGAAGACTCCAAGGCTTACAAAATATACATTCTGGGTCAAAAGAAGGTTGAAATTAGCAGAGATGTAACCTTCTATGAAGATGCAACACTTTATAAAGCAAGAGATCTTCCTCTTCTTCCCAAGGAAGATGATGTTGATAAGGATATTCTCGATATCCATTCTATGCCTAAGTTAGATAATGATGATACACCGTTGGAACATATGGATCCATTAGATCCACCTCCAAGTGATATTCCTTTAAGGAAAATATAGCTTTGGCTTCACGACACTCTGTAAGAAAATAAAAGGAATATTATGTTCGATGATTATTCAGAGAAATGAACGAACCTTACAAGTGTCAAGGTTATATTGTAGTCATGAGTACCATGAAAAAAGATTAACCATACTCATTTGAAGAAGCATTCAAAGAGAAATCTTGGAAGGATTCCAATACTAAAGAATATGAATAGATCATGAAAAACAATGTGTGGGTTGTTGTGTTGAGACCACATGGGAAGTCTACTGTGAATTTGAAATGGTTGTTCAAAATCAAGCATGGAATCTATGGAAGCATTGAAAATTATAAAGTGAGGTTCGTAACTCATGGTTTCTCCAAAAAGAGGGAGAATATTACGATGATATATTTTCTCTTGTGGCTCGCTATACAACTATCCGCTAGATAGTTGCCCTTGGTTCTAGTCAAGAATGAAAACTTCATCAAATGGATGTAAGCACCACCTTCCTCCATGGTATGTTATAGGAATAAGTATATGTGGAACAACCACAAGTATTTTAAGTGGAATATCACACAATACATGTTTTCAGGTTGAAGAAAGCACTGTATGGATTGAAACAAGCTCCCCTATCATGGTATGCTCATATTGAAAACTATCTAATGAGACTGCGTTTCACTAGAGGCAGTGCTGATCTCAACCTCCATTTTAAGGTTTCTCATGGTATGCCTTTAATTTTGGTTCTATATGTTGACGATTTATTCTTAACAAGAAGTGAACCATTGCTAATAGAATGGCATAGGAAGATAGCCTTTGAATTCGAGATGAAAGACCTCAATCACATGCATTACTTTTTGGGCCTTGAGGTATCTAAAAGCCCTGGCGAAATTTTTCTCTCAAAGGTAAATTAAGTGGTTGATATACTAGAAAGGTTTGGTATGACCAAGTGAAAAACCATGGTCACTCTGATGGAAATGAACTTTGAGAAGTTGTGTGGTAAAACAAATAGACCTGATCTAGAAAATAAATCCAAGTATAGAAATTTTATTAGGTCTCTGATGTTCCTTGTCAACAAGTGTCTAAATATATGTGATGCAGTGAACACATTAAGTAAGCTCATGTTTGATCCCCTTCATGCACATTGGATAGTATCCAAACATGTATTAAGATACTTACATGGATCGTTCACACTTTGTTTGAAATACTCTGATGGAGATATCAAAATTCATGGATACATTGATGCTGACTGGGCAGGTAATGTCATCGATAGAAATACTATGTATATATTTCGTTTCTGTCTTGGTTCTACCGTGATATCTTGGATGAGTAGGAAGAAGAACTCAGTAGCGTTGAGCACGACAAAATCAGAGTACATTGATGTTAACACAATAAGATTTTTGGTTAAGTAATCACTTTGGCTAGCTCATTGGTCAAGTGTTTGAAACTATAGTGACATAATGTGATAACAAGGGCAGGATTCACTTAGCAGAGAAACATGTATTTCATCACAATTCCAAGCATATTGAGATTAAATATCACTTCATCCATGACAAGGTGTAGAGAGGAGTTGTTAGAATCCAACACGTTGTGATTGATGATCATACCACAAATATTCTCACCAACGAATTACCAAAAGGGAAGTTTCTAGTTTTCAGAGAACAACTTAGACTAATGAATGTAGCCCCTATAGATAAAGGGAAGCATTGATCGAGGACACTGACCAAGCTCTTCCTACCCTGCTTCAGTTCTCTGGATGAGGAATTGAGATGAAGGGCTCATGGGGTTGAGGGAAATTTGGACAATAGGGTCATAGATGTTGCTTTCCTATCTATCACTCATGGGATGTCTGTGATCCTTGTCCATTTTGACAGGTTGATTATCTCCCCCACCTTTGGCCATTGTAGATTATACCCAAGTTTGAATCATACCCAAAAGTAGGGCTTGTTGGTATTGTACCTCCCTATTTTTCCAATGAGTTGAGGAGGCTTGAAGGTGTTTGATCCTTAACTCTTTGTAATTCGAGTATCTCCTCCAAGATATATTATGATGGAGGTGTTCTACAACATTATTAATGAGATTAATTAATGGGAAGATCAGTAGGTGACCGGATAGGGTTGATATTTGCTCCCCTTTTTTGATTTTAGGTTGATACTGATCTCCTCGATGAGATTCCAAGATTGGAGATGTGATCCTACGTGAGATGATTTATCTTGTTTCTAGATGGAGGTGGAAGCTATTTCTCCTTGATACTTCTTCTTCTATATTCGAGAAATTTTCAACAGATGGAGTTGAGACATGATGACACCTTGATACAAAGATCTAAAGTAGAGATTGCAAAGTGAAATTCTTCCTAGCTGAGCGGAAGTGTTATTCTTTGAAAATAGGGTAAAATTCCATATTGGAAAACTCAGATGATTAAAATAATATGTTAATTAGATTCCTCTTTTTTATAGGATAAAAATCAACCTATATACCATCCCAATTGGTTAATCAGAAGTTAAGTTAAGATTTATTTTATTATTTTATGGGTCGTGCTAACTGCATGTTGATATGGTCAAAGCCCCAAGTAGTCCCTCACAAATTTATAAATAGTAGCGACCCCAAGTTCATTTGCACACATTTTCTCATGAAATATTCTTCACATTTTTTTGGTTATTGGTCATATTTTCTGCTTTTGGTTCACACAAGTACATCGCATGAGGCTCGCGTAATGGACCAAGATCAAAAGTGGAGGAACATTTCAGATATGGGTATTTTAGGCCATGGTTGCAAGAAGGAAGAGTTGATATAGCGGATTTGCTAGGTCATAGCCATGGGATAGGCTTGTTGAGGTCGTGGCTGAGCTGGTAAATTCATTGGTATGAAAGCTTCAGGGTGTAGGCAGAGTTCTACGGTGTTCAGACCCTAAGCCACAGGCACAGAACTCTGTGGTAGCGTCTTAGAGATCTGAAGCCATGAGTTGGCCATGTTAAGGTCACGGCTCAAAGAGGTATTGGGAAGATCAAATTTGATTCTTAGTTAGTTTCTTGTGCAACATTTTCACTCATTCATCACATAGTCACAGTCGCATCAGATGAGTCATTGACAGTATTCTAGATCTAGATCTAGAACTTGGCAGCTGAGATCACTTGGTATTGGTGATTCATTATATTCATGTTTTTTTATTGTAGATCTATTGATCTATAGATCAGATCTATTTATTTACGTTGCATACACGTACTAAAATCATTGTATTTTCTACTGAAATATTTTGAAGATAATCTATAGAAGAAGAATATTTGAAAGGGTTTCCCCCTTAGTGGGGTTTTTCTCTAGTCTTGGACCAATCTTTGTGTCTCATGGTTGTGATATTGTATTCTTTTTCATTGCATGCATTGTTCTGTCTTCAGTTACAATTTATGGTTATTTATATTTCATATATCTGAATACATTATTAATGAAAATATAAATTGGCCTTAAGTAACTTATACAACATAGAGCAATATTGAAAAATTAACACATCAAAGTTAGTGCGGACCTCCAAAATGCTAGCTTAACTGTATCTGAAAATTGTGACTAGCCACTAAATTTATGATTTGCAACTTAATTTAGGTAGCTCAATCTCTCTAGCCACAAATAAAATTTCTAGTTCACATTCATTCGACATTAACATATAAAAGTGTGACCTGTGACTAGATCGTCCCTAGCGCATGTGATAAACAAAGCACACATATTTAAATTGAAACTACCCTATTTAGCCTTTGCTGATGCAATTTGTGACGATTCACTAGATCTTTGACCTGCGACCAATATCTAGATTTTTGATTTATGACCTCCCTATTCTTATATTTTTCAATTATTCTCTACTTTTGAGTCTCTTCATATTCTTCTCGCTTCAACTTCCTAGACCCTTTATCTTCCTTAAACCTAAAATTTATATACATATTTATCCTTTCTATTTTACACCTAGACTCTATCCTTCTTCATCCTTTTCATATCCCTCTTATGCCCTCACTCTCCATGGTCCACTTTCCTCGCAATCACTACACCTCTAGTTCAACACACAATTTTTTCTTAGACTTGAAGTTGCACCCTTCACCACTGCTAGTTGAGATAGAGACTTGCACCTTGAGTATGAAAATGACTCTATCACCCCTAATAGTTCTTTACATCACTAGTAGTCATTTATTTCCCTCTATCATTGTGCTTTGTGACTAGACTTTCCTTCTTTCTCCCCAAGTTTGTAAGTGACACTTCTAGTCACCAAAATTGTGACTTGAAGTTGTGACCAACATTGTGAATAGGAATTGGACCAACACTGTGAAGAGGAAATGAAACCAACACTTTGAAGAGGAAATGAAACCAAAACTATTAATACGATGTGTGACAAAAAGTGTGACTTGAGGATGTTACTAGCCTCTACTGATGTGATTTTTGACTTGCCTATCTAGAATCTACCAATGATATTTTTGACTAGCTCATTATCACTAGAAATTGTGATTGAGGCTACAAGGGTGACATGGAATAGAAGGTGCGACAAGGAATATGAAAATTCACAAGGAATACGAAAGATCTCAAGAAATATTCAAGCTCCCCATTTGTATAAATATATCGACGTGCCTCATTTTCGAAGGATTTTAGCACTTGAGATAGGATTAGTATTAGATAGTTGATTCATGCTTAATTAGCTATAGGCACTCATTTCTTGGTAGCCAGCATGGTGAGTGGTGGGGATGCTAGGGTTTTACATTGGGAGATTGTATGAGAAACCCATGTTGCGCTAATGGGATTTTATGAACTTACTAAATATCTAATTGAATCTACAACATTCATAATAATAATTTCTCCACTTTTGGAATTGATTCCCATGCATCTTTATGGCGGGTTCATTGGTTTTCTTATATTCCCACTTTGTTTGTATATGTGTTTTCATGTGGTGATTTTTTAATGAGATAAATTTTGGCTTATTTCTTGCATGTTTTTCTTGAGCCCTTGCTTTTTTATTCCATGCCATGCTGGTAACTTGTGAACTAATTTGAAATTAACCTCTCGAATTTTCCGGTTCATGTGTGTCTTATGGCATGTTTCTTCTTATTATTTTGTTGTTATATTATTCTATCCTATTTTGCAGGTTTTCAATCTTGAGTTGATATCATCCCCATTCTCTGGGAATTTCATTCTTTCTATTGTCATGAAATCTCCTCATTTGAAATCCAAGAGTGAAACTAACATGATGCTTCTGGGCCTACATACCAGATGGGTATGGTATACCAAATGGTGTGAGATCTAATTGGGAATTCATAACGGGAATACACCCTAGTTATTGGTAGTACATTCTAGCCTATCATCACATATTTGATAACAATTGGTATCACAAGAAGTCCCTTTAGTAGTATTCTAAGAATTGGAAGGTAGATCTGAGACAATGGCTAACCAAGATGGAAATTACTTTAAAAAATCCCCCATGTTGATCGGAACAAATTATGAATTTTGGAAGGTATAAATGAGAGACTAACTAATGTCTCTTGGTTCATATGTCTAGGAAAAAATACAAAATGACTTTGAAAAGCTAGAATTATTGGTCAGAGAATATGATAAGCTTGAATTCACTTAGAATTGTAAAGCAATGGATGCAATTTTAAGTTTTTCTCTTGAATTCGAGTTGGTTAAATTAATGCATTACACAATAGCCAAATATTAATGGGATAAAATGATCAATTTTTATGAAGGTGATAGTAAAATAAATAAAGTGAGACTCCAAGGCTACAAAATCAATTTTGAATCACTAAAAAATAAAGAGGATGAAGACATAGTCAAAATATTTCTTCAAGTGGACGAAATGGTTAACACCATAAGTGGGCTTAATGAACCTATGAATGAATCCTTTATAGCTCAAAATATATTGAGATATATTCTATATAGATTCAATATGAAGGTATAACTTGTTGGACAACTGGCATTGTCTGGATGGCTAATGGAAAAAAGTGTGTTGGTATTGATGTCAACTAGACTAGAATGGATGTTGGTGATGGTATATGTGCTAGCATTGATGTGCAACCATGGCGGAGATGTGTTGGATATTTTTTGTTGTCTTATAATAGGAACGTGTGTTGTCATTGATTCCAACCATACTAGCATGAATGTTGACGGTAGTAGATGTGAGAGCATTGATTTTCTTGGTGTGTCAAGCTCAGGGGGCATTCCATGGTTGTTGAATTCTCTTGTAGAGAATCATCATTGTAGGAGACTTGTTGGAGAATCCATAAAATAATGACTATGATGTTTGGGAATCCTATGATTTGAAGGCATTGTTTCTTAGGAAGTTCATCTTAAATGTTCTTGGAAATGGAATAGCTTGATAGTCCTTGCAAATATTTCCAACGAAATGTTGATGTCTTCAAATGGCCTCCTTGATCAAAATTTATTAAGAGTCAAATTTAGGATCTTTACATTCAAATTTGTAGTTTCTGGAAGCCCAGAAGTTTGGAAGCCCACAAAATTATTATAAAGCAACCTGGATATCATGGATTTGGGATAACAATAACAATTCCCGGAAGCTCAGAATCTAGTTGACAATTAATAGGAGCAATGTCCGAAATCCTGGAAGTCAGTTGGCTATTAGCATGAAAAATACCTAGAATGATATAAACTAGTTGATGGTTAACAAGAACAATGGCCATAAGGTAAAAATGTCGAGAAGCCTAGAAGCCCAAAATCCTAAAGGTTTATTAATAAGTGAGGAGGGATATCATGGATCCAGGATAGTAAGGAATAACAATTGATAGATTGTCAATCGATGGAAACTACAACATAGATTTCATGGAAGGTTGCACTCGAAAGAAATTTTAATTTGGATTTATAAATCTTCATTGGGGTCAAGAGGTTGGAGGTTTTTTTATAACAAGGAAACAATTAAAAAGTGGGAAAATGTGGTGGTCCTTATTTTCAGTGGTGTAGACAAGTGGGCTAGGTAGCAATCCTGAAAGCCCTTAACATGTATGTAGTTCATCTTATAAGAAGTTACGGGTATGCAAGAATCCGAGCTCAAACTCGGTAGTGGAATATGTATATGAGTGGGGTCTGGTGAACTCAAAAATGTTATTTTCATGTATTTTAGTGACCAGGGGTGTAAAGAGTTATAAATGTAATAATCATCCACAGGCGAGCAAAGAATCTTACCACCTAGAGGCTTAGCGTAAGGTCACAACACTCATTTCTATGGCGAAGAAAAAGGGAAAAGAGCTAAGGCATGCCCAAACCTATAAGAGTTTAAAATTAAGTTTCATAAGATGTTATGGGCATGCGAGCCTCTGGGTTTGTGCAGCATAGGATTAATGGTATGGATGAGTTGAAATCTCTTGGCCATTGAGTGAAAAATTGGTCATGGCCATAGCTGGGATAATAAAGGTTGGAGTAATGACAAATACAGAAAATACTGGTTTGATATAAAAAGGAAAACAATTTGTAGAAGTAACAATTCACTCTATAACAACCATGTTCGAGATCTCTTTCACACTAAGAAGAATTGAATTGAAAAGATGGCTAGTTGTAGAATTACCATACTTGATTGGTCCTCTTGTCATGAAGAGATAAATGAGAAAGTAAACCTGTGAGTAATGGAGATTAAACCAAGCTCATTAAAAGAGTTGGAGTCCCATGTTGCTTGTACAAGAAAAAATCAATAGAGGTACTCCTTGATTTTGCAAGTAATACTGAGATTTAATTCTCAGTATTGGAGAAATGTACAAGTGCCCATTTTCATGTTTAAGGCAGCTACAATGGTCATGTAATAAAAAACAACAATAATATGGTGAGACATACAGGAGTACGATCTCGAGAAGTGTGCATGGGAGAGTGATGAATGACAGGGACTACATTGATAACTATGTTGCATGAAAAAACGATGAGGATTGTAGTTGTGCAAATGGGTGGATGCAACATTATTGACTGGGCAGAGTGGGGTGCTCCATTTTTAAAAAAATATAAGATAAATTTGAGTGTGGCTCTATTGTAGAGGGAGGCCAAGAGTGTGCATGAGCTACCAGGATAGGACAATAGGTTATGTGGAAATAAGGGGATGCAATTATATTGTATGCGATTTAGAGAAAAGGACCGAGAACATTATGTTCGTGCAGAATGAGTAGGGGATAGAGTGAAGCAAGGGCTGAATGAAATGTGTCTACTGAGTATAATAGAGGGACAAGAGGAAGAGGAGAACAAAAATCTGAAAAAATGTAGAGCGACTACCATTTATAGTGAACACTAATTCCATATTGAGAGTCGGTTGGAGCCTACAAAATAGGTAGTTGTTGCTTCCATATTAGTGGGTATATAAAGAGACCTTGGGGTTTCATGCTTCTTGTAATTTTGTGCTTTCATAAATTCAAGAAGTTACAAGTTGGTGCTTATAAAAAATACATGAAGTTAGTGATTTTGGTAAGATGATAAAGTGTCTAGAAAAGGAGGGAGTTGGTGCTTCCAGCTAGTTGGTGCTAGAAAAAAATAAAATGGAATTAGTGCTTCCTTTGAGTGGTGGTTCATAAAACAATTGATGTAATATTCTAGAAACTCTTATTTACATAAAATAAAAAACAAGCTTTGGTGTTTTTTCTTCCGGAATATTTTCCACATTAAACCTCTATGTATCATGTGTACGTTGCTCATGGTGCACATGTTTATGTGTTGATTTTATATTTCTGCCACATAATATGGTTTTAATGATTATATCAATGGTTTCCAAGATTGAATGTTATATGGATGGTTTCCAAAATTGGATGTTGTATGTATATTGGATTTTTTTTAAATTAGCCTTAATATTGATTCACTCCCCTATCGGTATTAACATTGTTTCCAACAATTGGTATCAAAGAAATGTTTCTTCAGGAACAACTTAATTTCTCAAAGGTATATCAAAGGGAAATAATCGATAATAATAATCTGGATATCACCAAAGGGAGTCCCATTTTTGAATGGAGAAAAGTATGTACACTAAAAGGTTAGAATGGAAGCCTATTTTATGACTTTATATCTTTATGTATGGTGCTCCTGATTGAATGTAGAAAATAGTAAGTGGAATGGAGAAGCTAAGGAAATCATCATGAAAGAATCTTCCAAGCCAGATGATGATGAAGTAAGTCATTGTGAGACAAAAAATGAAATGATGGAAAAATTTCAATTTGTAGATGGAGAAGATACCAAAGTGGCTCAAGAGAAGGCGAAAGAAATTTCTTGATCAAATAGTGAACTAGAACATGTAGATGCTAGTGATAAGAATAAAAGGAAGAAGAAGAAGAAGAAGAAGTAATCCCCTAAAATAGATGTTGAGAACATTAAAGATCATCCTCTTAATGCGCAAAGTAATCCTCATCACTCTTGAGAGGAGGGTGAAGAATAAAATGAAAGGTCATGCTAC
Source organism: Pinus albicaulis (assembly GCA_034641835.2). Taxonomy (NCBI): domain Eukaryota; kingdom Viridiplantae; phylum Streptophyta; class Pinopsida; order Pinales; family Pinaceae; genus Pinus; species Pinus albicaulis. Next base: position 1,071,177,208 of record CM076572.1, on the reverse strand, counting down.
TAAGAAGGTGATGCAGGAGGATACCACTTCCAAATCAAATTTGTACTTTGACTAGAATAGGGGTATTTTTGTTCAGCAAGGAATTTGGTTCCTACATGTGTGAATATGTTTAACTTAATTTATTTTCCTAAGTTTCTATAATAATTGTACATAAATGCTTTAAAGCAAGGATTAATGTAATCATATCTACTCTTTAGGATAGATCTTGTGAATATTGACAGAGTTAGAGATGTTTGAGCATTAGTTGGATCTCTTGAGGATTTAGTAGATCTAGAGAGTCTAGAGATAATATTTTGATGAGGATATGGCGGATCTAGACTTGAATTAGCTCATAATCCCACTTGTATAATTATGTAATAAATTTTTTGAAAATAGTGCCTAGTGGCTCTAAGTCCGAGAGGGACAACTAATGTATTTCAGGGCATGGGTCTTTTAAATTACTTTTTATAACAAAAAATCACTCTCTTTTGAGTGTTTTTGGAGTGAAAGTATATTTTATTGTTGGATGTTAAATGTTTTCTTATTATTCACAAGCACGACATATATATGTATGAACAATTGTTTAATGTTGTAGTGCAATCGAAGTTGAGGAGGGATCCATGTATTTATATTTATTGTTTTCACGATTAGAATGGCGCAGAAAAAGTGTGGTGGAAAATAATCTCTATAGAGATAGGAATTGATTTTTGATCAACAAATGATCAATGATCCATTCAATAGAGGTCACATGAGTATTTTTAAAAGTATCAAACATTGGGCACAAGTAAAAGGGAAAATTAAAGATAAAGGTTGGATACCAAAATAGAAAAATAAATTTTGAAACATAGGAGATGGAAGCCATAGAAAAAATACATATGAAGAGTCAACCATAAATAAATTCCATACTTAGATTTTTGAAGTCCCAATGGAAGTTCATTATTTTATAGTGCTGGGAGACAGGACTTGATAGAGCCAGGAGACAAAGTTGACAACACTGAGTGAGAGGATTTCAACACTTGGGGTATTTAGTAGTGACGAGAGTCTATCACTTGATGTTTTCGTGAGACAAAACATGAGAGGAAGGATCTGTTATGTAACATTGTCAGATAGTAACCCCAGAAGCTGGAAACAAATCTTCATTTAACAACATTGAGTCAAAACCCTAGAAGCCCAAGAGATTTTAACTACATGCATATAAAAATATTTGAACTCCAGCTAATGTGAAATCTAGAAGAAAAAAAAAATGGTCTTATATGGAATGTGGACCAAGCATTCAATGGATAGTGAAATAATGGTGGTAATTAATTTTAGGTCCCTATAATGTTAGTGTAGCCCAATTATTGTTATTGTTATGTAGCCCCCTTACTTTTATTGTTAATTTTTCCCCCATATTGTTATTTTTGTGCCCCATAGAAGCCCATTATTGTTATTGTTGCGCCCTTAAATTATTATTGTTATGTAGGCTCTCATTATCTTGTGACCCCTTACAATCCTATATATAGAAAGGAGGGCTTGTCCTTTATATCATCCAAGAATAGTTCATTTATGTGATGTAAGGGAGGTTTCCCCCTATAAGAGGTTGATTTTCAAGTCATTGATCTATATTTTCTTCTTTTTTGTCATTTGGTTGCATAAAATCTAGTATCAGAGCTATGGTCTCTAAGGGTTCTCTGCTTCAAACATGCAATCTTGGAGTTTGCTCTATAACATATTTTATAAGAGGCTTAAGAGGCTTAAATTTTGATCATGTGGAGTCGAAATATTGGTGAAATTTGTGTATAATTTTCAGAGCTTGGTTTGCTATATTTTTTGATATATCATCGAAATAAATTTGAGTTTTGGAATGCTCCAGAATTCAATCTCAAACATGTGACCTAGGGAAAATCGTCATAACTTTCTCTCCGAGCATCAGATTTGAATATTGTAAAAGGGAAATTGCATGGACACTAGTTTTGTGTATGTCATTTATAGGGCCTAATGTCAAAACAATGACACATGGAATTATGTACAATTTCGTTTTATTGAACTAGTCTATAATCATGACATCATGGGATATTGTTAATAACTCTTTCTCGAATAATCGAATTTCGTTATTACTTGTACAGATGGAAATAAGACTCAAAGGTCTACCATGAGACCAAATTTCGTACCTTGGAGATCTAAAATTATAGAGATACAATAGTTTCAATATCAAGCTCCTAAAAAGAAAGAAAAAGGTGTATATTTTTTAAACTTTTACATAAATTTTATTTGGAAAATCAGTTTCAAGTGATTCAAATGGTATAGTGAAGCATATATATCATTGTTTGATTCGAAAATTCCTTGGAAAAAAAAATAGACACACCTAGTAAGCAACAATAAATCTCTTATATGATGCATGAAGAAGAGGAAGAAATGCAACATGATATCTCAAAATTATGAGAGAAAGTGCAAAAAATTTTGGTCTTCGAAAGAGTTACCAAAAATGAACTAGAAGTTAAGATGGATGGTTTAGAAGGCTTTAAGGATGGTTTTAAGGTATATATGGACGTGGTGAATGTCAAAGTGCGAGGGTTGACAAAGTTGATGCAAGAACGACTTCCCAGTGGTGACAAGGTAATCCATGAAAATCATGATGAGGACAAAAGGAATATGAAATATGATTTTAGAGACTCCAATGTTGGGTTTAAGACCCACCACATTCCAAATATATACATGAGGAAGCTTGATGGAAAGGATCTAGTAACATTGATCCAACATATCGAGAGATTATTTGATTAACTTAATGTGTCACACACACAAAAGGTACACATTGCATCTTTATATTTAGAACAAAATAAGTTTGATTGTTATTGGTGGCTTTGTTCTCCTAAATCAATTATCACTTAGGAAATTTTTGTGGAATAATTGGTCACATTTTATGAGGACAAAAAGAGCAATACCTTCTTTAGAAAATTGATAAATATCAAACAAAAGGGTTCAATGGCTTAGCACATTGAGGACATCAAAAAATTTAATATCAAGGTAAATGATATTCTAGAGGAGCATAGGATTGATGTCCTCATAGGGACTTTAAAGGATAACATCTAACATGAGGTTATCCTTTGAGAACCTTATTCATTGGAGAAGGAATTCAAGGTTGCAAGAAATGTTAAAAGTAAAATTATGGCAACAAGGAAGTATACCACTGACAACTAAAAGTATCGTAGTGTTGTTGTTCCTAGCCTGCCACAACCTACAAGGTTGACACCACAAAATTGGATTAAAAAATAGTAAAAGGGATTTGTTATAGTTCTGATAGAAACTACACTATGGGTCGTATGTGTGTCGAGAAGAAATTATTTTACATATATTGTGAAGAGGAGGGAGAGAAATAATAAAAAACATGAAAAGAGGAGGATCTACATGAGGAACCAACCCCAGAGAAAGAAGAAATGAATTTGATTGTATCTAGTAATGCATTGGCAGGAATTATCACTCCTCAATCTCTCAAGATAGAATTTTATATCCACAATAAAAAGGTAATAGTTTTGATCAACTCTAGTAGTACCCATAATTTTATTCATTGTAATATAGCCAAGGAATTGAATTTCTTTCTATATCCAACACTAGAGTGTCAAGAGATGGTTGCAAATGGAGGAAATATAAATTTCTTAGGGAAGTGTCATAATATCAATATAACCATCGGAGGATATGTATTGAATAGTCCAATGTTTTCCATTCAAATGGGTGGTGCTTGTAACCTCCCCTCCCACATTTACCCAAATCCACAAGCTTGCCAGGGTAAACATGAGATGAAAGTTATTGTGCAAGACCTAATTTCCAAGGTACAGTTATGGAAAATGGGGTCCACATGTCCAAAAATAACTACAAACACCCAGTGATATACGATCACCATGTTATGAACCTAATTTGACCCAAACCTATTTCGTTTCAGTTTATTTTCCTTAAATTTAATACAACTTTCTATTTTTGGTAGCTTTTTAGGTTCTAAAATTCTGAGGTTATTTTGAGGGCCTGAATTACATTTTCAAGGAAAAAGTGTAAAACTAATTTGATTAATTATTTTTTTCTCCTCAAGGAGATCTTCGAAATGAAGTATTATTATAGTAAAACAAAGATTGTATGCTAAAGTTATGGCCATGAGAAGTTGGAGGTCTAAATTACTCATTTATACAAACACTATGTACATAGTACCTGTAGATTATAAATACATGTATATTCATTAATTAAATAATATCACTAGGGAATCATCGATAAGGCCCTCTTCCCTGTACACATAACTACATCACCAGTTATTAGATTATACATTCATTTACCGATTAATAGCTATCAATTCATGACAAGAGACATAGAAGACACACGTCACATGAACATCGTATAACTAGAAAATAACCATCATATAAACCATGGAAACCCAATCATTATTCTCCAACATAATGCCAATAATTATACATGAATCATCATAGAATAATAACATATATTAACATATGAGAATGCTAACCAAGTTAGGGACTTCCATGTACCACTCGACCATAGATTTTGATGAACCAAATCTCTCTTTCAACCAATCACCCCTGCATCATATTCCAAGCATGAGTATGCGATCTCATGGAACATGTTATCACCAAAATTTTACTTGATTGGTTGTTGATTATACAACTTAGTGTGACTATTTTAAACCAGCTTTTGACTAAAGCTTAACCTCTTCAGTCTGATAGGGCTCTCTCACGGATAATTTATGATATTGGTTAATGATAAAGGTAGATGGATAACTCTATGAATTGTGTCTTGGTTTTGTATGTTTCTAGGTTGAAAAGATGAGGGCTTGGTACCATTGGGCTATGGAGTCAATGATAGGGATCTCAATGACAAAGGCTCTCCTTGTGGAATAAGAGGCATGTACATACTAAAATGTAATTATAATACACACATACAGGGTTTACTCAATATATAAATGTTCAAATGGAGTCAGAGCATGAGAAACATGAATTCTAAGTAATGAACATTAAGATACTGAAAGCAAGGCATTGAGAAAGATATCCAATAGTTTAGTGCTTGAAAGGAAGTAAGAGAATGCAAAGAAATAATTCTTAGTAGTAAAAAATTAACATATTGATAGAAATTAATAATATACATAGGGTTCATGAAAGTATCAAATCAATCTCAGGTGAAGAACGAAACCATTAGCCATTCTCCATTATTGATCAAAAACCTGTTTACAATAGCAGCAGTTAGCCATAACATATCCCAACCCTTTATAACTCTAAAACTTAGTCCTTTATAGAATGAGGACTCATAAAAGTGATATTCCACCTTTCTAGCTTTGAATTCCCACCTCAGAGACTTATTTCAAACATGATTCTATCACTTGCAGACTTCCTAGGTATATTTCTGTTTTGCAGAGTTTGAATACAAAAAGGAGTCTTATTTCATTAATAGTTCAATAAATCAATTTAATAACACTTATAAACTGCAAACAATTTTTTTTTTCAGTGTACTAGAGTGTTGATGTGCCATTATGCCACGTGAATGATGAGCTGCACCTCGTCCAAGTCAAATTTTTACAATTTTTTCACAAATCTGGTTAGTGAAAATTCTGAAAACATAGGCTTCAAAGATGAGTGCATAATTTCCAAACCCTGATATATTTCGAGAAACTGAGAGAGGTTTTTGTATATGGACATGTGATGAAGAAAATCCTCTTTCTTATTTCCAAAATATTTTTTTGTTTTCTCAGAAACATTAAAAAACAATTCACTACGAAAACAGGGAAGTTTCGTAGCGTGCAAAGATGAGTGTATACTTTCCAAACCCTGATGGATTTATAGAAACTGAGAGAGGGTTTTGTAGAGGGGCCCATGCTATATCAAAAAATCCTTCATATTTAAAAAATTCTTTTTTCATTTTCTCAAAAGCCTTAAAAAACAATTCGCTGCGAAAACATGGCAGTTTCGTAGCGTACTTTTGTAGTGCACAAAAATGACCTTTTCCATCAGAATTTCTGCTTCTTTTCTCTTGCATGGTCTTCATCATGTTCTAACACATATTCCTATCATTTCCTCCCCTTGGAAACTACCAAAAGGAGTTTTTTAAACAAAAATTAATCTACAGGTGTTTTCGTAGCATTTTCCTAGCTTCAAGCCTAGGAAACACTATGAAACTGTCATAAACAGTGTAAATTCCATATTTTTTCATTGTTTCAAAAATGTTCCTTCCAACTGCATAAAATTGGTTTTCAACATGCATTTAACTTCCTAAAACATAATCAAACTCAATTTAAGAGCCTTGAGTTGTTTCATCTCCAAAAAACATCCTTTTCTCCTTTAGCAAGTTTATTCATCACTAAAATGACTCTGTTTTTTCTTAAAACATAGGGTTTAGAGATGAGCTCCTTTCTACCTATCCTTGATAGATATTGCAAAACTGAAGGAGGTTTTTGTAGGTCAGTATGTATTAAAGAAAAAATTCTCTTGTGTTTTTTTAACGCATCTCCAGATGCCCAGAATATGCATTCTAAAAACATGTATAAAACAGGAAAAAATTGCATTCTGAAAACAAAAAACCCTCTTTTCGGAGTTGTAAGCTTGGGAAATTAAATATGTCAGAAAATGATGACTGATAGAACATTATGTGACCTATATGGAGGTGGTTTTGAGATGAAATGACAGTGGTGTTGAAACTTAGGATAGGTTAAATATGAAAAAATGAAATTTCCTATGCCAACTTGAAAAAGTTTTAAGAAGTCCTTTCTCTTTTTAGGAGTGAACTGTATGACCATGTCAAGTAATGAATCCAAAAATTATGAGTGATAAAAGTGGATCCACTTGGGATGGTGCGCCCCTATGATACACCAAAGAGCCTATAGTTCCAGTGCCATCCATCTTCTTGGAAATAAATACTCTGAAATTTATGAAAACTTTTCCAAGCTCTGATGGCCTTCTCCTTGTGCTCAAGCTTGATGATGACTGCTGAAAAACCAAATTTGTACCTATTGAAAAGATGCTCAGTCAAATTTCAGCTTATTCAAATGCTCCTACCTTCCCTAATAGTTGCAATCACCATTTTTAATTCAAGCAACATGAAACTTCCAATGAAGCCAGTCATTGATTTGATCTGACATTTGAACCTTCTGACTGCACTTGAACCAAAAGTAAGCATGATACTGAAATGACCAAGGCAATATAAAATGTATATGATCCTCATAATGAAAATATAACTGGAAATCTCGACTGTAGAACTCTTCCATGTAGTCAAATATAGGATCATAGTAGACATAATCTATTTGATGATTCTCAAGACATTATGTAGCTTTTGACAACTCATATATGCTTTTCTCAGCCACAGAATATTTTAGTTGTGTGGTTTGAAACTGATTTTAAAAAACAGGGTATTCTTCCTCAGTCTCAAAAGAGAAATGTAGAAGGACCCTCTCTTTGTATTCGATAATTAAAAACTTTTGAAAAGACTGATCTTGATCATCAAGACTCTAATATTGAATTTGATCATCTAAAACTTCAATTTATTTTTCAATTTTCTTTGCAACATCATCCAAAAATTGAATCTTATCTTCTGACTTGTACTCAAATGACTTTAGATTAGAAGACAAGGATAAAGAAAAATTTTCATCCACTTCCTCATTAGTGTGATCATTATTTGATGTAGGTTGATGCAAGGAATGACATGAAGAATAAAATTTTTCCTTACCCGAGGATTATAGAAATTATCTTCCATTTTTTCCTCTTGTTGCCTGAAATGACTCTCATATTCCTGATGATCAAAACACTAAGAATTATGTTGTAAATTTTCATCAAACTCAGAGGATGTAACATAGTTTTCATGAATAAACTCATGTTGGTTTTCATTTTCATCCAAGAGAGAGGCTATCCTTTCTTCTTGGTGATGAAATGGATTTTCATGAAGGGCCTCTAAAATTTCCTCATCCATAAACTCATCACCTTCGTAACCATTCGCCAAATATTCAATAAAACTCACACAATGTTTACATCATTCTTTGACCAGCAATAAGGAGGGATGACACTCTTCATACATCTATTAAAATGCAACATGGAAATCAGCAAGAGAATATAATGAACCATTTGGTAGGATTTTGTACCAAGACCATGATTTTCCTTCTAAAGTAACATAAACATGTTCGTGAGACAATCCTCAGGGAACTAAACCTTAAGTTTGTGTACATGCATATGGAATCTAACCAAATGAAGAGAAACATTGTCTTTCTTTTCATCTTTAAATATGGGAAGATCAGTTAACCATTCCACCCTTGGCATAGGATTCAGAAAACCACAGATGTGAAACCAATTCATAGGGGCATACCTGGCATTGATTCTTGCAATGGAACAAATCTTGAAACTTCATCAATCTATTGATTTTCAAGAAGTGGAGTCACCTTCGAATTGATTATTTGATGTGTGGAGTCTTCAGAGCAGAAATACAGCCAATATGTGTCTAAGTATTTGTTGCTCTTAGAACTTAGAATTGAAACTTTGTCATTCTTCCCAGGGAAAATTTACTCCTTTGGGTCCTCGGAAACGATGCCAAAATTTTATCACCAAAATTGTACTTGATTGGCTATTGATCAAACAACTCAGTGTAACTATTTCAAACCAGATTTTTACTGAAGCTTAGCCTCTCTATTTTGAGATGGATCTCTCAAAAATAATTTATTATATTGGTTAATTATCAAATCATATGGCTAAATCTATGAATTGTGTCTTGGTTTTGTAAGTTTGCAAGTTGAAAAGATGAAGGCTTGCTACCATTGGGATATGGAGTTATTGACAAGGATCTCAATGAAAAAGGCTCACCTTGTGGAATTTGAGGCATGTAGATACTTAAATGAAGGTATAATACACACATACAAGGTTTACTCAATATATAAATGTAAAAATGAAGTCAGAGCATGAGAAACATGAATTCTGAGTAATGAACAGTTAGATACTGAAAGCAGGACATTGAGAAAGATATCAAATAGTTTAGTACTTGAAACGAAGTCAAAGCGTGCAAATCAAGAATTATGATTAATCAAACATTAACATATTGACATAAAGTAATAATATAAATAGGGTTCATGAAAGTATCAAATGAATCTCAGGTGAAGGATGAAACCAATAGCGATTCTCCATTACTGATCAAAAACCTATTTACAACAGCAGTAGTTAGCCATAACATATCCCAACCCTTTTTAACTCTACTAATCATTACTTTATAGAATTAGGGCTCATAAAAATGATATGCCACCTTTATAGCTTTGAATTCCCACCTTAGAGACCTATTTGAAACATGATTCTATCACTTGGAGACTTCCTAGGGATATTTCTGTTTTGCAGAGTTTGAATACAAAAAGGACACTTCTTTCATTAATAGTTCAAAAAATCAATTTAATAACCCTTATCAACTACAACTAAATAATGTTTTGAGTGCAACTGAGTGCTGGTGTGTCATTTTTCCCATTGATGCTGAACTGGACCTCCTCCAAGTTGAATTTTTACATTTTTTCACAAATATGGTTAGTGAAAATTTTGAAAAAATAGGATTCAAATATGAGTGTATAATTTCCAATCCTTGATAGATTTGCATAAACTGAGAGAAATTTTTGTAGATGGATTTGTGTGGAAGAAAAACCTCTTTCATTGTTCCAAAATAATTTTTCATTTGCTCAGAAACCTTAAAACAGAATTCTCTACGAAAAGAAGGCAGTTTCGTAGCGTGGAAAGATGAGTGTATATTTCCAAACCCTGATGGCTTTGCAGAAAATGAGAGAGGTTTTTTTATAGGGCCTGTGTTGAATAAAATCCTCCTTTATATTTCCAAAATACTTTTTCATTTTCTCAAAAAAATTAAAAAACAATTTTCTACGAAAACATGGCAGTTTCGTAGCATACTTTCGTAGCGTACAAAAATTACCTTTTCCATCAGAATTTCTGCTTCTTTTCTCTTGCATGGTCTTCATCATGTTCTGACACATATTTAATATCATTTCCTCCCCATGAAAAGTAACAAATTTCACTTTTTAAACAAAAAGAAAGCTACATGTGGTTTCGTAGCGTTTTCCTAGCTTGAAGTCTAGGAAACGCTACGAAACTGTCATAAACAATGTAAATTCGAGATTTTTTCCTTATTTCAAAAATTCTTGTTTCAGCTGAATAAAATTGGTTTTCAACATTCCTTTAACTTCCTAAAACATGATAAAACTCAATTTGAGAGCCTTGAGGTGTTTCCTTTTCCAAAAACATCCTTTTCTCCTTTAGCAAGTTTATTCATCACTAAAATGACTCTATTTTTTCAGAAAACATAAGGTTAAGAGATAAGCTCTTTTATCCCTATCCTTGATAGATATTGAAAAATTGAAGGATTTTTTTGTAGGTAAATATGTTTTGAAGAAAACCCTCTCTTGGTTTTTAGAAACACATCTCCAGCTGTCTAGAATATGCATTCTAAAAACAGATATAAAACAGGAAACTTTTGCATTCTGAAAACAAAAAACCCTGTTTTCGAAGTTTTAAGCTTGGGAAATGAAATGTCAGCAAATTATTACTGATGGAACATGATGTGACCTATATGGAGGTGGTTTTGAGATGAAATGATGGTGGCATTGAAACTTAGGATAGGTTAAATATGAAAAAATGAAATTTCCTATGCCAACTCGAAAAAGTTTTAAGGAATCGTTACCCTTTTGAGGAGTGAACTATATGACCATGTAAAGTAATGACTCCCAAAATTATGAGTCATAACAGAGAAAACCAAATAAAACTAAACTAGGGCCTCCATTGGCCAAACTGCCTCAACCCTCAACCATTGATTCCACTTGACAGTCGGTCGTCACTAACCATCACTAGATCCGTCTCTACCAAAGTTGTCTAGGGCTCTAGAGCATTTTTTTAAACTCGGATTCCAAAACTAGTAACTCAACCCATAGCTTTTGGTAGGACTCTAGAGTGTTTGTCCAGCCAAGGTTTCCAAGACTAGTAACTCAACCCACCAAGGGCTCTAAAATGTTTTTCCACCCAAGGCTTAAAAAAATAGTAACTCAACCCAAGTTGTTCTAGGGATTCTAGATTGTTTTTCTAACTAGGGCTCTAGGAAATAATAACTCAATCCACAACCATAAGTACATCAGAACCAATAAAAAAAAAATAAGGTACAACCCACAACACCATGGTTATCCAAGAATGGGAACGCTAGGAAAAACCAATGTAAATCCAAGAAATCCCCCATTCCATTGACAAATCATAATCAAATAACCACATGCATACACCATATATGCCAAAAATTCCAAGTAAATCATACATGTGACTCGATACTTGCAAATCAATCGAGTTGTAACTATTTATCCCACTGTCCCCTTGTGATTTCCTTCTTTCCTTTGCCTTGTAATTTCCTCCAAGAATGCTCCCATAAACTCTAGGTGTGCAAGATTGTAGGAGAGAGAGAGAGAATAGAGAGAGAGCTCCAAGATAAAACTAACAAAAAGCTATGAATCGATCCTCATAAGCCATTTTATAACTTTCCCTTAATTTTTCCTTCAGTTTTCCTCATGCAATTGTGTGACCTTTCACCTTTTTCTCATGTTTTCCAATATTTCAAAAATAAAATGCCAATAAATGCCACATTTCCATTGCCATTTCTCTTTCCAATTTCCATAGCCATTAATTAATCACAAGTGATCCCCATCACTATGTTTTTTCCCAACATTCAACTTAGAATACATGTGCCATGACCACAGTATTTTTTTTCATTTATTATCTTTATTACATGTATTTTTAACCAAAGATTTTACAGAACCCTCCCTCTTAGTGGAAAAATTTTCTCGGTGTTCAATGACACCAATATCCAACAAAACTATTGAAAACAAAAACATACTACGCATGGAGATTTATAACTGAGCTCAATGCAATATTTACAATGAACAACCTAATGAGAAGTGTTAGGGTCCCGTGATTTGGAATATTGGCTAAATCAAATTGAAGGGTACCATGAAACCAGTCTTTGGAGTCCTAGGACCTAGCCTTCCTATACTTAGAGACGGCTCTCTCTATTGTGTGCAAAGGATGTGTTCTTTTTGCTTTAGGGTTTTTATTTTAGGCTAGTTGTTGAGTGTAGGGTTTGTTGAATGTTTTGGTTCGGTAAGATGGTCAAGTGGAATAGGTGGAGTGAGAGTCTCTCAAAGCCATTGGGATATGGAGAAAATAAAATTCATAAGTGTCTCAATGATGAATCAAAGTGTGTTGCAGGGCCAATCCATCAAGGTAAATGGATCCTTAGGGTAATGTGTGAGGTGGAGTGAACCTCAAATTTGGGAAAAACAAAGAGGTCTTAAATAGAGATAGTTAAAAGCTATAACTCATGAGGTAGGGAAAACCATTAAGCTCAATGAACAATACTTAAACTGATAAATATCCAAGATAAACATTCCAGTGAAACATAGAAAACATAAGAGCTTCTAACTTTAGTAAATTCACCTTCAGAATTTGCGAAAACATATAAGATAGCACAATAACTCAATATATGAAAAGGGAACTCCTAAAAATCATAAATAAAGCTATAAATAACTCTGAAATAAGCTGGTAAACATGGACAAAGGGCAGTATCGAACGAGACCTCTTTGACTTAACCTAACAAACAATATTCCAAAGAGAGGTTTGAAGACAGAATTTGAATAGCTTCAAGTAAGCAGGGCATACCTTGAATTATAATTGTAAGCTAGCATACTAATCCACACATGTAACAAAAAAGTTTAGGTGGGCCTAAGGAGTAGTCAAGAATTCCTTAAGCTGACCAAACAGAAGAAAACATCAAGGCTATAACAAACAGGAGGACTGAGGTGCCTCAAAGAGCATGTCTCAACCTATAATTTTCTGATTTATAGCAACCAAGAAGGATGAAGCATAAGGAGAACAAGAAAACATAAAAAAATTAAGAATACATCACCATTCACCAAGCTAAGGAATCCTACACACAAGCCTCTCCATCATCAGTCCAAGCAAGCCATTCACCAATCTCCACAAAAGAAATTTGTTCTCCAAACTCATAAAACCATGTATTTCTCTTGAAATCTCATCAAATGCCAACATTTTACAATGAGTCTCCATGCTGTATTTATCATGCATGGAGAAGAAATATCTTAGAGAGTATCTAGAATTCCATTGGTTAAATAGAAGTATCTCTATTATCCTTGAGGCCTTGCAATGCCCAAGGCACAAAATATCTAAAATAAATATATTTTTCGGCCACCTATAGATATAAAATTGACTTTTAGGCCTTGACAAGCCTCTGAAAACTTGCTAAATGCACATTTTGACTTTTCAACCACAGAAGTGTAGCATAGAGACAACAAAAATGGGTCTTCTTGAAGCAGTGATTTGAAGGTTGTTGCAATGTCAAAAAAGTCTCCGTGATGGCTCATTGGAAAGGTCATGAAGTTTGATTTCAAAATATACCTTTACTTTTCTGAATTAGTGCAATTTTCCTATCCAAAAACCCATTCTCCCAACACTACTATGTGTGTAGAACCTTACTTGAATATGAGGCAGAATGGTCCAAACTTATGTGTTTTTTGACATTTTGGGGGGTCAAAAGTGCTCCAAATGATATGCAATTTTGTGAGGAGATTGCTAATGATGAGAGGAATCGAAAAATGTAATTTTTTCAAGCTGAGGATGCACCAAATTTGTGCATAGGACCTAGGGTGTTGCGCATAGAGGCCTCAAAATTATAAAAAACAAAAAAACAAAATTTTGTTCAATTTTGCCCAAAATTGGTGGAGAGGTCCCTCAAGAGGTCTTGGACATCTGTTGAGAAGCCTCATGCAGAAATCCAAGGTTGTCATGCTATTTTTCCCTTTTTATTTTTTTTAGCTCTGTGAGGGCCTCCTTCAGTTTGGCACAAACAAGCATGTTTTTCTTTGCATAATGCTTGGTCATTTTCTTCTAGAGAGAAAGGTCCATTTTGACCTTCTTGAAATTCTTGTGCTCATCTTTGTAATACTGAATGATACCTTGTGCCATGTCAAAATCTCTTTCCCACGCCCTAAGTTGTGCATCTTTGGTTGAGAGTAGCAATCTTGTGGCCATCCCTTTGTCCTCATTGTCACTGTCTAGATCGATGAATTGAGATTCCTGAGAAGTTTTCTTGATTCTCTTACTTCTCCTTACCTTTACCTGCTGCTCACTTCTTTCCATATTTTCCTTGTGCTTGTCCAATGGCTTGATATCTTGAGAAGAGATATCACTTTTCCTTTTTGAGGTAGCAAACACATTTCTCTTTCCTCTGTGATATGTGCATGTGAGAGGAGTGGAAATGGTAGTTTTGAATGTGTTTTCATCATTTCTTTGACCCTTTTTATTGTTGTCACCAACTTTTTCATTTTTTCCATGGCTTCCATGAGTCACCTCATGCCTCATTGGGTCATTGCTTTCTTGATCTTTAGCATCCTTGTAATCATTGTCTTCACTGTCTTCCATACTTCTATATTGGTCTTCAAATTGATCATTGCCTTCCTCACTTGCCTCACTTTGACCCTGTTCCTCATGAAAGTATTTTTCTTCATCATTTGGCCCACTATCCTTACCTTCAAATTCTGTCTCTTTATCACTGCTTTGTTCATGAGAACTGTCATGATATTCTTATTCACTTTCATTATTTTGATCATCAAAGTCTGCCTCTGCACCAGAGCTGTCACCATTTTCACTTTCTGTGGGGTCATTGTTAGAGGAATTTTCATTTTCTGCCATGTCATCCCTTTCCTCATTTTCTTGGTCACTACCTGCATTTTCATGTGTCTCTAGACTATGAGGTTCATCTTTTTGTTGATTGTTTTCTTCCTCTTGGTCATCACTATCTTCTTTGTTATTCTTTTCATCATTCAGCCCAATGCTTTTGTCTCTACCTTATTTACTACTTTCATCTGCCTCTTCTTTTCTACTATCACATGTTTTTTCTTCATTGCTACTACCACTATCTTCACTTGATGCATCAGGGGAAGAAGAATGAGGTAGGTTTCCTTGTGGAGAAGGCATAGGTGGAGGAGATGGAGGAGTGGAGGTAAGTGAGTGTGAAGTGGAAGGTAAATTTTGTTGAATGAAGGCTTGGGGATTTGAAAATATATCATCTGAGATGAAAACCTCCCAAGGAATTCCCTACTATTCTAGCTAGTGAAAAAAAATCATCTTAACCAAGGAGTGGTGAAAAAGGCTTTGCATTTGGTGGGCATAACTTATTTTCTTGATCCCTGAAGCCATTTTGTCAATGCTCCGGTAGAGACAGTATGGTAGGTTTAGCAATTTAACCCTTTTCAAAAATTATGCAGGAGCCTGGAGGAAAGAAAATTTGATTTTGGCCACTTTTGGGCAAATCTGCCCAAAACCCCTCTTTTTGTAGCACCACTCGATAGGCTCTTCCTGTCGGGCCTTCCCTATGTGTAGCGCCGGGTTGGGTCAGGCAGTTGGCAGACTTGTGCGCAACACCTTGGCCTATGCTTAGCATCAGCTCTTTGGTGCGTAGCGCAGTGTATTTTAACACTGTGGCTGCCTTATTTGTGAGCAGCATTGACGGCTTGGTGCTTAGCGCCTCTATCGATGCGTAGCACCTTTTTCGGTGCATAGCGCCTGGAACTTCACCTATTTTTGGCAGAAAACTCTAAAAAACTTCTTCAACGACTCTCCTTCTCCTTTTCATGGAAATGAGTTGCGTGAGAGGTAAAAGAGACCTTTATAGTCCTTTTTTGAAAAATATTTCATGATTTAAAACCCACTTTCTAATGTCTATTTCTCTTCTTACTTTCTTCATTTTCTTTTTGGTTCTTTTGTCCTCTAGGTGGAAGAACCATAAGAAAAAATCAGTTTTTTCTTTGGCTGGGGTATTTTGATATTTCTCTTGTGCTCACAAACCTTTCAACAATCTTATTCTTTTCCCTTTACCCAGATTTGGAAACATGAACCAATTATTTTTAAAAAGCAAAAGGTATTTTGACAAAGTTTGAGGAAAAAGAGAGACAATGACATTAGAACTCTTTTTTGAAGGTTTTCTTTACTATATCTCTTTCATGATTTTCAATCCCTTATGTCCTCCTCCTTTTTATCATTTTGATGCCATATTCGGTTATGAAGGACGCCCTATCATCATTATTTTACTTGTTTGTCATTCTTCCCAAAAAATACTGATTTTGACCAATTTTTGGCAATTATGGCCAAACTTCTTCTGTGCGCAGCACCGCTCCATCTTTGCACAACGCCAATTTACAGAAGGCATTTGGAGGCCTTCCCATTGTCGGAATGAGCTCTGGGATAGTGTGTTGGAAATATTGTTGAGTATAATTTTCAAAACATCTTTTGGGTTTACATTTGGTGTCCCTTTACCTGTCCAAAAAAGGATTTTCCCAACAATGGTCAAA
This sequence comes from Pinus albicaulis, assembly GCA_034641835.2. Lineage (NCBI taxonomy): Eukaryota > Viridiplantae > Streptophyta > Pinopsida > Pinales > Pinaceae > Pinus > Pinus albicaulis. Next base: position 1,071,160,839 of record CM076572.1, on the reverse strand, counting down.
AAGTGTTGAATGATTGTGCAGAAATGAAGAATGTTGGTGTAGAAAACTTTTGGAGGCCTTCCTTAACTGCAAATTGAGCTCATTATAGCTCATTGGAAATATCGTCAGTTATAGTTGTATTTTAACTCATCAAGAAAATCATTTGGACACTCCAACTATGAGAAAACCTTATCTTCCCAAGGTCACTCCAGCAGTGTAGAAATTCTCCTGGGACACCTGTGTTTTTGATATTCCTCCCAAACCATGATACTTGTTTAAAAACTAAACATGGTTTTCCTTCTTGGACCTATATTGGACACACACCTCTCTCACTATTGTCAAATGCATCTCTTTTTGGTCAAAAACACAATTTTAATAAAAACTGGCCCTAGGCGTGACACATGGCTTGTCTCTTGGAATAAATTCTTGGAAAATGGTGGAGGCATGATGTTTATGAGTTGGGATGGATTCATGATTTCTTATATGGCCTACCATATTGATATTATTCTCTTATGCATATTTTCCATAACAAACGCTAGATTAGTTGGAAGATGAAATTAGAGTTTGGTGTAGGGGATTTAGGACTGCCTTGTAGAGGGAGGGGAATGAAGGGGTTAAGGGTTGTCAAAATTCTTGGGGAAATTTTGTGGGATAGGGATAGATTTTAGGGAGTAGGGGAAAGTGGAATTTCAAGGATTGAGTCAGGGGAAGGGGTTCAAAAGGGAAAAACACAGGCCTAGTCTTAAAAAGTGTCAAATTGTGGCAATAGACTAGGTTTTGTAGAAAAATGATGAATTTGAGGGATAGGAGTGATGGGAAGTTCTTATGAAGGTATATTAAGGATAGGAGGAAGTTTAAGAGAATCAAGATACAATAATTGTTGATGCATTAACAATGGAGGTCATGAAACCATGAAAAAATGCCCTTAAAAGCCCTAGATGGACAATGGAGGAGTTAGGAAAAGCAAAATAGAGGATTGAGGCCAAAGGTGACACAAAAAAGACAAACTGAGTGACATGAGCCCATGATGGGTCTTCTGGGATGGGTGAGATGAGCATTGACATGATGGGATGATGAAATAGTGAAAAAAATATCTTAAGGATAATGAAGGTAGTGAGATTTTTAGAACTCACAATGTTCATGAACTTTGTTTCTAGAAATCTAGAACCGATACTTAGTCATCTTCAAATAGTGAAAATTATGGATGACTAACAGTGGCTCCACTTGGGGAGTGTAGCTCCTTTTCAGGAGGTGTCCAGAACTTTTAGATCTCTGGCTTGATGGAGACCAGTGCCTCATCCATTGGGCATACTTTTACCTCTTTTCTCTTGCTGATGCTTGTTGTGAAGTTATGATCTTAAAAGATTTAAAAAACATGATCAAATCATCTTCATCTATACCTACCCAATATACTTGCCTAATATTTTTTCTTCCTTGGGTGCATTTGGACTCGCAAATCCTTGACATTTTATTATTTTTAAGGCAAAAAAAAATATCTATTTCTACCCTTATTACTTCCAAGAGTTCATATTAGGCTAATGAACTCTTTTATTCTCTACCTAGACTACTCAACTGTTAAGATTAAACTATTTTATAGGATTCATTCACTAAGCTAAAAACATGAAATTGAAAACATGGTTTAAATCAGGATTAGACAATCTGACTTACCATGGGCTTGTGGCATAAGAAAAATCTACACATAAATGTTATTTTGTACAAAATAAGACTAGAAAAATCAGGACTATGATACATCGTTTGCTATTCATCCCCGTTTTTCTCCTTGGTGCTGGTTTGAGCATGTGGAACTAGTATCTTTCTCTCCTAATCTATCTCTTTGACAAGACAAGCTTGACTGATTTGACAAGTTTTCATTCACTAACCTATTAGCAAATCAATTGAAAACATGTTCAGCCATGATTAGACTAGATGACTGAAAAAGACTTCGTTTTCAAAAACAAGTAGTGGCATTCAGACTTGCACACTTTCAACATCATTGTTGTTTAGATATGGGGTTGTACCTTCTCTTTAAATCTGCCCTCTTTTCCTACTTTTCTTTGTTTTTATGTTTTTTCATTTTTTCCAAACAATATAGAACTAAGAATATGCTCACAAGGCTGAGTTTATTTTGCATACCTATCTATCCTAATTTAACCTATACATGATATACATTCATTTGGTAAACTTTATTTACCAATACAACCAGTCAAGTAGATGATTCCATGAGTGATTTTGTTTCAGCTCTTTCAGTGTGGTGAACAAATCAAAAGGCCACTCCCACCTCACTTGTGTTTGAAGAGTAGTGCTTAAACTTTTCTTTAATCCTTGCATCAAAGTGGCCCTAACATATTTGAATCCTTCTTCAACTGTCTTTAACAAATGAGCAAAGGGATCTTGAAACAATACCTAAATGTGAAGATCTGGAACATAAACTTGATCTAGGACTGCTTCTTCCTCCTGATCATCTGAACTAGTAAACTCATCATATATTGCCATGTTGTCCTCTAGAAAACTTGATTGAATAGATCCATAGTTGTTTTCTTTCTCTTGTGAAGGCTAGACATAGGGCTGAATGTGTTCTTTGTTGTTAAAATAAATACCCAAATATTGTTGACTTATGATTGCATTTAGGTTGTCTTTAATGAGATGAAAGGAAGTACAACAAAGAGATAAATACCCTTCCCTTTCTCCCAAATTTTTTGCACTTTCTTCTTCGCTGTCATAGCTGAGTGGTATTTGTTTATCACTGTATTTGAGATGTTGAAAATAACCGTCTTTGTCCCACAAAATAATCACTGATTGTTCTGTAGTGTTCTCTTGAGTGTGGAGAACATAATCATGATCATATTGATCATTTTTTAGCAGCTTATTCATAGGAGGAATGTCATCCATTATACATACTTGATCAATAGATTGTTCCATCATATGAAAAGGAGAGTATTCATGGCCAATATATTTTCTTCAAGCAATATTAAATGACTCGAAGCACAAGGGTAGGGACTCAAGAGGTGTTGGCTCATCTTCCATTTCCGGTTTTGTAATCCAAATAGTTATAACAAGATTATTTGAGGGGAGAACTTCTCAATTTGAAAAAGGGTTTGTATTATCCATTTCCTCCCTTACTGATTCTTTAGAGCATTCTACCTTGTTTCTATTTTCAATTTTCTTTTAATACTCTCTTAATAGTGAAGCACAAGATGTAGGAAGGCATATATTACTTACCTGACAACTTTCCGCATCTTTTCCTTTTCAACCTTGGTCAGCCAGTATGTTTTGATAGCTATCTTTGCATTGAAATGACTGATTTGGTTCTTCCCAAGAAAATGGTACTAGATGCTTTGAATACTCAACACCAACCTCAACCTTTTACTCTTCCTCTTTCCTGCCAAGTATATGGATCATTTTGGTAAATATATCTATCAATATCTCTAGCTTTACCTCTGAAAAAGTCAGTTTCTCTTGAGCTCCTTTGTCCTTCCTTATTTCTTATAACTTTTCCTCTCTTTCCAATATGTTGAATTGCATAGTAATTTCCATATTTTGTATTTCTTCTAGGTTTGAAAGGTCCTTTTATCTTATCTGGAATTACATCTCTGGGTCAAAAGTACTTGGGTAGTGCAAGAGAGCCCACCCTAAAGGTGGCTTTATCTTAGCAGGTATTTCATTGTATACCTTATTGAACCTAGTTGAAAAGTCTTATACTACCTCCCCTAGTTGTATTTTTAAACAATTGTATTCCTCTATGATGATAACCTCATTTCCCATGATCACCCACCTATCTAGGAAGACTTGAGTGAATTGATGAAAATTGATAATGCTTGCAGCTGGAACGTCCTTAAACCAAATCTTAATTTTTCCTTGTAATGATGCGGTAAACATTCTAATACGCACATCATCTTCTTCTATTTCAAAAAGGTCAAGTAAATTCGCAAGATTTTTAATGTGTTCTTCAGCGGTGAATTTTGAGCTTTCTCCATCAAATTTTGGTAGTTTGTTTGCAATATTTGCAGGGAGGGCTTGGAAGATAGGAGGTAAAATCATAGGCTTATATATTTCTGGGACCTTTGTGGGTATAGGTAGTGTAAAAAGAGATTTATGACTGTTTAAGGTTTCAAGAAGAAGAGGAAAGGTAGCATGAGGCTCATGTTTCACTAGGTTTTCCACAAGTGAATCTGGGGTAAGCACAAGTGTATAAGTCTGCTCATGGTCTGAAATTTGAGGCTTAACTTTTCGAGGCTTGATATATTTCCAATGATTAATGTAGATCTCATCAGTGTATTCTTGATCAGGCTTAAAGTAGGATAGAACATATTTATAGATAAAAACAATAATTTCTTGAATCCAACCTAGGCCTGAGTGCTATTCCTTTCTAGGATGATTGGTCATGTTTCAGGTTCTTCCTCCAGTGGATTATTTAGGTATATTGAGGGGTGTAGAGTTTACAGGTGGATGCTTTCAACTATTTTAAGCCAGATAGTTGTCTACCATCAGCAACTGAATACCAATCTAAGGATGTTTGTGGTTTTTTTGAGGTCTTAAGGATGTCTAAGATGTAATTTACTTAGAAAGTCCCACTGTGATCGCCAGAATGTTAGTGTGGCAATGAGGTGGAGATAAACTACTAGATACTATCAGTCAAGGGTTTTTGAATCTTTTAAGGAATGTTTAAGAATGAACTTACTTAGAAGGTCCCACCGTGATCTCCATAATTTTAGGGTCCCGTGATTTGGAAAATTGGCTAAACCAAATGACAGGGAAACATGAAACCAGTTTTTTGAGTCCTAGGACCTAGCCTTCCTAGACTCAGAGAGGGCTCTCCCTATTATGCGCAAAGGATGTGTTCTTTTTTATTTAGGGTTTTGATTTTAGGCTAGTTTTTAAGTGTAGGGTTTGCTGATTGTTTTGGTTGGGTAAGATGGTCAAGTGGAATAGCTGGAGTGAGAGTCTGTAAAATCCATTAGGCTATGGAGTCAATAAAATTCATGAGTGTCTCAATGATGAATCGGATTGTGTTGCAGGGCCAATCCAACAAGGTAAATGGATCCTTAGGGTAATGTGAAAGGTGGAGAAAACATAAAATTTGGGAAAAGATAAGAGGTCTTAAACATAGATAGGTAGAAGTTATAACTCATGAGGTAGGGAAAACCATTAAGCTCAATGAACAATAATTAAACTGATAAATATCCAAGATAAAAATTCCAGTGAAACATAGGAAGCATAAGAGCTTCTAACTTTAGTAAATTCACCTTCATAATTTTTGAAAACATATAAGATAGCACAATAGTTGAATCTATGAAGAGGGAACTCCTAAAAATCATAAATAAATCTATAAATAACTCTCAAATAAGTAGGTAGACATGGAAAAAGGGCAAGATCGAACGAGACCTCTTTGACTTAACCTATAAACCAATATTCCAAAGAGAGGTTTCAAGACAGAATTTGAACAGCTTCAAGTAAGAAGGGCATACCGTGAATCATACTTGTAAAATAGCATACTAATCCATATATGAAATAAAAAATTTTAGGTGGGCATAAGGAGTAGTCAAGAATTCCTTTAGATGACCAAATAGAAGAAAACATCAAGGCTATAACAAAAAGGAGGACTAAGGTGCCTCAAAGATCATGTCTCAACCTATACTTTTCTGATTTATAGAAACCAAGAAGGATGAAGCATAATGAGGACAAGAAAACATAAACAAATTAATAATACATCACCATTCACCAAGGTAAGGAATCCTGCACACAAGCCTCTCCATCATCAGTCCAAGCAAGCCATTCACCAATCTTGACAAGAGCAATTTGTTCTCCAAACTCATAAAAACCATGTATTTCTCATGAAAGCTCATCAAATGCCAAAATTTTACAATGAGTGTCCATGCTTTATTTATCATGCATGGAGAAAAAATATTTAAGAGAGTATCTAGAAGTCCATTGGTTAAACAAAAGTATCTCTATTGTCCTTGAGGCCTTGCAATACCCAAGGCATAAAATATCTAAAATAAATATCTTTTTCGGCCACTTATAGCAATTAAATTGACTTTTGGGCCCTCATAAGCCTCTGAAAACTTGCTAAACTCACATTTTGACTTTTCAGCCACAAAAGTGTAGCACAAAGACAACAAAAATGGGTCTTCTTGAAGCAGTGATTTGGAGGTCTTCCCGATGTCGAAAAGGGCACCATGATGGCTCATTCGAAAGTTCTCGAATTATAATTTCTAAATATACATTTATTTTTATAAATTAATTCCATTTTCCTATCCAAAAACCCATTCTCCCAACATTGCTCTGTGCGCAGCACCTTGCCTGAAAATGTGGCAGAATGGTCAAAATTTAGGTGTTTTTTGACCTTTTGGGGGATCAAAACTGCTCCAAATGATCTGAAATATTTTGAGAAGGTTGTTCATGATGAGAGGAATCCAAAAATGTAAATATTGCAAGCTAAGGATGCACCAAATTTGTGCATAGTGCTTAGGGTGTTGTGCACAGAGGCCTTAAAATTGAAAAAAAAAAAACAAAACAAAATTTTGTTAAATTTTTCCCAGAATTGGTGGAGAGGTCCCTCAAGAGGTCTTCGACAACTCTTGAGAAGCCTCAGCCAAAAATCCAAGGCTATCACTCTCTTTTTCCATTTTTAGGTTTTTTAGCTCTATGAGGGCCTCCTTCAGTTTGGCACAAGCAAGCATGTTTTTCTTTGCAAAGTGCTTGGTAATTTTCTTCTAGAGAGCAAGGTCCCTTTTGACCTTCTTGAAATGCTTGTGCTCATCTTTGTAATACTGAATGATACCATGTGCCATGTAAAAATCTCTTTCCCACTCCCTAAGCTGTGCATCTTTCGTTGAGAGTAGCAATCTGGTGGCCATCCCTTTGTCCTCATTGTCACTGTCTAGATCGATGAATTGAGGTTCTTGAGAAATTTTCTTGATTCTCTTACTTCTCCTTACCTTTACGTGTTGCTCACTTCTTTCCATATTTTCCTTGCCCTTGTCTAATGGCTTGATAGCTTGAGAAGAGATGGCCCTTTTCCTTTTTGAAGCAGCACACACATCTCTCTTTCCTCTGTGATAGGTGCATGTGAGACGAGTGACAATGGTAGTTTTGAATGTGTTTTCATAATTTCTTTGACCCTTGTTATTATTGTCACCATCTTTTTCATTTTTTCCATGGCTTCCATGAGTCACCTCATGCCTCATTGGGCCACTAATTTCTTGATCTTTAGCATTCTCATCATCATTGTCTTCACTGTCTTCCATACTGTTGTATTGGTCTTCAAATTGATCATTACCTTCCTCACTTGTATCGTTTTGACTCTCTTCCTCATAAAAGTATTTTTCTGAATCATTTGGCCCACTTTCCTTACCTTCAAGTTCTGTCTCTTTATCACTACGTTGTTCATGAGCACTATCATGATTTTCTTCTTCACTTTCATTATTTTGATCATGAAAGTCTGCCTCTGCACCAGAGCTGTCACCATTTTCACTTTCTGTAGGGTCATTGTTAGAGGAATTTTCATTTTTTTCCATATCATCCCCTTCTTTATTTTCTTGGTCACTACCTACCTTTTCATTTGTCTCTAGACTGTCAGGTTCATCTTTTTTCTGATTATTTTCATCCTCTTTGTCATCACTATTTTCTTTGTTACCCTTTTCATCATTCAACCCACTTCTTTTGTCTTTTCCTTCTTTACTACTTTCATTTGCCTCTTCTTTGCTACTATCACTTGTTTTTTCTTCATTTCTACTATCACCATCTTCACTTGATGCATAAGGGGAGGAAGAATGAGGTAGGTTCCCTTGTGGAGAAGGCATAGGTGGAGGAGATGGAGGAGTGGAGGTAAGTGAGTGTGAAGTGGAAGGTAGATTTTTCTGAATCAAGGCTTGGGGATTTGAAAATATATCATCTGAGATGAAAACCTCCCAAGGAATTCCCTGTTGTTCTAGCTAGTGAAAAATAATCATGTTAACCAAGGAGTGGTGAAAAATGCTTTGCATTTAGTGGGAATAACTTCTTTTCTTGATCATTGAAGCCATTTTGTCAATGCTTTGGTAGAGACAATATTGTAGGTTTAGCAATTTAACACTTTTCAAATGTTTTGTAGGAGCCTGGAGGAAAGAAAAATTGGTTTTGGCCACTTTTGGGTAAATCTATAAAAAACGCCTCTGTGTGTAGCGCCACCTAATAGGTCATTCCTATCGGGCCTTCTCTGTGCATAGCGTCGGGTCATGTCAGGAAGTTGGCAGACCTGTGCGCAGTACCGGGTCAATCGTGGCCCCTCGGTCGAATGAGCGGGCTTGTCGTGCCTTCTCGGTGTGCAGGGCCATTGAACTGGCGGGAAATTTGGGCAGGACGAGGGCCTGTGCGCAGTGCCTTGTCCGGTGTGTAGCTCCGGCTCTTTGATGTGTAGTGCAAAATATTTTAACACTGCAGTTGCCTCCTCTTTGCGCAGCGTCGACGACTCGGTGCCTTGCGCCTCCGTCATTGCATAGCGCCTGGAACTTTACCTATTTTTTTGTATAAAACTCTAAAAAACTTCTTCAACGACTCTCCTCTTTTTCATAGAAATGATTTGAGGTAAAACAGTCCTTTATACTCCTTTTTTGAAAAATATTTCATGATTTAAGACCCATTTTCTAATGTCTATTTCTCTTCTAGCTTTCGTCATTGTCTTTTTGGTTCTTTTGTCCTGTAGGTGGCAGAACCATAAGAAAAAAATAGCTTTTTATTTGGCTAGGGTATTTTGATACTTCTCTTGTGTTCACAAACCTTTCAACAAGCTCATTATTTGCCCTTTACCTAGATTTGGAAACTTGAACAAATTCTTTTTAAAAAGCAAAAGGTCTTTTGAAAATTTTTGAGAAAAAAGTCATACAGTGACATTAGTGCTCTTTTTTGAAGGTTTTCTTCACTATAACCCTTTCATGAATTTCAACACCTTATGTCTACCTCCTTTTTATCCTTTTAATGCCTATGACTATACCTTGAAAAGTTAGGCCCTTGCACTAATAGTCTTTGTCATTTTGTCCTTTTGGTGAGGTGGAATCAGTGCTTCTTTGTCAAACCCTAGAGGGCAGCTTCAATACCCCCTGAAATTTCATCTGCTGTTATGAAGGAGGCCCTATCATCATTATTTGACTTGTTTTTCATTCTTCCCAAAAAAGACCGATTTTGACCAATTTTTGGGAATTCTGGCCAAACTTCTTCTATGTGTAGCGCCACTCCGTCTGTGCGCAGCGCCAATTTGCAGAAGGAATTTGGAGGCCTTCTCAATGTCGGAATGGGCTCCGTGATAGCTTGTTGGAAATCATGTTGAGTCTACTTTCCAAAACTTCTTTTGGTTTTATATTTGGTGTCCATTTACCTATCCAAAGATAGATCTTCCCAACACTGCTCAAAAAGTGTTGAATGATGGTGCAGAAATGCAGAGTGCTGGTGCAGAAAAATTTTGGAGGCCTTCCTTGACTCCAAATTTTGCTCATGATATATCATTGGAAATATACTCAATTCTAGTTGTCTTTGAATTCATCAAACGAATCATTTGGACACTCCAGCTATGAGAAAACCTTATCTTCCCATGGTTACTACAGCAGTGCAAAAATTCTCCTAGGACAACTGTGTTTTTTATATTTATCCCAAACCATGATACCCGTGTAAAAACGGAAGGAGGTTTTTCTTATTGGGCCTATATTGGACGAAACCCTCTGTCACTTTTGTAAAATTCATCTCTGTTTGGTTAGAAGCACAATTTGGAGAAAAACTAGCCCTATGCGTGACACATGGCTTGTCTCTTGGAATGAGTTCTTGAAAAATGGTGGAGGCATGAAATTTATGAGTTGGTATGGCTTCATGATTGCTGATATGATCTACCATATGGATCTTCTTCTCTTATGTCTCTTTTCCATAGAAAACCCTAGCTTAGTTGAAAGAGGAAATTAGGGTTTGGTGTAGGGGAATGAAGGGGTTAAGGTTTGTCTAAATTCTTCGAGAAATTTTGTGGGATAGGGATAGATGTTAGGGATTAGGGAAAAGTGGAATTTCAAGGATTGAGTGATGGGAAGGGGTCCAAAAGGGCAAGACATAGACCTATTCTTAAAAAGTGTTAAATTGTGGTAATAGACTAGGTTCTGTAGAAAAATGATGAATTTGAGGGATAGGAGTGATGGGAAGAATTTATGAAGGTATATTAAGGATTGGAGGAGGTGTAAGAGCATCAAGATACAAGCCTTGTTGATGCATGAACCATGGAGGTCATGAAACCAAGATAAAATGCCCTTAAAATCCCTGAATGGACAATGGAGGAGTTAGGAAAAAAAAATAGAGGGATGAGGCCAAAGGTGACACAACAAAGACAAAATGAGTGACATGATCCCATGATGGGTCTTCTGGGATGGGTGAGTTGAGCATTGACATGATGGGATGATGAAATAGTGAAAAAATTATCCTAAGGATAATGAAGGTAGTGAGATTTCCAGAACTCACAATGTTCATGAACTTTGTTTCTAGAAATCTAGAACCAATACTTAGTCATCTTCAGATAATGAAAATTATGGATGACTAACAAGAAGCATACCAAAATGAAAAACATAACAACATGACAACCATAACGCTTATTGGAGTTTTTTAACTTAGCTCATTGTAGTATTTATGATAACAACTTGTTGAGGTCTTGAAATGCACTTACTCAACACTAGAGGGGATGCCCGGTCATAACATTGATTAGAATATTTTCCATTACTGGTAGTCATTATTAGAATTTTGGATCCAGTTAAACTTTATGAGGTGATGCTCCAACGAATGGAGACTTGCTTTGGGGAAAACATATTTTTTTGTATTTTTTGAAAATATGAAGAAAACATAGTGCATGAACTTACCCTAAATGTAACTTTACCTCAAAGCTATTCATGTATGTACAAGCCCAGGGTTAAAATTATGTTCATCGAAACAAAATATGCCTGGTAAATTCGACAATTGAAGAATAATCAAAAAAATATTATTAAAAGCATAACTACAAATAAAAAAATTACATTGTCTCCACAAAATGAAAAATAGATCAATCAAATAATATGTACGGTGAAATACAATAACCATTTGCAAAATATCAATCCAACAAAAATTGTTTTGAATTTCACTGCAAGTTAGTAAAATATTTTTAAATACTCTACAACCTTCAAACATCCACATGCATATGCTTAACAACATGTAAGTATGAATAAGGAAAATGGACAAATGACTAATAAATTTAAATATATTAGTGTGGCGTCCATTGATTTGTGAAATAAAATGATACACAAATTTAAAAGGACCTCCACAAATAAAAAAATCAATTTTAGAAGACTTAACACTTTTAATAAACAAAATGCCAAGTTAATATAGATTTATCTTTCCTCATTTAAAAAAATGATCAAATACCAAAGTTGTCTTTCATATGGGATAACATGTATTATAAAAAAACGAAGCATAATTTATATTATATATAAGATATATATTTGAATGACCTATATCAAATGTTCATTACCAAATTAAATACAAGATATTCACATATAATGAGCAAATCAATGCCTAACCAAAAAAGAAAGCTATGTATATGAATGAGCAAATCAATCTCGAATTAAAAAAGAAAACTATATATATATATATGAATGAATGAACGAATAATATTTTAACACCTATGAAGTTAAAAATAGTTTATGGGACTATCAATTTCTTATTTTTTTGTCCTTTGTAATTCAATCATTTTCTTACTCAAATTGATGATGAGTTGACCCGACTTTCTAACATTTTCTTCACTGAAAAGACAATGCCACGGAATTGATGCTAACATACTGCGATAACTGTCCTTCATGCCTCTTAAAACATCACAATCCAAAATTAAATGTTTTTGTAATTCCACTACCCCAGAAGTGCAAAAAGTACATACTCTTTCTTCCCAAGCTTCTTTAGGTTTCTTCCACCATCCCATTTCACACAGAAGTTGATGTGAGTTAGTTGTTGATGTGAGTTACTTCTTAATTAAGCAATAAAAACCTTTGCTCTCCACCTAATGTTAACTCCAATGTACTCTTTTTTGTTGGAGATCACAAGTGGGGTTGAATTTCTCAATATAATACTTCTTCTTTCTACCCAAATCTTTTTCCCATATACCTTTACTAAACTTCTTCCAACCAAAATAAAGGAGTTTAAAATTAAAACGTTTCAAACCAAAATAACAAAAGTCTTCGTTCGCTTTTTATTGGAAGGAGAAGCAAGAATACTTATTCGACAGAAAGACCATAAATCACGAGATAAGTAATAACTATTCACAGGCCAGCAATGGTCTTATCATAACGTCCTGACCCAACCATTCACGATCTAATAAAAAGAATGCAGGTATATGAATACCACTGTTCCGCAAGCCAGCTCTGAAGTGGCAGGTCCAAGAGATTAAAGTGAGCCAATAAAAAAGCACACAATCAGTGTAAAATTGCACGCTGAGGAGCACATTGAGTTTTCTGAACCCCTTCTGCAGAGATCGACAAGTGTTTATATAGATTCCAAAGTTATGCGCATTTGTTCCTCTCTAAAAAAATGTCATTCAAACTTAAAAAAAAAATACCTGATTTTAAATGTTTACAGATGCCATTAAAACTATATTTGGCATATTTTTCACTCTCACATGTACATGAACGAGTATTTGATTTTGAGAAGAATATGATTAAGTGGAATACGAATCTCAGGACCCTCTTCATTTTGGTATGCAGTCGAGTTCAGAGTGGATTCCTGGAATAACTGCTTGTTTAATCAGCGATTTAATTCAGTTATTAATAAGTTTCTGTATTCAGAAGGCGCCAGAAATGACTTCCTGTTATTGCGAATTTTTTAGTATGGACCTTCATATGCATGGAATTTATTGAGAGGTCTGGGTTCATGAGCCATCGTGGAGGTTTTGTGGCAATATGTCGGAGCCAACACCATTGAATGCTTTGGACCGATGTGAACATATTGAATGCTTTGGACTTTTTCCTTGTTAATATTTACAAAAATGTTTATAAAACATTTATAAAAAAATATATATAAAGAAATATTAAAAATTTTTATTAACAAATTAAAATAAAATGGCTATATAATAATAGTATAAAATAAAAATTTAGAGGTTAAAAGAAAATTAAGATATTATAAGGAGGTCATCAACTTTATTCTAGAAGATCAAAAGTATCTCTTTGTTTTAACTAGCTCGAAGAAAAAAATTAATATAGTCAAGATAAGAACTAACTCTCATGACCTCCATAGTGAAACAGGTCATTGGGTAGTTCCTAAAGAACCATGGGTGGAAAGGATCTGCCATCTCTGTGAGAATATGAACATTGAGGATGAAAATCACTTCCTCTTAGAATTCCCTGCGTACACCCACATTAGATCTCAGTTTCATAATCTTTGTTGCAATATCGACCTTCCTATCATTTTAACATCTCAAAATTATAGTGAGCTCGTGACGCTTATCTCCAAGCTCTTTGAACATAGAAGTACAATTTTAAAACAAACTAAATAATTCGTTTCTTTAGGTACGATAAACCAAAGTTTGGTCCTAGTGGACGTTAACTATCATCATCATCATCATCATCATCATCAAAAGGTAACCATTTATTTAAAAAAACAAAAAAACATTAATAACATTAATAAACCAAAAAAATCATTAATAAAAAAGTAAAAACAATTATGAATATATACAAATTATTTACAAAATATCTAATAAAGTTCTCTTCATGTAAGTGTAGGTGTCCCAAGTGAATAGAAGATCATAGGAAAGATGGTGGAACATAATTAAGACCAAAAATGAACTTAAAGCGAAATGAGAATGGTCCCCATTTATTGTTAGAACACTAAGCCAAAAATGGGGGTTGTTGAATCTACAACAACTCATGACAAAGCGGGTAGACCAGTTATCTCTATTTAGGCCAAAAGAAATAGAATAAAGATTAGTATGTAAACAAGGAGTAATTCACGGCTGAAATATTCACAATCAAGAAAATTCTTGAGCATTAAAAAAATGAGAAAATAGTATTCCTTAATACGTTCACAACTTGCCCTAATATGGAATGCCTTTATGATATGTAGACATAAAAAAAAAGTTTTGAGATTTGACTACTGGGTCACATCTACAACCATTAAACGTGTCTGTTTATTTTCTATATTTTCTCTACCTGACATTGCTTCGTCGCCAATGAGCCTGGAAAGTACCCCAACGAGGTTACCTTAGTATCATGCATGTATTTACCCACTGCTACTGAGTGTCCATAGCCTCGACGAGTTTACATACACTTCCCAGAAAGTGAGTGTTTTCAAATTTCGTGTTACCTCCTTTTTTATTATTATTACTTTTTAAATAATTTCTTTTAGTCTTTGTTTTTTTTTTTTGGAATTAGGTGAGGAAAGCGGGGTGATTTTGAAAGTTATGTAAAAAATAATAATACATGTGATGGTTTGCAATGTGTTGTTCATTTTAAGATTTTCCTTATTTTGCATATTATTTATGATCCTACACTTAATTGAAAGAATATGATTTTCCAGATAAGGGAAAATTTAGAGAGAATTTTGGAATGTTTTCCCTGTGAAAAATAATGCGACGTGAATAATTGATTGTGATGAAGGTGACCATTCATTACAACTTGTCAACATACGTTTAAAGTGATTATCTTATGAACAAAGTAGACCCAAATAAGATGTAAAGATAAGCTTGTCAAAAAATTTATAATTGAAACAAATTTCACACTAAAAAAATTACTGATGATGAATTACATATGTACAAAAGGTATTTTCCATCTTTAAGAAAAGTGTTTTTTAATAATTTTCCCATTTACTGTTAAGGTTTCCTCTAATTCGTCTAGAGTTTGAAGGATAAAATTATATGAGCCTATTTTCTTGGCAATCTGAAATGGTCTAAGCCACAACTTTTGGAATTTTGTGTGTTTTCCTTTTTCTTCGCGGGCTTTTCCCCATTTTAGGACTAATTCTCTGACATGAAGGTTTTTTCACTTGATATACGATTATGGAACCATTGTTTGACAGGTTTATGATGATTAATAAAATATTGATTCGCTTTGTTTCTAGGTTCTTCTAATTTAAAAAATTGGGCTTGCTTATGTTGTAAGATAGAACAAGGCTCTTCCTAGATGGATTGGACTAAGGATACTGATGGAAAAGTATTATTTGGGTGAAATATATATCATTTACCATAAACCAAGAAATAGGGAGAATTACCTATCAAGGTTTTAATGTTATCGTATCAACCCATAAAGTGTTAATAGCTTCTTTTTGCCAATTCTTTCGGTTCTCATTAACAATTTTCTTAATGATTTTTAAAACGTTCTTATTAGTGGATTCTGCAAGATCATTACCTTGTGGACAATAGCTAGAAAAATATTTAAGTTTTATGCCTTTTTTAACTGCAAAAAATATAAGTGGAGCAGAAGAAAAGTAGGTGGCATTAGCAAAAAGAAAAGTGTTGGGTAGACCAAACCTAGTAATAATATATTGTTCAATCGATGAAATAAATTGATGAGAATTAACTGTTTTCGATTGTATAGCTTCTGTTAGTGTCAGTTTTTGCATCTTGCCACCAATGATTAAATGGACTCTTATCATGTTCTAATAGGGCCCTTGAGTCAATTTTTTTTTCATTTTATTAGGTCATCATGCAAAAATTTGGTCACTTGATGTAGATCTAGGTCGGTTTTTACTCCTTCCAAAATTTTACTAATTGTTGGCTCATTTCACCTCTCAGTTGAGTGTAACATCATCCATAAGTTGTCATCATCATTACAAACATATTTATCATGGTTTCATTTAGTCTAGAGTCTCCATATGTGTTTAGGGTTCCAAGGTCATCAAATCATCATGCCATGCATAAAGTCTAGCAACTGGAGGAGTGACAATAAAGTGATTTCATTAATAAATTTGATTTCATAGAAAAATGTAATTTTATGTTCCTAATTTGTAATAAGTACTTCAAAGTTCCAAGTAGCCGCAAATGCTCAAATTTCCTCTAGCAAATGTTCAATGTTCCAAGAAGAAATTCAGTGTTCCAAAGCAACCAAAAGTTCAAATTCAAAGATCAAGTTCAAGGTTAAAAGAAAAAAGCAAATGAAAGGTTGATTTTGAAAAATGGAAATGTGGGTCCACGTTCATTTAATGAGTTTTATCAAAGCTCAAAAGGCCTTAAAAGACCAAAAGACATTGACTATCACTCTTCAACATCAGGCTCTCAAGTTTACCAAGTCAAAAAACCAATTTTTTCTTCAAGAAATTGAGTTTCTGCTCCATCGTTGCGCTTTTCCTCAAGGCATTGCACTTTTCAAGTGAGCACGCTGCGCTTTTTCCAAAGATGACGCACTTTTTGTAGAGCTCTTTGCGCTTTTCTTAGTGAAGCTGTGCTTTCACACTTGGAGGCATAAAACTAGTTATAGAGGTTTTCTGAAGTTTTTTAGTGGTCAAACATTTGTGGACAAGTAAGTTGAATCATGCAAACTCCTCCTTGTAGCTCAATCTCAAAAATTTAGCCTCCATTTAACTCCATGTTGTGTTTTAGTGGTTAAACAAAATTTTTCAAAGTTTTCAAGGTAAATTTACTTTCCCCTAGACTTTTTTACCTCCCTCACGCTCTTAATCATTCCCCACATCCCTCACATCCCTTCATTTCCTACTCCTAAATCATATTCCCTAAAACCCTACCCATAAGCTACGCTTTCCTAGGAAACTAGAATATATCCTTGTAATTCAATTCCCTATGTCCACTCCTACCTCCCCTGCCCGTCGTTCCACCTCCCATACCTCCGAAACACCCTACTCTACCTCCCAACTTTTTCCCACAGCCTTTGCCCTCTTTTAAACCCTCTATCCTACGCCTTTTTAACCATCCCCTATTTTGCACCAATAGGGTTGATGCCTCGCAAAGCACCTATGGAGGAAGATAATAAGCCCTATAACAAGGTAGGTTATATTTCAACAACTAATTAAGAGTGATAACATGTATATCAAGCTGCAAAGGCACATTGCCATTCATTACTACACCAGGAATTTGATTTCCAAGGTAAAAGTCAAACAATTGAAGGCAAAACTAAAAGAAACCCTAATCACCAAGAAGAAGAGGGGAAAACTCCATTTTCTAGGTGATGCATCGCTCATTGCATATAAAACCTAATTTGGACCTTACACTACAATTTTGAATTTTTTGGAGAAATTCTTGGCATTTTTGTCATTTTGGCCAAATTTCACTAGCTTTTTCACAGCCTGATTGCAAAAAGTGTAACATGGGCTACACAACGCCTTTTATGGAGGCCTTCAAATGATGAAAAATTAGTTGGGATGGATAGGTATTTGCTTATACATCAGATTTTGACTCTTGGAAATAAAAAATCTTATCTTTTGACAGGTGGAAAAGCTAAAAAACATCATAAAAAACACCTTTCTACCAGTGTTTTCAGCCCCACGCTGTGCTTTTTGAAAAGTCTTGGGATAATTGACTTCTTAGGGGCTTAACTCCATAGATTTTGGTGCTTGATGACACTTTGGATAACTAAACATGAATATATTTCTAATGAGCTATCTTGGGCTCAATTTTGACTTCCACAAGGTAGTCATAAGTCAACTGGAAATTCACACTACGCTTTTCTCAGGGGCACACTGTGCTTTTTCCAGTTTCTTGTTTCCTTTAGAAATTTTACTTTTCCTGAGTTTGCTGATGAATTACATGGATTTTTATTGATGTAAATGTGAAAATAAAATAAAATTATTTCCTTTCTAGTTACTAGAGGTAGATACATCAAGTAAAATTGCATTTTTGGGTCAAGTGAATAAGTTTCATCAAAGATAGGGTTGAATTTGTTAACCTCCATAGTCATTAGGATACGAGTGAAGAGTTCGGGGAATAGCTCCAAAAGTCATTGATTTGACCCCTAAGAATGGGAAAAGTTTTTTTTGATCTATATCTTTCATTTCCTTTGTCATTGCAAGGGTTGGATGTTGTAGAATTGATGTTTGAACACAAGTGTATTCAGTGATTTTGGTAGGAGCTAATAGACAGAGTTTGCAACTATTGTGGTGGGATTTATGTGGTATGTGTTTTAGTAGTGTTTCTTCTTTTGTTTTCACATGTTTGAAGGTATTTTTCTCTCCATATTTCATTTCCATGTCTTATGTGATTTATTTCTAAGTTGATAAGAAAAATTCATTATTTTGAGGCTCTGTTTTGGAGAAATTATCACAGTTATGTTTCACTTTCCTTTGATATAAAATAATTCATGATTTCCATGTTATTTTTGAAACACTAGAAGTCTCTCACAGTCACCAATATACCTTAAAGTGATAAATTATGAGCCTACCTTGCCCCATCACATCTCTGCAAATCTGGTTTTCAGCGCCCTGACCTAGTTTTTCCCAGACCTAATTTACCATCCAGCACCAAATCCAAATTCAATGAGCAATAAATTGCAGTAAGAATAAATATATGTTTCCTGGATAAGTTTAGAGTGATCTCACCAATGAAGTCAAGCCCCCATTATTCAAATGGTGATATATCCCCACAAGAGTGGTGGTATTTTGACTCTTCCTGTTGATGTTTGACATACTTTTAATTTTGGCACATAGGCATGTGCATATTTGAATAAGGTTTTCTAATAGAAGCCTGCATGAAATTTTTTATTAGCAGTTGTGTCTCCTCCAAAGTTACCATGAGTCGGTCAATCATGAAGTTCCTACAAAGTCTTATGAGCTTCCTATTTTTCTAAAGAACGAATCAAAGCAGAATTATAATTCTTACAAAAAAAACACCATCAATAATACGATATTGAATATATTTTAATCTAAAAGAAAACTTTTTCCTAGAATCTAAATGTAAAGGTGCAGTACCGTGAGTCTAATAATATATCAACTCATCATATTGTGAATCAGAGTTTGAATTTACTTGTTGTATTTCCTGCACTTCTTGTTCAATAGAAACATCATGAGAATTAGGATTAGTAGCTTGATTCATTAGCTTACATAACCCTTGACTATGCACAATTTTAGCAAGTTTGATTTCAACACCATATTTTTGAAGAGAGGTAACCTAGTGGGCTCTTCTTTCTCCATTATATTTTTGCACTAAAAAATTTCGAAATGGAGGGAATGGAACAACAAATTTTGTGTGAGACTTGATTAAGAAAGGCTTGATATGTTTAATGGTTTTGAATACAGCATAGGCTTGTTTCTCAAACATTAGAGTATTTCAATTTTAATCCTTGAAAACGTGAAACATGAAATGCAATTGGTACTTCAGTATTTTGATCATTTCTTTGACTTAGTACAACTCCATAAGATATACCACATGTGGAAGTGTAAATAATGAATTCATTTTGAAAATTTCCAGAAAGTAAACCTGGATCATTTATGATGGCTTGTTTAATAAAATTGAAGGAATTATTTTCAAGGCTATTACACTGAAATGATTTTTTTTTTTATTGTTCATATTTTGAAGAGGTAGGACAATTTGAGTAAAATTAGGAACAAATATCCTAACGAAATTAATTTTTTCCGAGAAATTATTGCATGGAATTTTTATATTTTGTAGTGGAATTTTTTATATCGTTTCAACTCTATTAGGTTCAATAGTGACGTCTTATTTTGATACCATGAATCCTTGTAATTTACCTTCGAGGAGTGCGAAAAAATATTTTTTAGGATTGAATGAGATTCCATAATTTCAACACCTTTCAAAAAAATTCTTCAGATTGTGCAAGTGATAAGATTGTCTTTTTGAGTAAATGGTGATGTAATCCAAGTAAATAACATCAATTTTATTAGTCAGGCCCCTCAAAGCTATGTCCATTTCCCTTTGGAAAGTCGCACCCACATTGATGATCCCAAAAGGCATATTTTGATATGCATATGTACCCTATTTGGTTCTAAAGGTTGTTTTGATCCTATCATTTCGATGAACTAAAATCTGATTGTAACCCTACAATCCATCAGGAAAATATAACATTTCAAATCGAGATGCTGATTGAATTTTTTTGTTTTTTTCCATATGAGGAAGTCTGAAGTTTTCCTTTTCATAAGCCTTAATCAAGTTCCAAAAATCATACATGACTAAATGTCACCATTCTTCTTCCTTAAGGGAACAAAATTAGAAACCCATTTAGAGTGTCTTACAGGAAAGATTATTTTAAATTTTAATAATTTATTGAGCTCAGCCTTAATTTAGGATTTAATGTTTGGATGGAATTTCCGTAAATTTTGTTGAACCAGTTTTGATTGAGGCATGATTGGGATTGTGTGTTGAATAATGGATTTGTCAAAAGTTTTAATATCATTGTATGACCAAGAAAAAAAATCTTTGTATTGCTTGACGAGTTTTATTAATGGAATTCCCTCTAAAGGAGAACACCCTAATCCAATATTCACATTCTGTGGATTTTTGCATGTACCTAATTTGATGATTTCACGACTCATAATATAACTATTTCTTTTAGCATTTACAGTTATTTTGAACTTATATTGAAGATTGTAAAAGTCCTCTAGCTTGACCACAAACTAGGGAATGAAATTTTTAGTTTTGAGATTATCACCTTTGAAATATTTGTTGATTTCAAGCTCATGAGCATGTTCATCAATGAATTGATTTTTATATTTACCTTCATATGTAAGAAAGTTAATTATGTCGTTATCGTCATTGAACACATGCATATTAGTGATGTTATCTAGGATGGAAGGTTTTAAAATTAATTGTATCGAAAGTCGATCAGAATGGAAATCTTCCAGGGGAATCAATTTTGATGCCACATTAGACAAAAATCATCACTAGTATTTTGTAGTCTTTAAACGACAGTAATATTGAATGACAAAAAATGACAGATTAGATCTTGGACTAAAGATTACTAATTTTTTAGATTTTTGGAGATGTAGTGAATAGTGTTTCTCACTTGTTTAACTATAATTTTAGAATTTCCAAAAACTTTAATATCATAAACATTCATACTAATAGAATTTTTAAGACCTTGCACTATTTCTTCATACTCAACTACATTGTTGGTACATTCAAATTCTAACCTACAAGTTAACATTTTCTTTTCACCATGAGGACGTACAAGAATGAAACCTGCATTTCTTCCGTCATTCTATTTTGATCTGTCAAAGTATAAAGTCCAAGATGGATTACTTAAAAGATTATCTACATGACTATCTACAAAATTTACAGAGTGGGAAGATTCGGTCTTAGAAAAATTTTCAATTTCAAAAATTCGAGAACATTGTTTGAAAGGAGACATTTGTGCAGCAAAGTTTCCAAAGAAAGAATCAGGGGAATAATTACCAGAAATAGAATTTTATGTGATACTTGGTTCAATTTCTTGTCCAAAATTGGTAGCCATAGATTTCATATATATTTATATGTCTACTCTAATTTGATTTGGTTTCATGTTACAAGGAAGCAGAAAGTGAGACAAATATGTTGCGAGATATCCATTCAATTTTTGCAACCAATCTCGACTCAGAATTAAACCATATTTTTAGGAATTCGAGTGACTACGATGTCAATGATTTGTGAACTTGAGGATTGGAGGAGATCCTAACGAGGATATTTGGTAATTCTCCCAAAACATTTACTTTGTTCTCCTGTCTAATTGTGCATTATGGATAGTTGATTGTTGAGCTTGAGCATTGAGTTTAAATAGACTGAATAAGTCATAATGTTAGAATATTCCCCAGAATAAACTTGAAATTTATGCACATTCTTATTATAAATTTTAAAATTAAGGAGCAAGGGAGGTGTATGTGAGTTGGATACGTGCCTAGTCATTATAGAATTGATATGGCTATCATAAACAACATATTGAATAACAATATATTTTCCATTTTTTGCTGATGTGACAAGAGGAAGGAGGAACTTATTAAATAAACCTAGAGCTTTTAGCAAATGGAGGGACTTATCAACTAACCCTTGAAGAAGCTTTAAATACTGATGGAAATGATCGTGGAGCTTGGATGAATGTTGTAGGAGAAAAATACCAAAAACATAGCACTCTCCAGATGTGTAACAAAGGTACGAGATGTGTAAAAAACTCCTCCCGATGCATAACAAATCCATTTTTGGATTAGTTTTCTTGCTTTTCCTCAAACCCTTAACAATAATGGATCAATGCTGAAGGTAAGAGAGGAGCTTTACCAATCATGAAAAAACAATATGTGTTGCATTAGGGGAATTTTGAGGTCTAAAATGGGCCTCCTAAGAAAAATCTACAACCAAAAAAAAATTTATAAGAACCAATAGGATTCAAGATGATGATGTCAACCATGGGGAATGATTCACCATTTTTGGAGTAAAAAAGTAAAAATAATAATAAAATAATAAAATAATAAAACTACTTTTTCAACTCGTATTTTCAACTTATCTCCCTAATTTTTTACTCAAATTTCGAGTAGGAGTACTCATTGGATGAAAAATTTAATTCCTCATCCAAGGAGTACACACGTTGAATACTTCTCATGAACCCTGCTACATGAAAAATGAGAAATACATGAAACACATGATTGCAATCATGTGTTTCATGTATTTCTCATTTTTCATGTAGCAGGGTCCATCGAAAGTATGCAACATGGGTACTTCTTGGATGAGGAATTAAATTATGCATCCAAAGCATGTTTCCACTCAAAATTTGAGTAAAAAATTAAGGATATAAGCTGGAAATATGTGTTGAAAAATTTATTTTATTATTTTATTATTCTTTTATTCCTTTTTTCCCTCTAAAATTTGATGACCTAATCTAATATTATTTTAGTATTTCCACTATTATTTTATAATTTCCTTAAGACGCCCATTTTAGACGTCAAAACTCCCCTAATGAAAAATCCCTCCTTTTCCTTTTAATAACATCTAGAGATGAATTTTTCTCTTTTAGTGAAACAAAAAATTTTGATGACAATTTTACATTTTTGGAACAATTTGACAATGAAACAAGTTTTGAAATAAGATAAAGTGTCTTACTTTATTCCCCTAACTATGGTAACTCCTTTTAAAAGACTAATATGATGAAAATGAAGCCTTGTTCACCATTTTTGGTGACATTTTTGGACTTGTCAGTGGAAAAACAAGCACACCTAGAGAACACTAGTACATATGGTCAATTTTCTGACACTTTAATTCCAACAATTTTGATGTATTGTCAGAAATATCCCCAATTTTTCTCATTTTTTTAATCCCGCCACGCGGTGTCACTCTTGCGACCTCGATGGTATTGTTGTCGTTCTTACAACACTAATAAAAAATCATCGTTATTGTGACCCACTTGGCTAGGGTGTCGTAATAGCAACAATAATAGAAGATAACGTCACTATAACGACGTCCATGTTATGTGTGTCAGTATCCGACAGATATGAAGAGAAATCCCACTATATGAAAATTTTATGGATTAAGGTCTCACATGAACGTAGCCTTGTAGAAGAGAAATCCCAACATATGCCTCCGCCAAAAACAAACCTTTATTGAGCATCCCATGTAGCAATATAATGGCCCACCCATCATTTCACTTGTTTCTATTTTCAATCTAAATTGTAAATCACCTTAAACCCTTATGTGAGGAAGAAACTGCAACAATGGTGGAGTACGATCTAGCATAAAATATTTCTCCCCATCTAGACTGCCATCTAGTTTTTGCTCTTCTAGAGTTTCTGTGAGAGAAACAACTCTAGCTGGACGAATAAATTCTCAAGTCGAAGATCAACCTTCTCAACAAGACCAACATGGTCGACTACGCCATCGACATCCACAAGAGCCTTTACTGCACTGAAGATGTTCCACAAGGTACTCAATGAATGAACAAATATATTCCTTCAACCCTAATGGTAATTTATTTATCTTAGATAAAAAGGACACCCTATTGGATATTTTTGTTGCAGAATGAAGCGAGGAGAATTCGAGTTTGGTTCTGTTTAAGTTTGATATTTTAGTTCCATGTGGTATAGAGATATTTTTTTTATAGTGAATCATATTTTATGCAATGGAGTTCATAGGCTATATTGATTTAGGACTAACAATCTAGTGATCTTGAGTTCAAACCCCACTTTAGTATTTGTATGGATGTATCTAATAGTAATCAATGAGAGGAACCCCTCATTTATATGAAAAATAGATTTGATTTTTATTTTTAGTTGGTGAAGCTCATGCTTAATTGTAAACTCCATGCTCATTATGCACTTGCAATCATAGAGTTAGTTGGGAGGACTCCACCAGCTTTGTTGTGGTTCTCTCGTTCAACATTTCAGAGTCCTCGTGACCCAGGGTAAGCTCCAAAAAACCTCCACCCAAGGGCATGTGATCAATAAACCCCTCTAGTTTGGCTCTACATTCCCTGAAAAAAAGTCTTGAGCCACCCTTGCAAGTGTTGGTTCAGTGTGCTGCGGCCTTGTAGAAAACATAGGTGGCGTCAATATTAAGAAAAATTAGTTCTTGATTGCTAATACCAACAAAGGCAGATGGTTCTGGCCATAGTAGCAAGATTAGATCATATTGGTCTTTTCTGTACAAGAAAACGATGGCTGGAATGGAATTCCTTGTATTTTATACATAGTACGGATGCATGGTGTATAAATTTTTAACATAATCTTTTTGTAGCATTTTTAAATGCCAGAAAATTTGAGAAATCATTATCTTGAGAGAAACACTAACGACGTCGCCTCCAAAACAAACAGTGATTTCAGAAAATTAGCTCCAATTTGTAATGCAATCATTAGTGTTGAAATGATATCTGAACATAATAGGGAAAGGGCATTGGTGGGTGCTAAGCGATATGAAAGAATAGTTACATGCCCAACACTGGGTATCTCTCCTTCTTCATCCTTTTCTTCTCCTAAAAGGGATATTTCTAGTTCTCTCTTACTACAGGGATAAAAGATAGGGAGGGAAGAGAACCTTCATGGATGAACTGATGAAAAATATAAAATATAGTTAGGGACAAACTTCATGGATGAACTGATGAAAATATTAAACAACAATGGGCCTCGAAATGGCCAATTTACCGCCACCTAGCCAGCAGGCCATGTGAGACCGGAGATTTTCACTTGATGAAAATTAATAGGGTGAACGTCATGAAGCAATTACTGACTGTCTATTTTAAAATTGATATTTTAAATTTTTCTCTACTACTTTCCTTTTTCATCATTATTATGTTTATTTCTTTACTCAATATGTAGTTCTTTTGGGTTATTCTTTATTTTTGCTAAATTTCATGGGTATATTAATGTTTCTACTCTGGTTCTCACTCACATTCATTGCTTCCTTTTTTATTTTTTTGGAGAAATGATAGACATGGACGTTGAATTGGTTGCAACATTAAAGTCTTTGGAAGAAATGGTTTCACTAGTAATTAGTTTCGTACAGAATCCATCACTTTTTCAGGAGCTTCGTTCTAATAAGAAATGTAATCGCTAGATGTTGAATGATCGGTACCAGGTATGTGGAATGATCTATACTTCTCTTCCTTTTTTATTTGCACATAAGCCAGGCATTGTAAGTCAAATATTCTCTAATCTTAGCTTTGTCTCTTCATTTTTTAGCATTAAGTAGAAAAAAAAAATATTAAACTTTGTGTAACGATCATATTGATAAACTTGTCTTGTAGTCCTTTCAATGAAAACCTATTAAGGGTTGGATTGTAATCCAATAATAATTATATATGAAATAGAACTAAATAAATTTGAATGGGAATTAACACTTGATGTTTTTGCCCAAAACATTTGCACAATTATCCATAATTCTATCTGGTGAGAAATGTTTCATATTTTTTGAAATAAGGGCTCATTCATGGAGAAAATTGCAATGAGCTAAATTTATCATGAGATTCATCACTCAATCAAGAGCGCTAATAAGAGTTTTTCAATTTTTATATTACAGAACCTTTAGTTGGTGTCTTAACTATATCCACATTTTTTTAGTTTAAATATATCTCTATGTTTAGATTTTCCTATTTCAATGAAGGGGATTCAAGCCTGAATGTTTTTTTAATTCCTTCTGTTATGAATCTAGGGCATTCCCTATCGAGGAAGGTTTTTTGGGCATTCTCTAGGTATGTGGCACCAGTGTGTTTCTCACTGATGGCGTCACCAACCTAGTGTTTCTTCATCCAGAATATGCTTCATTTGGCTTATTGTTTTGATTATGTTATAGCAATGGAAATAGTCTTCTTAAACTAACACCCGAGTCACAACATAATTATGCATCGTTAAAATTCTTTCAAAAGTCTTCTTATTAACACATTAGTTCACGCATCAATATAAAACAATCACATCAAAATACAACACAAAGTGTTTTTTCCTGGAGTAGCTTACAACCTAACTTCCCACAATAACCTTCATATAGAATTAGATAAATTACAATGATTATATTCCACCTCGTCAGGTCACACCATACCCTGGCTGCAATATAGAAGACCCTTTCAGGAAAAAATGGTCCACCAATTGAACCCTACAAAACTTGTCAAAGTTATCGGTCTACATTTGGGTCACTCAGACCACTTATTGGGTCACCTCTTAAAACCTGCCCTGTTGGCTCTCTCACTAGTCCACTACTCAGATACTTCCACTGAATGATTTAACACTCAGGTCTAATCTTAAAGCTCCCCTTGTCATGCATTGGGCCACCAGTAGGTTTACCCACTCATTGGCCAGGTTGCACACAACTGCACCACTTGGTTGTACGTTTCACCGTAAACCTATCGTACAACACACATGTCACATGAAATATGATGTTAATGGTCCTCTCCTTTACCTGACTGTGGGAGTCGGGTCATTTCATACACAAACTCTAAATTTACATCGAATGATAACTCGGTTCGTTTCTATTGCAGTCCATGCCCTTTGACTCCTCCACCAACTGTGAAAGCTCTCTATTTCATCATCAAGTTGTTGTTATTCCACTCTATTGAGTTGTGTTATGCCCTCTATTGATTGTGTTATCTCCACTTTGTTGAGTTTGGTTTTCCACCATGTGTCTCTCAAGTTGACTCTATAAACATGTTGCGCTCATATGATCGGTTGCCATTTCCATTTTATGTGGGCATGCCTTAACCAGTATCACCCAACTTGTCTCCATTATACTAATAAACAACACACCCATTGTCTCCCATCATCTCACTCATCTTTATTATCTCGTGCCAATAATCAGCATGTCGGTCAATGTTGTGTTAGAGTGCCAAAAATTGAGCATGTTTGGTTCCATAAAACCTAACATATCTTTGTGCATAAATGATGAAACAAAACTCTCCAAGTTGGTTGTGCCATGTGATATTGCAAGTGATAATGCCAGAAACCCCAAATTTCCAACTGAACACCAAAAATACATGTGTTGCATATACTTGTGAGACTTTCTCGATGATGATGGTGTCGATCTCTCCATTTTGGTCAAGGACAAGACATGTGTGCCTGTCACACTGAGGTTCTGACACCATCATTTCGATAACATCTATGCTAGATGTTTCATGCTAGAGTGACTTATGGCAAGCATTAACCAATTTTTATGTCATTTTGTTTTTTTACTTTTAACATGTTTTCCTTTTTTCTTTTGACATTTTATAGAGCTAGTAAATGCAGTAGGCCATGAGGATGTTATTGGTGTAAAATTTTCCCTTCCCCATGTGACTACTCGCTTAATGTTCTTCTCATAAATAACTTAAATATAGAATTTAATTAAACATAAATGAATTTTAGAAAATTTGAATAGACTCAATAGGTGGAAAATAAGAATTAGAAATGGAAAAATAAAACCCATACATGCACAATTATTTCTCCTTCAAATCAACTTTAGAACATTTACAATTTTTCAATGAACTGTTGGAAATGATAATTTTTTCTGGCTAATTTTTCTTTCCTATATTTCTGAAACAACTTGAGATTAGGAGGATACTTATATATCTTTGTTATGATTTGATTTATAATTGTTTGATTACATGAAGTATTGTTCACTGAATGGGAATATTGGACATAACCATGTTGACACCTAATCCTAAGGGGTTGGGTGAGATTGTATATTATTATAATTTAGTAAATAAGGAATGTCAAGAGTTAGTGGGAAGTGAATTCCAATAGCCTCACCTCCATGTATAAATACACACACAATCTCCATCTAATACACATTGAGTTTTGCGAAGTTACCTCCTGGTCTGACATGGTATCAGAGACAGTCCCATTTTTGGCACTCTTTCCTTTGGTATAACTCCCTCATGCTCTGAATTTCTATAGACTGTCATTGTGCATTCAGTTTTCTTCTCCTGCCGTTCTATATTCTAGAAAATTCTGCATTTTGTTTTCTACACATTCTGCCTCTAATGCGAATTTTTTTCTAAAATTTTGAGCACACTTAAATTTACTGTAATTTCTATGCAAATTAAAAATTTATATACAATTTTTTTACTCTTATATGTTAGTTCCCATTCCCATTCACTCATTCCCACCCATGCTTCTCATCTCACAGTCCCCGCTGACCCCACGTACCCCCTCACACGGTCTCACCCATTGGCCCCCTCGCACAACTCACTGCACCCCTCAGCCCCCTCACACAGCTCATTGTACCCTCTCACCTCACCCCTCACCTTATCCCCCTCCCTCCCCTCCCCTCTCATCCCTCATCCCTCGCACAACTCACTACACACCGCCCCTCACCTCACCTCGCTCCCTCCCCACCCCACTCACCCCACCCTCCCCACCCTACTCACCCCTCGCCCTCCCCACCCCGCTCGCTCACACTCCCCAACTACCTACTCATTGCACCCCCACTCACCCCTCGCCCTCCCCACCCGGCTCCCTCACCGTCCCCAACCACCTGCTCACTGCACCCTCGCACCCCCAACCCCTCACTCCCTCCCCAATCAACACGCTTCCTCACCCCTCATAGCCACCCTCCCCTCACGACCCCCGACCACTCTCACAGCCACTCCCCCTCGCTCGTCCCTCCCCTCCCCTCTCACGGCCGCTCGGCCCTCCCTCCCATCCCATGCAAACTCTGCGTTCCCCATTTTTTAATTCAGCCAATGTTATAAATTAATTTTTTTTTACAGATTGGCCTCCCCCAGAAATACCTTTCCCAGTAATCACCTCCCCCAGAAAATACCTTCCCCAAAAATCACCTCCCTCAGTAGTCACCTCCCCTAGAAAATACTTTCCCCAGAAAACACCTCCCCCAGATAATACCTCTGTTTTCCCCAAAATTGTTTTACAACAAAAATAATTTTTTTTTTTTTTTTTGCAGAATTGAAACCAGAATTGATTTTTTACCCAAAAAAGTATTTTTGTTTCCTTCAAAAGAATGCATTCTCTCATATCTATTGTAGGAGTTTCTCTCTCCGGCAAGGGGAAATATCGTGAATGGTCTCGGAAAATCAAACACACACTCATTTTTAATGAGCTATGGAGAGGAATTTGTGAAGGAGAAGATGAACTTCCACCAGCAAAGCCCACTTCAGACAAGGAGATCGCCATTTCAGAAAACAAGAACTACAAGGCCTATGCCTTGACTGTAGCTTCCATAAATGAAGAGTTGATTCTCCTTATTACACCATTTTCAAATGCCTATCAAGCCTTGAGAAAGGTAAAAGAACTCTATGAATCACATTCATAACTTGAAATTGTTTAATTAATGATTAAGTTGTTCAGTTTGGAATTGAAAAATAATGACCCTCTTGCTTTAGCTTCAGAAGTAAGATCTATCATGCATGAAATTAAGAGAACTAGTGAAGATTTTGACATATCTCTCATAGAATTTGTTAAGGCTTTGTATCCCACTTACTCAAATTATCTTGAGTCATTGCAAGCAAGTGGAAACCTTGTGAAAATCACTTTTGAGTCCCTTGAGAAAAAGTTTGCAGAAAGAGAGAAAGATGACCACCCATCTGAATTCTGAAGAGGCTATATGCTTTGCACATAGAGAGAAGAGTCATTCTCAATATTCTTCCAGAGGAAGAGGTGGCCAAAGAGGAAGAGGAAGAAGAAATTTCAAAGGAAGAGGGGGCAGAAAAATTCAAACTGAAAAATTTGATCTTCATTGCATACGCTGCAATAAAGACTGGCATGATGCATATACATGCAAGATACATTGGGATAAAATTGAGCAGCAAAGGAATCAAAGAAAAGGTAAAACTAATGATAGAGACAAAGGTAAAGCACCTGAATCCTCTTATTTTGTTATAGCACATTGTAACAATGGAGTAACTGAAGACTTGTTTGATCTCTCATTTACTTCTTGGAGAAATGATTGGTTGCTAGATTCAGGAGCAACATGTCACATGACGTTTAGAAAAGATTTTTTGAAGAATTTACTAAAAAATTTGATGGAGAATTATACTTCATAGATAAATCTAAACTCAAGCAATCAAGGCTTGGCACAATCAGGCTTAAGTTTCTTGGTCTTCCAGATCATCTTCTACATGAGGTTCTATACCTCCCTGAGTTGAGGAGAAAATTGTTTTCCTTGGTCCACATCCATCAGCAAGGACACTCCATTCACATGTTTTATGGCAAGTCTAAGGTTAGAAAATCATCATATAGCTCACTTGTGATGGAGGGAATAGAAGAAGGAAGACTCTTGAAGTTGCAAGGTTCCTTTGCTCATGCACAAAAATTTTCATTTAGTTTACATCAGGATGAAGGTACATTCCCATCAAGTCTTTTATGGCATGCTATATTTGGACACTTAAACTATGACCGCCTTTGATAGTTGAAGAAAAATGGTGTTAATGGACTGCCTACAATTCCTAGGAAACTTAAGCAATGTGATGCTTGTATTCTAGGAAAGCATAGCAAACAACCATTTCATGATTCACATTCCAGAGCACATAGAAAACTTGAGCTTATTCATTCATATTTATGTTTCCCTATGCCTGTTTCTTATGCAAATGTAAATAAATATATGATGAAATTTATTTATGATTACACCAGAATGTGTTGGGTTTACTTATTGAAGAACAAGTCTGATGCTTTTCAAACATTCAAGAATTTTCATGCATGGATTGAAAATGATGCACAAACTCATATTGGCTCTTTACGTATTGATAATGGAAAATAATACACTTCAAATGAATTTGAAAATTATCTTCGTCAACATGGGATCAAACATCAAACAACTGTGCCCTATAATCCCCAATAGAACTGTGTAGCTGAAAGAATGAACAGGACAATTTTAAATATGGTTCGCTCCGTGATGTTTTTTAAGAATGTAAAATTGATGTTTTGGTCTGATGCAGTTCTATGTGCTATATACATAAAGAATAGGTGTCCTTCAAATTCAATCAGAAACAAAACTCCTTATGAAATGTGGCATGGCCACATTCCTTCGGTAAAGCATTTCTGGGTCTTTGGTTCCACCTGTTATGCTTTGATACCCAAGGTACACAAGAATAAACTTGGTGCTAAAAGTAAAAAATGTATCTTCTTGGGGTATTCCAATACCTCCAAAGGATATCGTCTCTATGATGAAGTAAATAAGAAGTTTTTAATAGCAAGAGATGTCATATTCCTTGAATCTTCCAAGACTAAAAATGTTGTTGAGCGACAACTTGATTGCCTGGATAGAATCACACATGCAAATTATTTTCAAGAATTTGATAATTAGATTTCACATCTTGAAGGGGGGATTCTTATATTTAATTAATCTATGGAATCATTTCCCAAAGCACTTTCTCCCCCACCTGAAGAACCAACCACAAATGATACCTTGAACGATGTGATTGACAGAATTGAGAGATTGAATCTCGATTCAATTCCAACTTAGTCAAATGAGAAGCCTAGGCCATCTTAGAAAGGTCCCCGCAAATGGCTAACAAAGACACTAGAAAATGTTTGTCTCGATGAGGTTGGAAAGATAGGAACAAGAAGTTCCATTAGAAAAAACGAAGGTGATGTAGATAATTCTGATTCACCTGTTGATATGGATATTGCTTATAACTGTGAATTGAGTTTGTCTACAGATCATGAACCAACTTCCTTCAAAGAAGCTGCTTCTCATAATGAATGGAATGAAGTGATGCAAAAGGAGTATGATGCCTTGATAAAGAATGACACTTGGAAGGTATTTGATCCTCCTTTCAGAACCAAACCAATTGGCTGTAAGTGGGTCTACAAGAACAAGAACAAAGAAAATGGATCACTTGACAAGAAAAAAGCTAGGCTTGTGGAAAAAGGGTTTGCATAGAAAGAAGGGATCGATTATGAAGAAAATTTTGCTCCCACAACAAAATGGGCCACAATCTGGACTCTCTTTGCCCTAGCAACACATAATGGATGGAAAGTTCATTAGATGGATGTAAAAACTACCTTTTTGAATGGATATATAAAGGAAAAAAAAATTATGTCCCAGCCAGAAGGATTTGTTGTGAAGGGCCAAGAAAAAAAAGTATGAAAGCTTATAAAATCCTTGTATGGACTCAAGCAAGCACCGTGAGCCTGGTATGAGAAATTTTTTGAGCATCTTCTGAAACTTGACTACAAACATTTTGATCTTGATGTTGCAACCTTGTTTGTTAATAAAGTTGGAAAAATAGTTGTATATCTTGTGGTGTATGTAGATGATCTTTTGATGACAGGGAACACTGAAATTTATATTGCATCCATAAAGAAAGAATTGAAGGAAGGTTTTGAAATTACTGATTTGGGTTATGTTCATTACTATTTGGGTATTGAAAGAACTCAACATCCTAAATTTATATCTCTTTCTCAAAAGAAGTACATTGGAGATCTTTTGAACAAGTTTGGCATGGATGAATGAAATCCCTTAACCACTCCAATGGAACAAAACTTGAAGCTCACATCCATTGAAGGGAAGGAATTCGAGGATGTAAAGAAGTATAAACAACCTTTTGGAATTCTTATCTACCTGACTACCACGAGACCAGACATCTCATTTGCTGTTGGAATCCTCTCCAGGTTTATGAAAAAGACTTGTGAAGGACATTGGTCTGCTGCAAAAAGAGTTCTAAAGTACTTGAAGGGGACTCAAGACTTTGGACTCAAATATACATAGGTAAATGATTTTAGCTTGATGGGATACTTTGATTCAGAATTTGATGGGGAAAAAGAAACTGGGGTGTATACTTCAGGTTATACCATGAGTCTTGGATCAGGATCTATCTCATGGAGATCACACAAACGATTAGTTCCAATAGATTCCACAACCGAGGCAGAATATGTGGTAGCAGCTAAAGAAACAAAGGAAATTGTGTGGCTCAGGAAAATCCTTGAAGATTTGCAGATGAAACAAATGCATTCAACACCACTCATGATCGACAACAGTTCTGTAATAAATTTCTCCAAGAACCCAAAGTTCCATGATCGAACAAAGCATATCAATACAAAATACCATTTGATTCGTGATCATGTTCAAGCCAAAACCATCCATCTACATCATTTTTCCACAAATGAGCAGACTGCAGACATCTTCACCAAAGCAATTGGAAGAGAAAAGTTTGAAAAGATCAGAACGATTCTTGGACTCACCAACATCCGTTCAGATTAAAGGGGGGAATGTTGACACCTAATCTTAAGGGGCTGGGTGAGATTGTATATTATTGTAATTTAGTAAATAAGGAATGCCAAGAGTCATTGGGAAGTGAATCCCAATAGCCTTAGCTCCATGTATAAATACACACACAATATCCATCTAATACACATTGAGTTTTGTGGAGTTACCTCCTAGTCTGACAAATCAGATAGAGGCGCTACACCAATATATTAACTTTCTGTTTGAATACGGGAACTACTCAGGGGCAGCAAACTTGCTCTATGAATATCGTACCTTTTACACAAATAGTGAAAGGAGTTTGACTGCCTTGTGGGGAAAGCTTGCAGCAAAGATTCTGATCCAAAATTGGGATATTGCTCTTGAAGAGCTTAATCGATTAAAAGAAATTATTGATTCTAACATTCTATTTGGTTCCATTGTGTATTTCTGTATGCTTGTAATTCTATATTTCCTTTATTTTCTTACTAATGCCTCTTTATGAATAACATAATTTTTCATCACCCCTCAAACAATTACAAAATAGGACATGGTTGATGCATTGGAGTCTCTTTATATTCTTCAATCATGAGAATGGTAGCAATGTGATCATAGATCTCTTTTTCTAGGAGAGGTTATTGATACATTAATTCTTTGATTATTTCCCATTAGTCCATCTCTTAGTACTTGTATTACTAGTTTCATAGTAGAGATTTCATTTTTTTTTATGTGTTTGTCAAATGTTCAATTGATTGCCTAATTTCCAGATTGTTGACACTTACATAATCATTAGTCACAAATTATTATAGAGATGAAAATTTTGTACTTGTTTTAATGAAGATAAAAGGAATAAATTTAGAAGGCTTGGTACCCTAGAAGACTGATCAACTAACAATGAGTGAGCTAAAGTGCTTGAAAAAAAGAGAAGATGGAACTTTCAGAGAATGAAAGTGAAAATAATCAGTGCTTGAGCAACATTAAAAAACAAAAGATCTTATACAAGTTTGGTAAACAAAATTTCTCTCATGCAGTGTGATGTACCGAGTTTTGAATGGATGCTATTTTTTTTAAGGGTCTTAGTTTATAACTGAAATCAGCTAGCTCATCTCATATCCTTGGATAGATGACTCCCTAGGATATGTTTCTTGAGGTGAGACAATGATTTTATCCATTGTAGATGTTTATTATTGGCTGGCCTGCTACCTTTTTTACCAGTTCCCTAGCGAGTTAGTTAGCTTCAATATTGTTCACCCTATGTTTTAGCACCTGAATTGGACCCCAGGCTACAAAAGGTAAATCAGGGTAACAACTGAACCATGCTCAGCCTTGTAGCTATCCCTACAAGGACAGGGGAGGGCTCTCTCCGTAAAAGAATATTCAAAGGAATACAATAAATGGACTAATATTAGGCTAGATAAAATGATGGGAAATTTTTTTAATAAAATGAGTGAATGAATGAATTTCAGGGATGTGTGGGATAAAAAGGGACAGTTGAAACCCGGAATTAAATCAGGACATAGGGTATTTCATGAGGCAAGATAGGCAGGAAAATTTAGCAATTAAAATTTAATGAGGATGGGATGGAAAGACTGGTGAGGAGCTGAAAAGGGCACAATAAATGGATCCTTTTCAAATAGAAGAAAAATACAGAGCATGAATGATTTCCCAAGGCAGAGCATATAAAATGGATTCTACCTTTCTATCTTGAAAGCATTCAAAAGGAAATGTTTATGGATGAATGGAACACATAACAATTCATATATGAAACAAAGGAGAAAACAAATGCTAAATCTCATACCACATGAATCCCACAAATCAGAGCTGCATCTCTTATTAATTCCTGTCAAACTGTACAATGTAACGCAGAGATGTTCTTCCACAATTTTCCCCTACTTTCCGAGTTAGAGATTATTCAGACTCTCAGACTGCTTTACAAATGATTTACAATTACATTAAATAGGCTGAAATGTGGGAACATAGATCCACAAGAGAAAGGAGCTGTTCTAACAGCTGAAGAACTGAAATACAATCATAGTAAGAAACACAACAATCTGCCCCTAAAAATAAGGGACAACATTGCATTTGACCACTTGGATATTTTGTTGTTAGGCTGTATGAAAGAAAATAGGTAATCCGATGAACATATTTCCTATTTTGCTGCTTGCTGTAACAATCTTTGTCTTAAATAAGCTCTTGGCCCTTTGAATGTCGCTTTTCTTTCCATTATATTTTTGGAGAAAACTGAAATTTTTAAAATATTTTGGAAAAATGAAATGAAATTATGCCTCGGTGAAGGGAAAATTTAATTTTAAATGGGAAAAAGGGAAGGGAAGGAGGCAGAAATCATATAAAAATCGCAATCACATTAGATAGGGCAGAGAGATAATATATAACAAACACATGTGATATGGCGCCATCACAATTGGAATCGGAAGGACCGAGGAAGGGGATATAATATAATAAATAGTTTGAAAATAGTGAAATCGCAATCAGAGCTTCGGGGAATAGGAAGGATAACTAAAATCTTCCAATCCGATTTTGGGGATGTGGAACTGGAGGGAAAAAACTTTGTAATAATGAAATAATAAAAATTTTAAACTTTACAAAGGAAAAGGGCTCTTTGTAATGAATGGGCATAAGGTTTAAGTGGTGGGACCGGGAGTTAATCGCAATCAGAAATTGGAGGGCAGCAGAGGTGAAACATATATAAAATATCGTAATATGTTATGTGGCAGGCCATCGCAATCGGCAATCGAAATCGGGAGAGGGAGCGGGATGGAATGATATATATATGGAACTTGGCCGATGCGATTGGGAGGAAAACATTTATATAAATGAATTAAAACCAAAATTTGATTTTAAACCACGGGAAAGGCTTTTTATTACATACGGGCGGAAGTGCTGTATGGTGGGCCCGGGGTCAATCGCAATCAGAGGGAGGAGTGTTGCGATGCAATCGGGGGTGCGATTGGGAAGTGTCGATGGGCATGCTCCGATTGGCTATGAGCCGTCGGATCAAATAATAAGATCAACGGTTGTGATGCCAATCAGAGGTTCCAATCGAAGGGGGCTACGATCGGGGAATGTTACGATCGGAGGATCGAAGGAAAGGCCGTGATTGAGGTGATCGGAGAATGTTGCGATCAATCACATCGGAGTTTGTTGCGATTGGAAGGCACAAATAAACGTTTGCGATTGGAAGTGTTACGATCACAGTGGGGTTATATAATATAAAACTTTATAATAAAGTTTTATTACAAAGCATGTTGGGGAAGCGGTTGGGAGCGGCGGAACTTATAATAAACTTTGATATTTGTTTATTATAACGTTCTACAAGGTATGGTTGGGGAAGTGGTTAGCAATGAAATCGCATATTTTTTAAAATAATTTATAATGCGATTTTGTAATCGGAAAGGCGGAAAAGGATTTTTTATTAAATAAATATAAGACTTTAATAATATAAAGTTTAAAGGGGAAAATGGGAAATAGGGGGTATATGAGGGTATAAGGGCTTTTACTTCACTTAAGCATAAATGTCAATCCAGAAGTCAGTTTTGAGAGTGTAGTATACCATTGGAAAGCTCATTCCGGGCTCTTTCTGATGGATCTACTTTGAAGATGATTTGGTGCTAAACATGCTATGAAAAACTCTCTGAAGGAAGGGACATCACTTTGTGAAGATAACAGCTTCTGAATTGTGACTTATTACACATGATGATATAGAATTACATAATGAATAATAATAAAGGCAAAATATCACGTTTTCACCTCAAAAAATGGTTTT
Source organism: Pinus albicaulis (assembly GCA_034641835.2). Taxonomy (NCBI): domain Eukaryota; kingdom Viridiplantae; phylum Streptophyta; class Pinopsida; order Pinales; family Pinaceae; genus Pinus; species Pinus albicaulis. The sequence goes on along the minus strand of CM076572.1, from coordinate 1,071,123,604 downwards.
GAGGCGAAAATTACATCAAACTGAATAAAATGTCTCTCTGATTCTTCCTGGTGCTGTGACTTTGAGCTTATTGGCTTCCTCATGACCTTGCTGATATTTATTCGCATTTGACTCATTAATTTGACCATGGTGAGACCCTAGAAACTAATGAGACCCATCCTATGACCTACTGATATGATTTTGAGAATAAAAGTGAGTAATGACTAAATACCATAGAAAGGAAAATCAGCAAGTACCTCATGAGGGACAGCTGATAAAAATTACTACCATCAATGAATCCATGACCTAGCGGAATGGTGAAATTGATTATTATGGGACTCCTAATATGCAAATGCAAAGACTAACTTTGATCACTGATGGCAGTATGACTAGAATGCCACTAACACTATGGATATGAGGATGATATATGCTCACATATGATGATGTATGTTGCTTACATGCTTTGAGGCACTTATCCATGGATGCATGTTGCTTACTTTCATTGAGGTTGTTAACCATGGAATTGCTAGATATCTCTACAGATGTGATCCCAGGATCTTGGGAAATTGATAGAAGGATTCTAGCAATGAAAATTTCTACTTTATATTTATAACATCGCTTGGACCAAGCTTGAAGCATATCTTTGAAGTGTCGTGGAGTTTTATCCAAGGGTATGCTTTGCTCAAGTTATCCTTAGATTCTCCATAGGATCTGCATTGGGTCATCATCCTTTCTTGAAGTCCTAGGATATTTTTCTCTTTTAGAGTTGGCTCTAGTACAAGGTTTTGATTTAGCCAATGGTTAATGCCTAATGAAGGGATTTTTTTTCATTGAAAGTTAGAATCACTATGGGTGAGATAAATTTGATGAGAGAACTTGGATAGGAAGGGAAAACTTCAATGTTAGGAATTTTCACTTACCTTTTTTTTGGAAAGGTTTTTATTGCATTATATATTCATTGGTGTTTATGACTATGTATCAGGAGGTGAAGGACCAATTTTGTTGATTCTTTACAGAGGAGACAGATTCCTAGTCCTTCCTAGCACCTTTAGAAGTTGTTCTAGCTTAGTATGGAGTTGCTAATAGAAAATTTAGCTAGGAGTAGTTTTAGGAAGAGGTTTTACATGCTTTGAGATAGTTAGCCATGGGTTCATGTTTCTTACTTGCATTGAGGTTATTAACCATGGAATCACCAAATATATCTATTGATGTGATCTCAGGCTCTTGTGCAATTGATAGAAGGGTTCTAGCAATGAAAAGTTCTAGTTGATAGTTATAACATTGCTTTGACCAAGCTTGAATCATATCTTTGAAGTGTCATGGAGTTGTATCCAAGGCTTAGTGGATGTCCAAAAATATTAGAACAAGATATATTAAAGGTGTTAAAGCTCATAATGCATACTTCACACATTTTCTATGCTCAGATATATATTAACTTCATTATTAGTAGACTTAATTGGTAGTACCTCACCCTCTCGAAATGAATGTGTGGAGCATGTTTGGACCATTATTTTGTAGATAATACAAAAAAATACACAAGAAAAATAATACTTTGATACACCATATTCTCTTTTTTAAATAAGCAACATAGCTTTAAAATATCTTTGCTACTAGATAAATATGTACTCGGCTTAAATATCAAGATACAATATGATCCAAAGTTTTGTGCTTAAAGTGGCTTATGAAAAGGGCCTATGGAATTCTACATTTAATTCAAACTAAAATAATTTAAAGAATGTCCATTGAGATCCATTTAACTTCGTCATGAATGTCCATGATTTTCCCCATAGGATGGGTGCCCTCCTTGAAGGATTTATCTGGAATTATTTCCAGACATATTATTTGTCTGAAAAAAAGGAAAATCCCCATTGAAATGATAGCTAAACATATTATTTCGTTGAGATAAAGGAAATATATCGTTGGAATGACTATCAGAAATATTATTTGGCTGAGAGAAAGGAACACTCACATTATCTTCCTTAATGCCACTTCGAAAGTATTGATTTCATTTCCCCTGAAATATAGGTGAAAACTGTCCCTAGGGTTGTTCATAACACAACATTGGAAAAGGACGATAAAATTATGCTATTATGAGGAAATCAGTAAATCAATCCAAAGGGAATGATGTTGAGAAGATAACTGATTTTTTAAGGAGTTGCAATTCCAACTTGGCTAGAAGATGCTGTGGCATAGAATGTTCAATGAATATGAATACATTTTTGCCTTCTAGTTTGGGTGATTCTTATCAAGCTTACCACAGAAATGAAAACCATGAATATTTTGTGGCAACACTATGTCAACTCAAATTTCCTATTACTATAGGGGATAAGAGATCCATAAGCATTCTTACTGATGCCATGTAAGAATTAAAACTATATGGAAGAATGAACCAATTGCCAATGCCTAGTTATGATCCCAAAGAAATTGAAGTTGGATAAACTAATCTCCTAGAAGAATATTCCACTCTTAATCATGATGGGGACATTTATACTATAATTTTCACAACGGTGCAAAGGGAATGCCAATGGTGTTAAATAGACAGTGGAGGGCGACTAGCTAAAAGGAGACTGGAGATTAGTAGTTTTAAAAATGCCATGTAGAGGAAATTTCTACAGTATTGACCTATAGATATATAATCTCTATAGATACATTAAATATTGACAATTATCCTCAATTTGAAGCCGAAACCCCTGTGAAAATAATTTATTGAAATCCATAATTTTCACCACTATTTGTAGGTTTGATCAAAAGGAGAACAAATGTGAAACAAATGTGCATGGGTTCAAAGACAAGTTATTGACGATGTGGATGTCGATGCCAAACCTCAATTTACGAGTTACAAACCCATGAATCCTTGTAGCCCAGAAACAACAACCCAAACTATGAAAATTTTTAAGTCATAAAAGATTCAGTGTTAACATCAAACACTGAAACATTTCAAAACCTACCCTCAAAAGGAACCAATGAAAGCTGAGTCAGTTTTAGAATCTGTGTGATCACCAATCATGAATGGTAAGGAGGGAATTTCGACGTAGGGTAGACCTCAAGATTGGAGAATTAAATCTATGTAATCTTTAGTTTCTAGATAGGAGTATCAAATCACATGGAGGTTACTACAAATCATGAAGGTGGATATCTGATCAAAAAATAAGCCTGTAATTGTCAAAGAAGCGTTAAAAAAAGATGAGTTTCGACTACCACCATGGATAACACTTTTATGCCATGTTTATGCAAATTTTCCACTGATAAAATAAAAAAACTCCCATTCGAATAACATCACGACCATCATGGTTTCAGATCTGGACCGAAAATGATTATACGAAATAGACGATTGGAATGCATTTATAATTTGTCCCTGAAAATTCAATTTGATCAATCATAGATGTTTCTCCAACAAAATAATTGGTTAATAGTGTTGGATATCCAGCTTCTCAATAAGATTTTTATGGTTGGAAATTCATGTATTTAATGAATGGATCATAGTGAAAGAAAATTTTATTGATCAAATATACCAACCACGGAATGGCTTAAATGCAAACTGCTTCTAAAAATTCCAAATCGACGTCCATTAACCAATAACGCATTGTTGGAGGTGGAATCAAATAAATTAGGGATACAGAAGACATTACTCCCTTCTTTGCGTAGAATCTATGGTCTGATCGCACTCCACCAACACCACCTCAAATTTCTACGAAAGACCTTTGTAACACACCCCTTACCAATCTAACCAAGAGAGGTGGTTACTAGCCGGTTACCCAACTCCAACCTTCATATCCGTAGATGTAGTTGAAATTTATTTTAGTACAAGTTTCCAACATTTATGTTCAAACCGTCAAATCCATTTCAAGAAATATTTAGATTCCAAATGCATAATTTCTTTCATATTTAATAGCAATATTATTGGAAAACAATCCAGAAATTAAGAGCTAACATGGTTACAACTTCTATGAATTTATCTCTATTTGTTTTTTTCTTATGGATTTAAGGGTTACCATATTTCTTATCTATAATTTTTTTAAAATATAATGAATGTTTCTATATCTGTCTGAGTTATACTTTTGTGCAAATATGAAAATTTTATTGGATGGTATATGGTCTTGGGTGGTATATTGCCAACAAGTTAGACCTAACTTGCCAAAAAAGCAACGCTAAGATCAAATACTTCTTTTACAGGTATCCAGGCTGTTTATTTCTTTTCATAGACCACTCATTTATTTTTTATATTAGTTTCCATGTGAAAGTTAACCCTACTATAGGATAATGAAGGAATTAGTCATGTAATTTAAACACTAAATTGGACTAGTTTTAGTGTTGTCCAATTAGGGTTGTTGCATATTGTCATAGGAAAAGATTGCAAGACATTTCAATATTAAAAAGGCACCAATCTAGGCAGACTCACTTTTTTTTTAGTTAAGTCAAAGCTCATTGACAGTTATATCTAGGTGTTTTAGGTGAATTTTGAGAAAGCATGAGAAGATATTTCAAGCAATTTCTTGATAAATAATCAACATGTCTTTCGAACACTAGTGAAAAATAAAATAAGAACCCTAGAAAATATAAAAATCCCAGTATCAACCAAAACATGACCCCTAACAGATTGATTCAAACATGACCAATTGGCTAAATTATAGCCTATACTTCAGTAGTCGTTTATATAGCTTGTAATACAACATAGTTGGCAAGCTTCACAGGATCAAACAAATATTATAATGGAAACTGTCGTTCCTCGACGTAATGCTCATTATCACATGATTGTGATTCCAAACATGAGTATGGAGCTTCATATAATAACTAGAAAATGACATTGAATTCAGGGGAAGCGACTAAATCGTGCAAAAGATGATAGGAACTAAATTTGTTTATCAGAGCCCCAGTTTTGAGCCAGGTTTTCTCTTTAATTGTTATGCGTCAGTGGAATGTTCATACTCAAAATAAGTTTGAAGGAAACAAAAATTTCAGCCTTTTGGCCATTTTTTGGTTAAATGTTTCCTAGTTTTAGGGTTGGATTGGATTTATTCATACACAACATGTTTGCAGGAAACGAACAGAGCACACAAAAATATGTTTATTTCAAGTTAATTTTATATTCTGCAGTGTCCTTTCTCCAAGTTAGTTAGATAATGGTTATGTGTGTGATCTATTTTGTGAAGAAAGCTACTAATGTGCATGAAATTTAAATCAAAATAGAATGCATGTGGAGTAAACGATGTGTAAAACTTAACAACTCAACGGTTTTGCTAAATGTGCAATGATATTTCTCTGAACAACACTTTTGTTGAATGTGTCTGCCTTGCTACTCATGATATTTCTCTGAAATTTTCTTTTATTGAATGTGCATGCCTTGCTTCTCAGTACTAAATGGTGAAAGTACCATTGCTCCTTCATTAAAGGAATACATGCTAGTTCCAGAAGTGAATGGTTTATTTATTTTAATGGTTTTTTATCCACTTTGCATAGTCATCATAGCTAGGTCATGCCAACATCGCAAGGGAATCCAATGTCATCGAATCTGTAGAGTGAATGAAGATGAATCTATACAGTGTCGAGAACTAAAAATCCATAATAAAATTCCTTCAGTGTAATTAAGTTTCCTATTGTGGATGAAGGGGTCATGAGGTGAAGAAATTCTAGAGACTGTTTCAAATTATTGCTTTTCAACATGTTCATTTAAACAGTGCATTCATTTAAGTACTTCTAAAACATGGTGGGGAAAGGCGGGTTCAAATAGATATTGTAACAAAGTTGATGCATCTATTTATGCATTTGGACAAGCATGTAATTTAGAAATTTTCTTATCCCATGATCCATTTCCATTAATGGTTAATAGTGATACGGGTGTGTCTCAATGCAACATTGCACATTATTTCAGCAAGACCTTCATTGATCATGATATTATGCCCCAATATTATCTATTTTCTGGTACCCTATCAGTTTCAAACGTTGTTGAATATTTTTCATGTTTTAATTCTATAGTTTTGTTAAATGAACATGCCCTTGATCTTATAAAAAAGGTACCAAATTCTTACCAGAGATACCTCCGTAGGGGCAGAAGTAAGCCTGAGATGATCATCCACTTTAGGAATGAAATCAAGTTTCACTTCTGGCATGATGCCAATAGTTGATAAATGAGAAATGAATATCGACGACCTCCCAAGCGAGTTAGGCTAGGATGCAAGATAGTTGAGAGATTTGTCTTTCATCCTAGCTCACTTGGGATGTCATACATCTTATTTTCACCTTTATGACTTACTGTTGTCATGTCATAAGCCAAATTTAAGTTACTTAATAAATTGGATGATCATCTCAGGGTTAGTTCTGCCCCCAAAAATGTTTTCTAAGAGCGGCGTCGCAATTATGACAACTGCTGTGTCAAAATTCTCACAGTTTTTTTCATCACAGATATCGCCCAACCATCACAAGAATGTTATTCCAGTCGTCATAATAGTGATGACTGTCGTGTCACTTCCAACAGTTGTTTCTGTCGCTGGAAAACTAATAGAGTCAAACATACGATGTCAGGCCATCATTATTGTGACACATTTTGGGAAGGCATTGGTGTCGTAATATTGACTTCTCCACATCATGTTAGAATAGCGATGATAAACAACATGATTAAAAGATTGACTAAATTAATATATGTTTCATGTCTATAGTTTCTCTACCGACATTTATTAGAAGTTTCCTAGATGTGACAGTACAGGAAGCGGCGTTGTGCCCAACCTCAAAGTGTTACTGTTGGGATGCCTATGCGTCGCAATAGAGACATTTTGGCCATCAGAAATTGGTCCTAGTATGCTAATGCAATATACCTGAATGGAGATGGAAGGATTGGCCTAAGAGTCTAAATTACAATGAGTGACATGACCTCTGAGATGATGATGGTCATGGATGGAATGAGGGGAGTAGAATTTTTGACCTAGACCAAAATTTATTTGAAAACTTGTTTTAAAAGATAAATTTTTTAAGTTGGGACTACTAGAAAATAATCTAAAAGAGCATGTTTGATCACTGAACATATTGAAACTAACACTAAATCCAACTGGGAATGGAATCTCCTTTAGGAGGTGTCAAGAACATTGTAGATCAGGTATCTTTATCCATTGGGTAATGGAGTCACTGCAACTACAATCCTCAAATTGACTCTAATCAAACTGAAATTTGAACTGTACATCATCAACTACAAATTATACTTGAAACTTACACTAAAAAATATGCTCAGAATGTTGAGCTTAGTTAATACACCTTACTTACTCTAACAGATCCATAAATCACTTTATCAAGTGAAATTGAAAATCCAATGTAACCAATTAAGTAAATGGCTACATGACTCATGCATGTATTCAGATCCACCAAGAATAAAGAAATATTGAGTAAATGTAAACTCAAAATAAACTCTGAGCCCAAAAAATGTGTTGGTGGACAAAACAAACTACACCTTTTCGAATGCTTGCAAAAGACTGCCTAAGTGGTCTTAAAAACCATGAAACGTTACCTCTCGTTGGTCAGCAAAAAAAAGGGAGACTCCTTCAGATATAATGGATGCTTATTCTTCTTCATTTGGTTGATCCTTCTTAACTAAAAATGCATCAATGTTATCTTCCATATCATCCACATTAGAGACAAGATTTGTATGTATGTGAAGATCTTCAATTGAGATAGCGAAATCCGCATCAACACAAATATCTACAAGTGGCTTTTCATGTATATCAGAAAGAGAATTGTCTTGGCTTTGAAAAAATTCTATATCTTAATAATTTGAAGGCGACTAAACATGTTCATCAAACTCAAGAAAACAAACTTTTTTTGCATTTTTTTTACCTCAACAAATAAATCATGACTCTTTAGAGCTTCTTTACAAGAAAAATCAAAATTCTTATCTGCACATATTTCTTCTTCAACTAAAAACTTAGAAGAGGAAAAGGATGAAGGGTAGCTGGACATAACATCTTCATATATATATATATATTGATCGCTTGAATATGGGAAATATTGTTGCAAATTATCATCAACTTTTAAATATGGAATATGAATGTCATCCCTTGAAGAATTTTGCTCAAGTTCATTGTCATCCAGGGTAGAATCCATGATCTTCTCATGGTGGTGAAAAGGGTTTTCGTTCAAAGAATCCAATATTTCATCATCCATAAACTCTTCATTGTTGGGTGCAAGAATTACACTTAAGCAAACTCCTCAACACATAATTTGTCAACCTGGGGGATTCGTAAACTTAGAGACAAAGAAAAGGAAATGCCAGGGATGGCATGAATATTTCTAATGTAAATCCCTACTTTCTTAAAGGAAAGATTGCATAATAAAATCAAAACAGAAAAAGGCAACTTGAACCATCAAAAAATAATTTAAGACTGGAACGAGAAAGTATGCATTTGCAAAAGAGAATTAAAGATAAAAGGAAATTACTTAAGCTAATGTTTGTTTAATCTATTGAGTGTGTATTTTCCCTTAGAAGAGACACTTTAGCAGTCTCATTAGATGGGCCCTTAAATTTTCTTCCTTAAAGATTTCCTTCTTGCATTAATCTGTCCTGCACTAGTACTTGCACTAGTGCAGGATCAGAGAGCTATGTAGAAGGTATAAATTGTGCCTTTACTGAATGATTTTTACTTCATGCAAGGGCTCTAAATTTTCAAGGTTCAGAGCACTCGAATCCTATGGCAAGAAACTAGTTCCTGCACCTGATCAGAGTTTCCTGCACTTAGCTTTTAATCCTTAAAACAAGTTTTCAATTATTGTAAGTGCTATTTTAATATCAAATCAAATTGCACAAATAAAAGTGAATGTTTCTGATTTTAATAAAATGTAAAAGTAAAGAAAAAATAATTTATCCTGTTGTAAGTGTTTAAAGAAAGAAAGAGAATTGTGGAAAGTATATTAAGAAAACTTGCTGTGTCACACCAACGTGCACTAGTGCAAGTTTGCTTCTCATGCTTGTACCAGGCGGTGGAAAGCCAAATAAACAGAATTGTAGGAAAATGAAATGTCACACCAACATGCACTGGTGTAGGTTTTCTTCTCCTGCTTATACCAAGAGGTGGAAAACCAAATAACAGAACTGCAAGAAAAAGGAAATTCCACACCAACATGCCTGGTACAGGTTTGCTTCTCCTGCTTTTACCAGACGGGAAAATCCAATCTCAAATTAAATGCAAGAAAGTAATTTGCAGGGAAAGAAAATGTAACTACTTCACACGGAGGATCCTTTTTCAATAAGACAGGAATACATGTGCTAAAAATTGAATCACGCTTTAATAATTTAAACACACATTAAAAGAAATAGAAAACATGGTAAACATGTTGGGTTGGCTAGGCCCTAGCCAACCAGCGCATTTCCCTTTTGAAATTAAACGTTGCTCAGTAAACTAGTTAATTCATCACCTTAAAATAAAAGAAACATAATTTCTAAAACATGCGGCATAAAAACCTTTTATTATTTTATTGAGGTGAATACATACGTTGATACAATGTCCAGCCCAGATTTGGGCGATAAAAAAGACTGGCTACTGCCTATCAACTTCAATCTAAACTATGCTCCCAAAATTCTCCTCCTCGGTCTTATTTACACTTTACATTATATCGATCTATTGGTCGAAGGCCAAAACAGATCGTTTAACTAATTCATAACAAAATGCAGAATTTAGTCTCGGCCTTCAAGATAGGACGGTTTTTCAAAACTAGCTGTAGCTAACCAGCTTTCTCCCTTCACGGATTAGTCTCAGCTGGCCTTGAATCATTCGCAGTCCTGGCTGAAATGGCTTAATACGGGGTGGTGATTGAGGAGTTCGGATCTGTCGTGAAGATCTGTTGTGCTGGCAATAGTGCAGATCGGATCCTGCACTAAGATCAACGGTCACGATAAGCACTTTAACCATCACATAAAATTTGGAGATATTGATTAGTTAAAAAAGTGATTTAGAAATAGGAAATCATGTGATAAATATTTAATTAATGCTAAATTGAATTAAAACATGAAAAATAAAGGTTTATACGAAATGTGTCACCATGCTTAGACTGGTGCAGGATGAGGGTGCATAAGGGAGGTGAAATATGGTAAATGGTTATAATTTAGGAAGGGAAAAGTAGTAGAAAGAGAGAAAATTAGGGGGCTAACATCCTCCCATCCCTAATATGTTGTGTGTCCTCACACAACTCTTTAACTCTGCAAAAAACTTCAAAATTTTGAGCGTTCCAACTCACTCTTGCTCCTGCATACTATCATCAGTTTGCAGTGTTTCAGACTTCATATTTTTGCTTCTCTTCAATTTCTTCGTTACCTTTTTAAGCCGTCTGAAACATTTTCAAGCACGGTACTTCCATACCCTAACTTCTCCTTTCTTCTTTTAGATCTCTGTCGTGAACTCTTCGTTATTTTGTTCTTTTTCCTCCTGTGTTTTGGCTACGAGCTACTCTAAATTCTGTACTTGAAGCTCGAGCTCAAGTATCCGAGTAGTAGAAGCTACCAAATCTTCTTTATTTTATATCTCAACAGGGGTTGTATTTTCTTCAGGTATCTCAGTATCCCTTGGAGTTTCAGTAAACACTTCTTCCAGCTCTTCCAGTTCTTTTTCTTCTTCTAACTCTTCCAGTTCTTCTTCTTCTTTTTGCTCTTCCGGTTCTTCTTCTTCTCCTTCTACTTCTTCTAGCTCTTCTTCGTCTTCTACCTCTTCTGGTTCTTCTCCTTCTACTTCTTCCGTCTCTTCTTCGTCTTCTAACTCTTCTGGTTCTGCTTCTTCTTCTAACTCTTCCAATTCTTCTTCTTCCTGTGCCGGTTCTTTTTCTTCTTATGCCAATTCTTCCTTTTCCTGTGTTGTTTCTTTTGGTTTTGGTTCGTCTTGCACTGGTGCAGTTAGAGATTCAACATTCTTTGGGGACTGCGATTCTGCACCAGGTTCTTCATTCTTTTTCCAGCCATTAATAAGTCGGCCAACAGAGTGTCATCTTCAATTTCTGAAAATTTTGCTATGTCCGTAAGGACTGACAGCAAATCATCTTCTTCAAGGGTCTCTTCATGCACTGGGGGCATCGAAGGATTTTCTTCGATAGGTGCGCCCGTTGTCTTCTATTTCTTTCGAAGTGGGCCCTTCTCTTCTGCTGATTTCCCAGTTCGTTTCCTTCTTGTGCTAGTGCAAGAAGGACTTCCCTTCACACTTGGACCCTTGCTCGTGCTCGCGAGCATATCTGTTTTCTTCTCAGCAGCTATTTTCTTTCCTGTAGAGGGATTTTTGTCTAGCTGTTTCAGCAACTCCTTCCAGGTCATGCTCTTAATTTCCAATTGTTTCTGGACCAGGATTTTGATCAGGCCATGATGATAACATTTCTTATCGGTCTGGTCTACCTGTGCTCCCTACATGCCCTTGGCCATCTTTTCTAAACGCTTAAGAAAAAATTAAGTGAAATCCATCCTCCACCGGACGTGCTGGTTAGTTTCAAAGTGTTGCAGCATCTTGAAATGATAGACAAAGGTGAGGGAGTACCTCCCCTCACAAGTCACGAATTTCTAGAGAATAAAAAGGAGGTCCCGCCATTTTCCCAGCAGGGCACTGCATGGAAATCCTTTCTTCCAGTTTACATTCATGTCTTTATCAACAACGAAACGTTGCTAGTGCTTCCTCTCGAGCTTCTGATTTTTAAAGTACTGCACACCATTTTTCTCACGTTGCTGCTACTATCAATTTTTCCATGACTTTAAATCTTAGGGGACCAATCTTTACACAGCCATTTTTAAAACTCTATGCAAACTATAGGGCCACTTCACTGTTGTGCCCATTAATTTTTTGCTAAAACAGAAGAAAGCCCGAGTCTCGCAATAGTGCAAGACTATTGCAAAACTCCACGGTCTGATCTACCTCACTGAGGGAGGACGATTCACATCTAACAGGCGACATATTTTCTTTACATTTATGAACAATCAAAAAATTTTGCATGCAATACTGGAAAAATTAACTCTTTATAGATAGGGATCAACGATCCACCATCCCTTCTGTCTTATCACTGATCCATCCCACCAAAATAGTTGTATATGCACGACATGTTTAGAATCGTGTGGGATTAGTAATTGTGGCGGCGTGTTTAACGGCTAAGTGAGGTAATCACCATAAGTGAAGGACGTTTAGGATCATGGCGGAAAGAGTAATCATATCCAAGCAACAATTTAAACATTTCTGTATTTCTTTATAATTAAAAAACTTTAACATTTATTAGAAATGATCATGATTCTTAACTAAAAACACTTTGTACTTCGAATAATTTTCTTTTTGTTAATATGATAGCATAAGTACGTTATCAAATAAGTAAAAAAATTGCTTGTAAAATTCTATGATGACCACTTCTTATGACATATGCTAAAAAAACAAATTGTACGTTGTTTCTGTCAAGGTGCATGCTTGCACTGATCTGTTTACACCGCTTACTATACTGCTCTACTGGTACCATTCTGCTTATACTGTTATATAGGATGAAATGCTTGCACTAGTGCAAGCATATTGTCTTAAAAATAGGACAAAGAATTTAAGTAGAATATAGGTTGGACTTCTAGCATAGCTTCCCTCAACTGATACTGAAAATTTGCTTCACCCTTCCTTGATGCTAGCTTCCCTCAACTGATACTGAAAATTTACTTCGCCCTTCCTTGATGCTTCAGGGCATCTTTTTGCTCCTTATGTATGAGATCCTGCAACGAATTCAATGGGGAAAAAAGAAGTGGGAAAGGGGAAAATTTCAGAATGGGAAGGAATTTTGTTATAGGGACTCCAGGAATGGTACCAAAGAGGGGATAAACAGAAGTGGGACAGGGAAAGAAAAATTCAAGGGTAAAGTGCGATTTTTACAAAGCGGGTAGGGTAAATTCAGAAGAATGTGAGAATTTTAATCATTCTATGATTTAAAGAAGAAAACTGAGGGAATATTACAAAATGGGATGTGAAGAAAGGAAGAAAATTTTCTGGAAGGTCTGCTTGCACTAGTGCAAGAAAAAAATAACTGCGGCGAGAATTAACTGTTAACTGAATAAAAATATCCATGCTAATTACCCCAATGTATAAAGGTCTGTTGAACCTGTTTTTACTCAGTGGTTGCTAGCATATCTAATGATAAAGCAACATTCTATTTTTATTAGAAATTTTTGATCTCCCTACCCGCAAGCTAGTTTTCAAGTTGACCCTTCTATAATCATGTCAGTGAATTTATTTTCACAATTACAGGAAAATATTTTTTCTTTACCTTTTAATTTTTTTTTTCTTTTCAGAAGAAGAAGAGTTCATGTTTTAAAAAGGTTGGTTTTACTGTTTACCACTACCATCCCAAATTGCTTTTGGACTTGCTGTGTAAAATCTTTCTTGGCAAGTGGCTGAAAATACTTCTTTAATATATGCCCATTTACCAAGAATATTAAATCTTGTCCATCAATAGTTTTGACTTCTATTGCTCCATTCTTGAATACTCAAATCACTTCATAAGGTCCCATCCAATGTGTATGGAACTTCCCTTTAAAAATTTTAAATCTAGAATCATAGAGGAGTACCCAATCACCTAGTTGGAACTGATTTTTCTGAATGGTCTTGTCATGCCACCTTTTCCGTTGTTGCTGAATTAGGATGTTTTGCTGAACAACATCTCTGTGAAATTCATCTAACTCATTTAATTAGAGAAGACGTTGTTGTTGTTCCTTGGAGAGATCTATTCCTAACTAAACTGCAGTTCTGAAGGTTTTAATTTGGAACTCAATCGGTAACAGAACCTGTTTTCCATATACCAGCTCATATGGTGTATGCCCCTTGCTATTTCTCCAACTAGTTCTATATGCCCACAAAGCTTATGGTAATCCTTCAGCCCAGTCTTTCTAATGCATAATGATTGTCTTCGTAAAAATGGACTCGATCATTTTGTTTGTAGATTCCACCTGGCCATTTTCTTGCGGGTGATACGGCGTGGATTTCCTGTGCCAGATCTTGTATTCCTCCATCACAACCTATACCAGATTAGAAATAAACTACGGACTATTCTTAGAAACAATTTCTCTAAGCACACCAAATCTAGTAAATATTTCAGAAAAAATAAAATCAACGACAAATTTTTCTGTAGCAAAAGAAATAGCTTTAGCTTCTACCCATTTTGTAACAAAATCTGTACAAACTAGAATATGATTTTTACTTAAAGATGTTGGATTTATTGGCCCTATAAAATCAATAGCCCATTTTTCAAAAGGCTCAATCATAACTTGGGGGCATAAATGAATTTCATTGGTTTTATTAGGCTGGCCCATTTGTTGACAGCTATCACACTGTATGACATATTGTTTGGCATCCTTAAACAAGGAAGGCCAAAAGTAACCAACACATAATACTTTATATGCACTCCGCTTATCAACGAAGTGGCCTCCACATGGTTCATCATGAGCAGATTTCAATATGTCAAACACTTCCTCCTCTCTTACACATATACGGATAATTAGATCTGGACTAGTGTAAAAGAGGTCTCCTTGAATCCAAGAATATGCAACACTTTTCTGAATAATATTCTGCTTTTCATGAGCAGACAAGTGGGGTGGTGTCTTCCCAGTAACCAAGTAATTAGCAATGTCAACAAACCACAGAGAATCTGTAGACATAGAAAAAATATGTTCATCTAGAAAATCATCATTAACAGGAGTTACTTCATCAGGAGTATCTAATCTAGAAAGAGAATCTACTACAACATTAGATTTCCCAATTCTATCAAAAATAGTAACATTAAACTCCTATAACAATAGTAACCACCTAGTCACTCTACTAATTTTCAATGGTTTTTTCATCAAATATTTAATCATGGAATGATAAATATGTACAAATACTTCATATCCTGTAATATAGTGTCTGAACTTATTAATTGCAAAAATCACAGCTAAACACTCCTTCTCTGTAACTATATAATTCATTTCAGCGGAAGACAATTTTTTACTAATATAATAAATAGCATAGGATTGTTTATTTTCCTCTTATCCTAAAGCTGCACCAATAGCCAAATCTGAAGCATCAGAGAAAATGTGAAAAGGCAGGGACCAGTTTGGACCTCGCAAAACTAGTTCCTCTACTAACTTTTCCTTCAATGTTTCAAAAGACTATTGGCAAGCCGTGGACCAAGAAAATTCACTATCCTTAACTAGAAGTCAGAAAAGAGGAGCATCTATCTTTTAAAAAATTTCAAAGAATCTTCTATAGTAACGAGCATGTCCTATAAACCCTTTTATTTCCCTTTGAGTTTTGGGTGTAGAAAGATTCAGAATGATTTCAAACTTTACCAGATCAACCTGGATACTTTTTTCATAAACCAAATGGCCAAGCACTACTCCCGATTTGCACATTAATCTACATTTCTTATCACTCAAAGCAAGATTGGATTCCTGACAAGGAAGAAGTACTTTCTCCAAATTTTTGAGAGCTTCCTGAAAAGAATCACTAAACACAGAAAAGCCATCCATATAAATTTCTACAAATTCTAGATCAGAAAAAATAGCCAGGACTGCCCTTTGAAAGGTAGCCATGGCATCACATAAACCAAAGGAAAGCACTTTGAAAGAAAATTTCCCCCATGGACATGTAAAATTAGTTTTATCTTGATCTTTGGGTGGAATCTGTATCTGTTTATAACCACTGAAGCCATCCAAAAAGGAGAAATATTTATTTCCTATAAGGGTATCATGCACCTGATCAATGAAAGGGAGAGGGAAGTAATATTTAAGAGTGGCTTTATTCAATTCTAGATAATCAATAAAAATATTCCATATTCCATATTTCTTAGATACTAGTACTAATGGAGAGACCCACTGACTAATGGAAATAGGATAAATGAAACTAGCATTTAAGAGTTTATGTACTTCTTCCTTCACAATGTCTCTTAGGGCTAGATGCATTCACCTTTGAGGTTGTTAGACAGGTCGGGTTCCTTCCTGAATATAGATGTGATGTGCACAAGTTTCAGGAGGGATACCCTTCATATCTTCATAGCCCCAAGCAAAGGCACTAAGATGGTTTTGCAACAAATTCAGAAGCTGCTCTTGTTGAGATGAGTCCAAATCTGAACTAATATCCAAGGATTTACCAAGCATAATCTCAATAAGAGTGGTATCAGGATCAGGAGTACTTAAGGGCATGGTCAAATGCACTGTTACATAATAATGAGAATCATGATTTTGTTGAAAATATAGGCTAAAAATTTGGCTCAAAGGCTCATAATTAGGCATAATGTCTAGATTATTCAAGAAATCTTGGATCACATCTTCTTGTGAATACCTAGTATAATGATGAATAATGGAAATATACTGATTCTCCTCATCACTGCTTTGATCCAACCATAAAGTGTCTCGAAGGTCCTGAAGGGATTTGGCAGTGAGGTATAAAGTAACTTTCTTCCTAGAATTTCCATGTGAGATATACATATCACTGGAATGACATCCAATATATGCATCAGCCATAGCAAGCCATGGTCCACCCAAGATCAAGGGATGTCCTCCTACTAGGTTCTTTGGCTCAAGCACAATGAAATCAGTAGGATATTCCCAAGAATCTAATGAGATGATCACATCTTCAAATACTCCTTCTGGCTTAATTTTAGATCTATCTGCTAATTCAAGCATAGTGGGAGTAGGGTGAAGATGATATAACTAAATTTGATCCATGGTTTTCTTATTCATGACATTAATGGCTGCCCCTAGGTCTATAAGAACATTAGAGACAAGGACATTACCAATCTGAACTGAGAAAACATGGTTTCTGGGATCAGTTTATTTTTCCACAGAAACACATCCCCTCATCAACTCTGCTGCCCTACCAACAAATTGAATGGTTCATATTTCCAATCTCTTCCTCTCGGGTTTCTTGAGACAAATTTCCTTAATAATCTTGGTACAAATGGGGATATCTTTGATGGCTTGAAGAAAAGGTATCTTAATGAAAAGATTCTGAAGCTCAGATGCCAAACTAGTCTCAGAAATAGGCTCACTCCTTTCCATTACTAGCCTCTCTGGGAAGGGAGGCTGGTTGTAAGAAGATGGCAAGGATTCAAAGGATAAGTGTTGCTTAGTGACAACTTTTGGAGAATGGTTGAGATTTTCCTCTTCTCCTTTCTCTTCAACAATCACCATAGGTTGCTTCTGATTTTCTGATGTTACAGTCCTTCCCGATCTTAATTGAATATCATGAACCCCAACTAGAATAGATTGGTATTCGAATGGTAAAGGTGGGTTTTTTACGTAGATCATTTACACTACTTTATTATTAGTAGGATTGGGCATAGGTTGAGCAAGCAACTGAGGAGATTGAAAGGGTGGAGTTAAAGGCAATGGTGGAGTGCACTGAATCGGAAGTTGAGGCATTGAATAAGGTGCATGTGTAGATGGGTATGACTGCATAGGTGGCTGGTATGAATATGGAGAATGAGTTGGCCCTCTCCAAACTTTTTTCCATGGTTCATAAGGTTACCCATGATGATATTGATTCCCATACTGCCACTGCTGATGAGAGTGTGGAGAAAATTCAGAAGCCATACCTGTACCTACCTGAGGCCAATTCCTTCTTGCTCCCATAGCATTCAAGTATTTAGCTTCAGGCTGTCCCCCTATAAATACTGCTTTAAGTCCTAGTATAGAGGGACATTTTTCTGTGATATGCTCTTTTGCACTAATAGCACACTTATTAGTTTCTTTCAAATTAAGAGGACACTCTTTCGGGGGATGCTTGTCTCTACATTTAGGACATAAAATACATAATGACTCGCATTCCTTCATGAGTTTCTGCTGAAATTTTAAGTAGTCTAACTGTTTGGTAACGGTGTTCATTATATCAATTTTCATGTTTTCCATTTTATTTTCTAGTCCAATAATAATAGCATAAGTAGATTTAGTTTTTATATTTCTATTTCGAGTTCCTCTACTGAATCTGTACTTGTTTCTTGAAAATTTCCAACATAATTCACAAATTTGATCAAAATTTTGCTGAGAAATATCACCTTGTCCTAACAGATGCAAATTATTTCTAGCATTATCAATAAGTCCTCTTAAGATCAAGGTTATAATAGTATTGAGATCAAGCTTAAGTTTTGACCTTTGTAAAATATACAGAAACCTTTCCAAATAATCTTCAAGAAGTTCATCATCATCTTGTATAATTGTAAATATTTCATCCTGCATGTCCCGAGTTTTGCAATATTCTTGATATTTAGAGAAAAATACTCTCTTCATCTAATCCCAATAGGTTATGATGTTTCCTCCTAACCCCATAAAATAGCGAAGAGCTGATTCCTTGAGGGTAACAGGAAATAATCTTATCTTTTTAGCCTTAGTTGCATAATCATAACTTCTACACAGAATATCAAACTCAAATAGAAAAGAGTCAAGATCTTCATGAAATTTACCATGGAAATGAGGGAGAGTTGACGGCGGAATATTCTTCATCTATGACACAGTATTAGGATCCACAATTGGAAACACAAAATTGGATTGTCCTTCACTTACCTGGTTGTCACCAGTCCCTTCCAAATGACCTTCTTGGTCCAACATTGTTCCCTTCTTACCTATACAACTCTCCACAGGCTGATCCACACCTGAGTTGTTATTACCAAAATCCAGGTGGATTGTTCCTGCATGATGGGTTTCAATTGGATTGGGCTTCCTGCTGACAGAAGGAGACCCAATATGAAAATTATTTTCAAAATTCTTTCGTCCCTTAATGGGCTTCAAACCCTTACCTTTCCTAGGCATTCATTTCAAAATAAAAGAAAAAAGAAAAACAAACAATTTCTAAAAAATGTTGTCAGAAATCAATTAACACTGGAAAATAAAGAAAATTACCTCTATTGCATAATCAAAAAATTCTTACCAAATCAAATGGCCTCCACGGCAACGGCGCCAAAATGTTCGGTGCAGAAATTACACTTAAGGAAACTCCTCAACACTTAATTTGTCAACCTGGGGGATTCGTAAACTTAGAGATGAAGCGCAAGAAATTCCAGAGATGGTATGAATATTTCTAATGTAAATCACTACTTTCTTAAAGGAAATATTGCAGAATCAAATCAAAGATAAAAAGGCAACTTGAACCATAAAAAAATAATCTAAGACTAGAACGAGAAAGTATACATTTGCAAAAGAAAATTAAAGATAAAAAGAAATTACTTTAGCTAATGGTTGTTTAATCTACTGAGTGTGTATTTTCCCTTAGCAGAGACACTTTAGCAGTCTCTTTAGATGGGCCCTTAAATCTGGTTCCTTAAATATTTCCTTCTTGCATTAATCTATCCTGCACTAGTGCAGGATCACAGAGTTATGTAGAAGGTATAAATTGTGTCTTTACTGAAGGATTTTTACTTCATTCAAGGGCTCAAACTTTTAAAGGTTTAGAGCACTCAGATCCTATGGCAAGAAACTAGTTCCTGCACCTGATTAGAGTTTCCTACACTTAGCTTTTAATCCTTCAAACAAGTGTTCAATTATTTTAAGTGCTATTTTACTATCAAATCAAATTGGACATATAAAAGTGAATGTTTCTGATTTTAATAAAATGTAGAAGTAAAGAAACAATCATTTATCCTATCATAAGTGTTTAAAGAAGGAAAGATAATCGCGGAAATTAGATTAAGAAAACTTTCTGCATCACACCAATGTGCACTGGTGTAGGTTTGCTTCTCCTGCTTGTACTAGGTGGTGGAAAACCAAATAAACAGAATTGTGGGAAAACTAAATGTCATGGGAACATGCACTGGTGTAGGTTTTCTTCTCCTGCTTATACCAGGTGGTGGAAAACCAAATATCAGAACTGCAAGAAAAAGGAAATGTCACACCAACGTGCCTAGTGTAGGTTTGCTTCTCTTTCTTGTACTAGACGGGAAAATCCAATCTAAAATTAAATGTAGGAAAGTAATTTGCAGGGAAATAAAATGTAACTACTTCACACGACAGATCCATTTTCAATAAGACAGGAATACATGTGTTGAAAATTGAATCACACTTTAATAATTTAAACACACATTACAGGAAACATAAAACAGGGTAAACGTGCTGGGTTGGTTGGGCCCTAGCCAACCAACACATTTCCATTTTGAAAGTAAACACTACTAAGTAAAACAGTTAATTCATCAGCTTAAAAGAACAGAAACATAATTTCTAAAACATGTGGTAGAAAAACCTTTTATTAATTTATTGAGGCAAACACATACGTTGATACAATGTCCAGCCTAGATTCAGGCGATAGCAAAAGACTGGTTACTACCTATCAACTTCAATCTAAACTCTGCTCCCAAAATTCTCCTCCTTGGTCCTATTTACACTTTACGTTATATAGATCTGTTGGTCGAAGGCCAAAACAAATCATTCAACTAATTCATAACAAAATGTAGAATTTAGTCTCGGCCTTCAAGATAAGACGGTTTTGAAAAACTGGCCGTACCTAACCAGCTTTCTCCCTTCACAGATTAGTCTCGGCTGCCCTTGAATCATTCACTGTCATGGATGAAATGGCTTAAGATGGGGTGGTGATTGAGGAGGTTTGTATCTACCGTGAAGATCTGTTGTGTTGGAAATAGTGCAGATCCGATCCCGCACTAAAATAAGCAGTCACGATAAGCACTTTAACCATCACATAACCTTTGGAGGTATTGATTAGTCACAAAAGTGATTTATAAATAAGAAATCATGTCATAAATATTTAATTAATGCTAAATTGAATTAAAACATGAAAAATAAAGGTTTATACTAAATGTGTCACCATGCTTGGACTGGTGCAGGATGAGGGTGCATAAAGGAGCTGAAACAGGGGTAAATGGTCATAATTTAGGAAAGGAAAAGTAGTAAAAAGAGAGAAAATTAGGGGGCTAACTTTCATCACCATTAGCACTTTATAGCTCTTGAATAAAATTTTCAAATTTATCACAAAAATCCTCAAGCAAAAGCAAAGAAGGATAGGTTTCAATATACTTCTCAAAAAACACCGACAAAAAATATTTGAGAGAATAAATACACGCAGGAGGAAAGATTTCATACCAAAACTGTTATTTTTCTTCTAAATTGATCATGAACATCTTCATTAAATAATATTCATGAAAATTAATCTTTGGCTTACGCACATGCATATGATATCTTATTAAATTAATGGTAGCATCATCACCTTTTCCATCTCTGAATTTTGGCAAGTATGTTTTCCAATCTACTTGAGGCATAGGATTTGGAAAGCAATGGATATGAGACCTATCCATAAGAGAATAAATAGCATTCCTTATTCTCATTGAATCCATATTGAAAATAGTGAAGTCTCCAATAGTTCTTGAAGCTACCTATTTTTGAACAGTGCAGTCGCCATGAATACTCTGAACTTTTGGATTCTTCGACACTGGAATGATCACGTGAAATATGCACAACATTCTTGTGCTTCAACACTGTTCATCATCAGCAATCAGATCTAATATTTTTCTTTATTTCATTGGAAATATTTAACCTTCTCTCCCCAGCAACAGCTCCAAAAATTCTATCAGTCACCCCAACTTCCCAAGGTTGAGAGTGGGATTGAAGGAAGGCAACCATAGGTCAGGCTTTAGGTTAAGTAGTTAGCCCTACCAAGACTAGAGAGGGGTCTCTCAATTTCACTTTGTATTCAATTAAATGAATGAATATTTAATTATCTTAGGTTAGGTATGTAAGCTCAGTAAATAGGGTTTTTGTTTTATGTCTCTTGTGTTCGATAGGAAATGATAGTTAGGAGACTAGATCTAGGGTTTAGTTTGAATTTCAAGGTCAAGTTGCAGAAATATGGATGTGTCTAGGTAGGTATATTGAAATCATGCTTATTTTTTCATTGTGTATATGATGAAATGATAGAAAATCTCAATGATCACTGAGGTGAATTCATTCATTTAGAGGAACATAAACATATAATGTAAATATTGTTAAGACAAAGCATGAAAATGCATGATTTATGCTTATAAAATGACAATATAAACACATAGTAGCATGCATATCAAACAGGAAAACATATCATTCAACATGATAAGATAAACATACAAAGAAAGAGAAAATCCTCCAAGCCATACCACATGATTCTCAACACAATTTCTGTAACACTATCTTTGATTTCATTCCAAAGGCTTGTACAATAGCTTCACTGCAAAAAACAACTATCCAACCCAAGAAAGACTAATGTGGGTCTAATTATAGAAAATATGCACAACAACACCTCCTAGGGTCAAAATCCCATCCAAAATCATCATAAGTACATGATATGAGTCACTTACTAGAATTTATGGAGGTTAGAAACCATTCCCTCAAATTCATATAAAGACTAGGAGTGTGTGTCCCCCACATTAAATTATATGTTTCCTCATGATAAGAGGCAAAAACCAACTCAATTGCTCCAATTCTAGCTCAATGGACAATAAAACCTCGAAAATATGACTTTTTTTGGGCTTGACAAGTGTCCAAAAGAATCCTATGCAGATCTGTAACACTTTTTTATAGATGTGTAACACATTTTTGAAGATGATTTTCAGGGACGTTTAGGACTCCAAATAAAAATATTGAAGAAATTTCAACTATCCTTACGTCTAGTTTCCAAAACATCTTGAATTTTGAAAAATTACCCATGGGAATTCCTCCAAAATTTGATTCTCCCAAGGTTACTCTAGATGCGTAACAAAGTGTCAAAAATAGTGGCAGAAGCATAGAAAACTGGTAGCTTTTTGGCTTTTTCTTCCAAACTAAAGCTTGTCATGCAAAAAGGGTTCTGAATATGTGATGTACTCATAAAAATGCATCGAAAAATGTAAGCCATTCAGCATTTATATGCCCTAGTAAAATCGTAACAACTTGGCACTATGCATCTGTAAAGGCTGAATTTCCAATTTAGTGCAAAGGTCACCAAAAATGAAAAAATTGCTTAAAATTGTTCAAAATTTCTTCTATAAGACCTGTGGAGGATAGGAAAAACATCCATAGATGCCTCAACAAGGAATTATATGTTTTATTTCTCCTTAAGCTTCATTTGAGCCTATTTAAGCTTCTTTTTCACCTGTTTGGACCTGATTTGTGAAATTTTGTTCTTGGCACAATAAAGATTGGCCATATGCCTTTAGATATTATTTTTCTTCTTCTCTTTCTTCAATATATTCTCATGGTTACCATTGAATCTATCAAGCCAATAATCTCTATGTTGATTTATCTCATCAAGGATCAACTCATTAAAGTTCTTCCAACTTGCTTTAGGAGCTCTTGATTCTCTTTCTCTCTAAAGCGCCTTTTTGAATCCCATTGTCCTTGGTTTTCTTCTTTTTGTTTCAACCTCTGCATCCTCTAGCTCATCATAACCTGCAATCTCTTTTCCCTTTTATTTTTCCTTGTCTACATGAGCATGTACTTTAGGTTTGTCTTGGAGGATAAATTTTACCTTTAGCTGAAAATTCTCTTGTTGTAGGATTGTAATCTGAGAATTTGAAATGGAGAAAATATTCCTCAAGTTTGTTCTTTCCTCATCCTTCTCCTTTATGATATCCTCAAATGATTTATCCTCAACTTATTCTACCATGTCAACATCATTGTGTATAGGATGAAATGATAGAAAATCTGAATGACCACTCAGGTGAATTCATTCATTTAGAAAAACATAAACATATAATGTAAATCTTGTTAAGAAAAAGCATGAAAATGCATGATTTCTTCTTGTAAACTGACAAGATAAACACATAGAATCATGTATATGAAAGAGGAAAACATATCATTCAACATGATAAGATAAACATACAGAGAAATAAAAAATCCTCCAAGCCATAGCACAGGATTCTCAACACAATTTCTGTAACACTCTCTTTCATTTCATTCCAAAGGCTTGTGCAATAGCTCCAGTGAAAAAAACAACTATCCAACCCAAGAAAGACTAATGTGGGTCTAATTATAGAAAATATGCATAATCACACCTCATAGGGTCAAAATCCCATCCAAAAAGCATCATAAATACATGACATGAGTCACTTCCTAGAATTTAGGGAGGTTAGAAACCATTCCCTCAAATCCATATAAAGACTAGGAGTGTGTGTCCCCCACATTAAATTACATGTTTCCTCATGATAAGAGGAAAAAACCATCTCAATTACTCTAATTCCAGCTCAAAGGACAATAAAAACTAAAAAATATGACTTTTTCTGGGCCTAGCAAGTGTCCAAAGGAATCCTATGCAGATGTGTAACACTTTTTGAGAGATGTGTAACATATTTTTCCAAATGCGTAACACTTTTTTGAATATAATTTTAAGGGACGTTTAGGACTCCAAATAAAAATCTCGAAGAAAGGTCAACTATCCTTGTGTCTAGTTTCCAAAACATCTTGAATTTTGAAAAAATACCCATGGGAATGCCTCCAAAGTTGATTCTCCCAAGGTTACTCTAGATGCGTAACAAAGTGTCCAAAATAGTGGGAGAAGCATAGAAAACTAGTGGTCTTTTGGATTTTTATTCCAAACTATAGTTTTCCATGCAAAAATGGTTCCTGATCTATGATGTACTCATAAAAATGCATCGAACCATGTAAGCCATTCACTATTTATATTCCCTATTTAAAAAGAGTAACAACTTGGTGCTACGCATCTGTAAAGGCTGAATATCCAATTTAGTACAAAAGTCACCAAAAATGAAAAAATTGCTTAAAATTGTTCAAAATTTCTTATATAAGGCCTATGGAGGATGGGCTAAACATCCATAGATGCCCCAACAATGAGGTATATGTTTTATTTCTCGTTAAGCTTCATTTGAGCCTCTTTAAGCTTTGTTTTCACCTGTTTGGGCTTGATTTGTGAAATTTTGTTCCTCGCGCAATAAATATTTTCCATATGCCTCTAGATATTATTTTCTTATCGTATTTCTTCAACAGATTCTCAAGGTTACCATTGACTCTATCAAGCCAATAATCTCTGTGTTGATTGATCTCATCAAGAATCAACTCAGCAAAGTTCTGCCAACCTGCTTTAGGAGTTTTTGATTCTCTTTCTCTCTGAAGTGCCTTTTTGAATACTATTGTCCTTGGTTTTATTCTTTTTGTTTCAACCTCGGCATCCTCCATCTCATCATCATCTGCAATCTCTTTTACCTTTTCTTTTTCCTTATCTACATGAGCATGTAATTTAGGTTTGTATTGGAGGAGAAATTTTACCTTTAGCTGAAAATTCTCTTGATGTAGGAATGTGATATGAGAATTTGAAATGGAGAAAATTTTACTCAACTTTGTTCTTTCCTCATCCTTCTCCTTTATGATCTCCTCAAATTATTTATCCTCAACTTATTCTGCCATGTCAATGTCTAGGGGCACTTTTTCATCATGTTGGTGCAATGGTTATTAAATATGATGCATGAGTGGTTGCTCCTCTATTTATCTTTAATCAACTATAGTATGAATTGTAGATACACTTTTGATTCTTTTGGGAGAAAATGCATGCTGTTTCCCTTCTCATAGGTGTGAGTGATGTCAAAAACCCTAGGAGCCTTTGAAATCTGATTTTTCATGTTCGAAGAGCCAAAATCCATTGGGTGTGATTATACTGATGGTGATGGTGTGTTATGCATGACATGAGGACTACTGGTGGGCTCAACTGCTACTTTCTCCATGAGAATTTCCCAAGTTATGTTGAAGGCTGAGACATGGTGCAAAATGATGAGTTTGACTAGAAGAAGGTGGAAAATACTTGGGTGATGATATTGTTTTCTTCTTTTAACCTTCTTAGTCATTCTAAGAAAACTTTTTTACTAGTAATGTGGAAATTAAAGTGGTTTAGTAGAGGTATAGTGCATCAATAATCTAATATGGTACTTGTACAACCTAGATAATCTCCCTTCACATGTGAAAAAATCCATAATTAACCTCATTAGAGCATATTTGTTAAGGAGATGGTTGAAAAGGAAGATGTACTCAAGGTTCTCTATAGTGTGAGGTTTGAGGAACAAATTTTAATCTTCAAGGTATATGTCCATGCCCTTAAAACACTTTTTTCCATGAATAGGTATATTTTTTGCTGAAGAAATGACATATGTTGATAAGTTGAACTGTACACCTACAATGATGACCTTTCCCATACTGAAACTTGTGGAAAAGAAGCTTGTCAACTGGATATAACAACATTCTTCCATGATTTTGTCATAGAATATCAAGCATCCAGTCCTCTCTAAACATCCTTTGCCAAAAGTTGAGGCAATGAGTTCTTGCAAGGTGGAGGGCTAAAATATGATGTGGGGCCCTCCTTTGTGGATTTGCTTCTCACTCTCTATAATATATATCAAAATGATGAAACCCTAGGTGTTTCGATGTAGTGGGTATGGGCAGTGAATTTGGAAAAATAGAGGATAGGGATTGGGTAGGTTTCGATGGTGAGATGAAGGGTAGTGAAGCCAAAAAAAATTCCCCAAAAAATTCAGGAGGTATGGTTGTATGTTGGTGAAATCGATGTAAATAAGGTGATAAAATTAGGAAAACATAGGGATTTCCTAGTTTTGCAATAGAAAAATAGTAGGAAATTAGGGTTTTATGGGAATGAAGTGTAGAGAGGCTATGAATGGTAGGGAATGATAAGGTATGGTCTAGGGAAGGTATATGAGGGTATTAGATGATAGGGTTATGTTTTTAGTCCAATGTGATCTCTCAATGATAGGAAAAAGTGAAACCGTAGTAGGAAAGGAGACAATCAAGAAAATAAATATTGTGCTTTGTAAATTGACTTAAGGAGGATATGAGGTACTAAATTACTGTTGAATATTCTTTAAAAACTAATGGCAATGATCTTGGAGGTTGGATGGATGTTTTAGGAGAAAAATACCAAAAAATTAGCACTCTCCATATGCGTAAAACACCTCTTCCTAATGCGTAACAAATTTCCATATGTGTAACAATCCTGCTAGATGCGTAACAGAGCTTCTCCAGATGCATAGAAAATGTGCCAGATGCATAACAAACTCCTTGAGATGCGTAACAAAGCCCTTTTTGGAGTAATTTTATTTCTTTTATTCAAAACCTTGACAATAATGGATCAGTGCTGAAGGTGAAAGAGGAGCTCTACCAATCATGAAAAGACAATATGAGTTGAAAAAACCTTCATTTTCCCTTTTATAACATCTTAAAATGATTTTTTGTCTTTAAGTGAAACGAAAGACTTTGAGGACCATTTTACATTTTTGGAACAATTTGAGAATGAAACAAGTTTTGAAATAAGACAAAGTGTCTTACTTTATTCCCCTAACTATGCTAACTCCCTTTAAAGAATTATATGATGAAAAGGAAGCCTTGTTCGCCATTTTCGGTGACATATTTTGAACTTTCAATGACAAAACAAGGACACCTAGACAACAGAACTAAATGCAGATGGAGTGATTGACCTAAGACTCTAAATTAAAATGAGATACATGACCTCTAATATTATGATGGCCATGGATGGAAAGAGGGGAGTAGCATCTCTGACCTAGACCATATTTAGTTACCAAAATTTATTTGAAAAATTGTTTGAAAAGACAAAATTTTTGACCTAGGAATACTAGAAGATAAACTGAAAGACCATGTTTGATCATTAATGACGCTAATAGACCCAACGTCGATCTTATTTAGCCTCATTGAATATTTTGGGCCCTATTTGAGACAAGAGTGAAAAATTTGTTTGATTGAAGCTATCCAACAATTTCCTCCTTATTTTCACTCCAAGATATTTTCTTCCTAGAATTTGACTTTCCAGGTGCTTCTTTTGAATGTGACTTGGTAGTGAATTATTTTTAGTGGAGGTATTTCTCTCTTCTTCCTCTTCTTCAGAAATTTCTTGGTCCTCATATTCTATGAAATCATGATCAACTACAACATATTTGGAATGATTAGATTTAGTAAAATATTGATCAACAAAAATATCAATACCTTCAATTACCTTTTTGGTTCTCTTGTTGTAGCTTTTGTATCTCTTTCTCTTAAACTAATACGAAAGGAATATGACTTCATCAACTATTGATTCAAACTTGCCAATTGTTTATTCCATTCTCCTGATGTAGCATTTGTTCCCAAATATTTTAAAGTGGTAATTATTTTTTGGTATTCCTTTCCATAAATCATATCGAATTTTGTTACTGTTAGCACCAAGAATAACTCTATTGTCCAAATATATTGTTGTTTGAGATGCTTCCCTCGAACACATATCTGACACAATAGGTCCATCTAACATAACATGTGCCATATATTGGACCAACCTATTTTTCCTCTCCATTACACCATTTTGTTGTGGTTTTATAGCTATTGATAATTTCCTCTTGATATGATTCTCCTCACAAAATCATTAAATTATTTGTACATGAACTCACCTCCTCTATCAGATCTAAGACACTTTATCTTTAAATAAATCTCAGTTTTCAAAAAAATTCTTAAACTACTTAAAATTTATGAAATCTTTTGATCTTTATTTCATGAGAATAATTGTGTGGCGTTAGTGAAGTCATCAAGAAATGATATGAAATTTATCCCACCTCTTTGAATTTGCTTCCCGTTAGGACCACAAAAAACTCTATGTACTAGCTCCAATGGTATGTTTGTAGTGAACTCCTTGGATTTGAAATGCGCTCTTGTTTTTTTCTCAAATTGTCATGACCTTCATATTGTGCTATTTAGTATAGACAACCTTGTTAATCCTTTAAATTCTCCAATATTTCTAGTCTTGACTAGATTATCAAAATTAAGATGACCCAATCTTCTATTCCATAACCAATATTATTTTATTTTTCTAATGCAACAATCCTGTCTAGTATCCTAAAAAATATACATGTTGTTGTCACTTATAATTCCCTTTTCCACTAATTTTCCTAATTTATCTTTTTTTTTCTCACAATCTTTAGATCTGAAATTCAACTCATGCCCATTATCACAAATCTGACTCACACTGAGGATATTTTTCTTCAATCCATGAACAAAAAGAACATTTTGAGCATTGGTTTTCTTGTCAAATATAATTTTTCCTTTTCCTTTGATGGGAACTGTTGCATCATTTCCAAAACTCACGTTTCCTTTTTCGTACTATTTTAGCTACAAGAATTTTCTCTTATCACTGGTCATGTGCTTGGAGCATCCACTATCAACCAGTCATTACTCATGTTGATCGTGATTTATCAAAGAAAGCTCATAATTTTCATAATTCTGGGCCCTCTACTTCCATGATCTCGCAACATTTTTTTGATTAGATTTCCCTTGTGTGTGCTCATTGATGCATGAAGGAGTTTGACAAACTAGATATTCACTCAATAGAATTCTAACCAAATTCATTGCATATGAAAAACTCGAGCTCATTCGTTACTAGAGAAAATGAATTATTTCCATTAGCATGCAAAAATTATGTTCTTTGATCAACTCTTGATGTATCAAAATTTCTTTTAGGAAAATTCTTCAACATACAATTTATGTATTTGTGTCCAAAATTATTACATGAAAAACAATAACCATAAAATAGTGTTAGATACCTGAATTTTTGTTGCCATGACATAGGAGTGAAATTTGAAGATATTCCTTGCTTCACTTGTTGATTTTATGTTGATTTTATTTCAACTTCATTCTTTTTACCATTCATGCTAGTTACTCCCATATTATTTTGATTTTCCTTTCCTTTCAAATTTTCTTCATAACTAGTACTTTGTTGAGATTTGAAATTTTGTAGAGGAGGCTTGAACCCCAAACCAGTTGTGTCCTCTCGTGACCTTTGCATGTTGATAATATTTTGTAAGCTTTCAAATCCCTTCAAAATATTCAGTTTTAAACACGCTTTAGTTTCTTCTTTTGAGAGTTTGGCCCTTAATACAACAATTTATTCCTCAAATTTGTGACAATTTTCTTTCCATTATTATAGTTGACTGGTGAGATAATTTTCTTTCATTTTTTCTTATTCCAATTATTTATTTAGGAAAATGATGTCTTCTTCATGGGTGCATGCAATAAGATCTCTACCAATATTCTTCTTCGAATATTGATTTTATTTCTCCAACTCGGCCATATAATTTTGTCGAACTATAATCTGTTGTAGGAAGTTCTCCTTAGATTTCTCAAGCTCATCCAACTGCATCTTCAAATCAATTTCAAGCAAAGGAGGTTTGTTCTCATTTCATTTTTTTATTTCCTCTTTCGGTAGATTATTTTTGTTTGTAGTTTTTCTTAGCTCATAGTGTGCAGTAACGATATCACCTTCATAATCAATCTCTCGATCCACAAGATTTGATTTTTCTTTAGAATAAATGGCCATAAGAACATATTCATTGTGCTCTTCATCTTCTGATGAATATTTCTCACTCCTTCCTTCTGAAATATTAATTTCCTCTTTGGTTTAGTAGCTCCTTCTCTTTTTGGATTTACCTTTTCAAAATTTCTGAGATTTATCCTTTCTCTTCATATCCTTATAATTCTATTCCTTTTCACTTCTTTTATGTGGTAAATTTTCAATTAAATGTCCAACTTCTCCACATTTAGAAAGCTTTAAGGGAAACTTGTGTTTATACTTTATGGAACATCTCTTTAATCTATTGGAAAATTGAGAAAATTATTCATCAGATTCACTGCTAGAATAATATTCATATTCCTTTATTTTATTTGGAAGTTTCTTGAAATTTTTGGTAAGATACTTGACCTTATTAGATGCCTTGAATGAAGATTCACTAGACTCATATTTATCTTCTACAATATGTATCTCATAAGCTGTAATAATTCAAAGCAATTTCTCCATAGTGAGAGTGCTCAAATCAGATATATCTTCAATAACAGAAACCTTGGGGTTAAATATGTTGGCAATATGATTCCTATATCTTAATATCTTGCCCTTGATGGAAAATCTCTGGTAAAATATGGAGTATATTTCTTTAGTAGAAGCTCAGGATTCTATCAGAAGAAATTTGAAATATCTAGCAGAAGAATTGATAATGTTCACATTGAAGATTCTATACACAAGTTTGTTCAGGCCAAGCTGCGTATACATACTGATAAGAATGATCCAAGTCACGTATGCAATTTTTCACTCTAAAAAGAAGACATTGGGGGGAATTACCATGGTATTAGCCCACAGTATTGAGCGTTTTATCATTTATTTGATTCCATCCAAGAAACCACCGGCAGTTGTGTGGTTTTGACTCATGGTATTGGTAAAGGCTAAATCTATATAAGGAGAAGAACATTATAGTGCAAAGGAGAGAAGGTGTAAGGGCTATCACTAATATTTTTCTCTGAAGTATATCTGCATAGGATGAACTCAGTTTTATTGATAAATCTGAAGTTATGATGCACCCTTCCATATATTTATGGATAACGATCTCTAGACCTGAAATAACTATATTATTGCATGATCCAATGAAGATATGATTATATCTTAGACCTAGTGCACGTTTTTTGAAGTTGAGCGAAGTAATATGGGTAAGTTATATAGATCTAAAAATATTCTGCTTAATTAATATTTATAGATCTATGCACTAGTTTGTCTCATTAAAAGTGTGTATATACGTGGGTTTGCTTCAGAAAAGGCGTGTATGGAAGTTGGGGTTTTATGAAGCCTATTTCAGATGTTTTCTATTATTGATGCTATTATTTATGTTGTCTTTCAATGAATTTTTCATGTAGATCTGGGTTGCTTTAATACTGTACATGCCGCTAAGTTGAATATGTTCAAATCTGATCAATAAGTGAGTAAACATGGTTAATGATGGTTGACTGTTTAAGGGTTTTGCATTTCTGAAAATATGTCTAACTGAAATCCTCAGATTTGGATCTGAGACAGATAATATTCTGAAAAACAATTTTCGCATATCTATACGCAGGTTTATGTTAAGGAAAGTGCGCATACGGGGGGGTTCAGTGAAGAAAATTAGCGTATGCATTTTAAAATGATAAATTTTCAAGGTTAAGTTTGATTTTTCATATTGATTCTGAAATTTGGGTTATTTCCGAATATCTGGTTACAGTGATCTCACTGTCTAGTTTGATGTATTGGGTGAAGTTTATTATTGTTGATCTTTGTGAAGGGTTGTATTGAAGCTGTGTGATCTAGTATGAAAATTGATGAAACATGGTCTACAGTGTTTCTGTGGGTTGAAGCCTTCAGTATGGAAGTATATGCTTCCTACCAGTAGAAGCTGGTGTTCTTATCAGGGGGTTAAATCTCCCATCCAGTAGTGGCTTGTAAACGAGTTCAGGAGGTTGTAGCTCCCTTCTAGTAGAAGTTGGAAAATGAGAGAAGGTTGCAGCCTTCTGCAGGTAGGTTCCTGTGTACTAATATAAGTCTGCATCAGTACATAATTGTAAACAATTTTCCATATAATAAATATTGAAGATAGAGACGACAACAGTGGTGGTTTTCTCCCAAATTGGGTTTCCACCTTAAATCTTGGTGTTCATGTGTGTTTCTCTTGTGTGATGTTTTAGTCTGCTATTACTGCACATATTTTCTGATTATCTAACAGATGCATGACTGATAAAATGAGTTAAATATTTTTCATGAAAAGTGTTTCTAAACAATAAAATTATATCAGTATACACTATTTTCTTTTTGTATATGCACGTGTATAAGCAAATTGGGTTCGTAAAAGTAGCGTATGGAATTTATTAAAGAAAATTAAAATATTTTAGTAAGCTCTAAATACTGATTCACCCCCCTCTCAGTATTTTTCCCAACAATTGTTATCAAAGCAAGTCTTTCTGAAGAATTTTAATCGCTATAAGGAAGATTAGTTAATATGAGCAATCAAGATGGGATAACATCCATCAGGCCTCCTCTGTTAAACGTAAACAATTAAATATTCCGGAACAAAAGCACAAGATCCTATCTTCAATCTCTTGGAGCAGATGTATGGGCTATAGTTGAAGGAGGTTATCAATATCCAACATCCGTTCCAACTGATGCAACAGTAAGAAAGAACTATTAAACTAATGCAAAGGTGGTCAATTCATTATTTGGAAGCCTGACTGAATTAGAATTTGTCAAAGCCATGTAGTTTAATACAACAAAGGAGATATGGGACAAAACCATTCTAAGATATGAAGGTTATACCAAGGTAAAAAGTGCTAAACTCCAAACTCTCATAATTCAATATGAAAATCTCATGATGCATAATGAGGAAAGCATTGCCAGTTTATTTTTATGTCTAGATGATATTGTAAATCATATGAGAAATCTGGGTGAAACCATAACTAACATTACTCTGGTAGAAAAGGTTTTAATATCTCTAACTCCCAAATTTGAGTCTAAAGTGTCTGCTATTGAAGAAAAGCAGGATCTACAAACTCTTACTATTGTTCAACTTCATGGCATTCTAACTTCTTGTGGAATGAGAAAAGGAGGTCCATCTGAAGTCAAAGAAGTTTTCTTTAGAGCTACTACAAAAGGAAAAGAAATAGAAGAATAAGAAGTATTAGGGTATGCTTCAAAAGAAGATGAGATCAATTTTGTAAAGAAGCTACAACTTGGAACTGGAAGGTTTAGAGGTAAGCTTCCTTTTAAATGTTTTTCTTATGGAAGATTTTTTCATTATGCTGCTAAGGGTCCTTATAAAGAAAAACATGAAAAAGGAAAGGAAGTGGCAAAACGAAATAAGAAACAGTCTATCAATAGAACAATTTATTATACTCATGAAGATAGTGATGGGCTATCAAATAGTGAAGAAGGAGAATCTGATCAAGATGTTAGACTACTCATGGCTTTTGAAAAATATTCTAGTGAGGCTAAAGATGCCTTTATGGTGCACTGGAAGAAAATTATTTTCTTGAAGAAATAAATTAGCTCAAAATATTTTTGGAATAAAATAAAATTGCCATATATTCTCTAAAGAATTAGCTTATAGAAAAGGAGAAAAACAATGAGAAATTAGAATGTGAAATAGTAAGTCAAAGAAAGGAAATTGAGAAAGTGAAAACTGTAAATCTTAGATTTGCTAAAGGATCTTAAACCTTATATGGAATTATCAAGGTACAACGCTCTCATCTTATAAATACAGGTCTTGGATATATCAGATAATCCTCTTAGTCTTCAACACCAAGCTATCTAAATGCAACTAAAACTAGCCTACAACATTCTGTCTCTCAACAAGATAACAAAGAAACTTCACAGGTAAAGCATGACCTCTTTAATAAAAGGAATAACAGTAGCAGAAATATCAATCAGTAGGTAAACACAAATAGAAGGTTACATGATCACAAAAATTTCTTCTTTAATGGAAAATGTTTCTCATGTCACAATTTTGGTCATAAAGTTGTTCAATGTGTTGCATACAAAACCATCATGACCATAGAAGCAAGAAATCAAGGAAATGGGACTGGAATAAAGAAGAATACTTACAAAAAAATTTCTCCTCTTCAAAATGAAATTGAATTTTCTAATTGCAATAATTTTGGACATGAAGAATATGAATGCAGGAGAAAAATTCAGCCAAAAGAACATATACCTTCAAATTCCAAGGAATGGAGAAAGAAGGACTTACAATTTGAAAGTTGTTGCATAGCTTTATTTGCTGAAGGGGAATAAAATCAATGGTACATTGATAGTGTATGTTCAAAACACATGACAGGTGATAAAAATAAACTCCTTTCATACAATGATCTAGAAAAGGAAAATAATGTCACCTTTGGAAACGATACTCCCGTTGTCATTAAAGGAACAAGTTCTATTTTTATAAAAGAAAAGGTAAAAGCTAACAATGTTATGTATGTGGATGGATTAAAACATAACATATTGAGTGTGAGTCAAATTTGTGATAAAGGAAATGAAGTTGTCTTTGGTTCCAAAGAATGTGTGGTACGTGAACTTGACATAGGAAAAATGGTAATAAAAGGAACTACAACACCAAGAAATTTGTATGTATTAAAAGGTTGCAAAGAACAATTTTATTTGGGTAAATCTTCAAAAAATTGGTTATGGCACAAAATATTGGGGCATTTTAGTTTCTCTCAAATCAACAAATCTAGTTGAATCAAACTGGTTCGTGATCCTCCCAACATCACTCTGCCTAAAAGTACCATATGCAAATCTTGCCAATTCGGTAAGCAAACCAGAGTACAATTCAATGCCAAAGAAGGATTAGAAAGTAAGCCTCTTGAACTCATACATACTGAGTTATGTGGACCTATGAGGAAAAATTCACCTTGTGGAGAACAATACTATATTCTTTTTGTTGATGACTTCTCTAGAATGTGTTGGATTGGTTTATTAAAACACAAAGATGAAGCATTTGAAAATTTTCATATCTTTAAAGCCCTAGTTGAAAATGAATTAGAGTTGAAAATGAAATGAATTAGATCTGACCAAGGAGGGGAATATATATCAAATGAATTATTTGATTTCTATGATCAACATGGCATAAAAAGACAGTTTTATGTAGCTGGAACCCCACAAAAAAATGGCATGGCAGAAAGAATGAATAGAATAGTTCAACAGATGGCTCATGTCATGCTTGATGAATCTGTAACTCCTGATACCTTTTGGGGAGAAGTAGTACCCACAGTAAATATTCTTAACAAGGCTCATGTTCATGTGAATAGTGATAAAACTCCTTATGAGCTCTGGTATGGTAATCTTTCCACTGTAAAGCATTTTAGAGTTTTTGGAAGAAATTTTTTTATCAAGAACAATGATGAAAAACATGGTAAGTTTGAACCTAGAACAGATGAAGGAATATTTCTTGGTTACTCTTTTAGAATTAAAGCATATAAATGTTACAATAAAAGACTTCGAAATATTGTTGAATGCATTGATGTTGTAATTGGTGAGTCTCTCTCAGTACCTAAAAGGGAAATACCAACAACATAAGAAGATGATGATGGTGTATATCCTCCTACATCAAATAGCAAGAACATGGAAGGGGAAACCTTATGAAGCAACAGAAGATGATCTATCTAAAAAATCTCCATCCAGGTATGTTCAAAAGAATCATCCAGAATCTCAAATTTTGGAAGAAAAGGGATCAGGTGTCCAAACAAGAAGAACTCTTGTAGGATCTCCTAGCTGTCTGGCATTTCTATCCACTATTTACCATAGAATGTCAATCAAGCTAGCAAAGATGAATGTTGGATTCAAGCCATGAAAGAATAACTTGATCAGATTGAAAAGAATCACACTTGGGAATTAGTTCCAAGACCTCATGATAAAAATTTTATTGGAACAAAATGGATATTCAAAAACAAGTTAAATGAAAATGGAGATGTTAATAGAAAAAAATCTAGACTTTTTTGTAAAGGGTATGCTCAACAAGAAGATATATAATTATAAGAAGCATTTGCTCTTTTAGATAGACTTGAAGCCATAAGAATGTTTCTTGCCTTTTCAAGCTTTCAACAATTCAAAGTTTATTAAATGGATGTTAAATCTGCTTTCCTCAATGGTGATCTAGAAGAAGAATTTTATATAGAACAACTAAAAGGATTCATTTTGGGAAATGATGAAAAACTTGTTTTCAAACTTAAAAAGGATTTATATGGTCTCAAACAAGCTCCAAGGGCATGGTAATATCGTCTTGAAAAATATCTTCATCAACAAGGTTTTTCAAAGCGATCTTCTAATAGCAACTTATACCAAAAAATTGAAAATGATAAACTATTGATTGTAGTTGTATATGTTGATGACATCATTTTTGGGAGTAATGAAGAGTCCATGAGTCAAAAATTTTCTTCTATTATGCAAAAAGAATTTGAAATGTCTTTACATGGGGAACTAACATTTTTTCTTGTCTTACAAGTGCAACAAGCAACAGATGGCATATTTTTATCAGAAAAAAAAAATATATATCTTAAGAAAATTATGAAGAAGTATGGGATGGATAACTACAAACCTGTAAGTACACCAATGGTAACTAGGTGTAACCTCAATTTTGATGATGATTCTCCCTCGGTGAATCAACCAGAATATAGATCCATGATTGGAAGTATGCTATATCTAACCAGGACAAGACCTGACATTATGCATGCAGTTGGGATTTTTGGATGATTCCAAGCTAATCCAAAAGAGGCACACCTTCAGGCTGTAAAAATAATATTCAAATATCTACAAGGGACTCAAGAATTTGGTCTATGGTATCCAAAGAATGTTGATCTCACTCTTCATGCCTACATAGATGTGGATTGGGCTGGAAATGTTGATGATCGAAAAATCACTACTGGTGGTGCACTCTATATTGGGCCCTGATTACTATCTTGGTTCAGCCAGAAATAAAGTTCTATTGCCTTATCCACAACATAAGCAGAATATGTGGCTGTCACATCATATTTCACACAACTACTTTGGATGATGCATACTTTACAAGACATTAAAATAAAATGTTCACCTCCCATCTCCATTTTATGTGATAATACAAGTGCCATTAGTATCTCAAAGAATCCTATTATGCATTCCAATACCAAGAACATTCCTTTAAAGTATCACTTCCTACGTGAACAAGTGCTTGAAAAAAAGGTTAAATTGGAGTATGTTCCCTCGAAAGGAAAAGTTGTTGATATATTTACTAAACCTCTTCCTAGGGAAGCATTCGAATGCCTCAGACAGAAGTTGGGATTTGTCTCTGCCTCTCTGATCAAATCTTCTTAATTTCATAAGATTAAACTCGATACGTGGGTTTCATAAAGGTGAATCGTGTATATACGTGATTTTTTGTGCATAAAACCACGTATGGGTTTCACTGACAGATATTATCTAGGTCAGCATTCAGAACAGATGTGGTGTTGTTGGGTAATATCTATTTTATTCCAGTCTTCATCTTTCTGTATTATTCTCTAAAATTTATCTCCTTTATATAGATGCTTTGATGAATTGGTTGTTGAAAGTGTTCAGGATGCTCAAGCTTACAAGGAGCACCTGCCTTGTTGAAGAGGATGCATTGTTGGAATTCTGATTTGGTTTCTGAATTATGATTTCTCTCTTGAGATATTTTGGTCCTGGTTATGAAAATCCATTTGTGTAATTTGATACAAAAGTAAATATTGATACTCATGATGTAAATTGTTATATTCAGTCATGTAAGGACTTTTTCAAATTGTAAACCCACTTGGTTGGGTAATTGAGTCAATTTTGTAATTTCACTTCATTGAATATTTGTTGTAAGTATGAGTCCTTGGTGATAGAATATTTCATACTCAGTTGCGTTATAGATTCATGTACTTAATTGAAAAATCTATCTAAATATTCAACATGTACTCAGGGGGGAGCATGGTAAAAAACAGTGCCCTTTTCCCTTGATTTCAAAGGGGGAGTATTTTGGGTGTTTGAATAATGGTTGTGTTGTGATGATCAAACTCCATCATGGTTGTCATGGTTGCCATCAGGTCTAAAGGGGGAGATTGTTGGCAATATGATTGCTATGTCTTAATATGTTGTTCTTGATGGGAACTCTCTGGTAAAATATGGAGTATATGTCTTCAGTAGAAGCTCAAGAGTCTATCAAAAGAAATGTGTAATATCGAGCAGAATAATTGATAATGTTCATATTTAAGATTCTATACTCAGGTTTTTTCAGGCCAAGCTGCGTATACACACAAATAAGAACGATCCAAGTCGCATAAGCGTTTTTTCACTCTAAAAAGAAGATACCAGGGGGCATTACCATGGTATTGGCTCACAATATTTAGCATTGTGTCATCTATTTGATTCCATCCAAGAAAACTACCTATAGTTGTATGGTTTTGACTCATAGTATTGGTAAAGGTTAAATCTATATAAGGAGAAGAAGATCATAGTGCAAAGGAGAGAAGGTGTATGGGCTATCACTAATATTTCTCTCTGAAGTATATATGCATAATATGAACTCTATTTTATTGATAAATCTGAATTTATGATGCACCCTTGGATAGATTGATGGATCAAAATCTCTAGACCTGAAATAACTATATTATTTCATGATCCATTGAAGAGATGATTAGATCTGAGACCTGGTGCATGTTTGCTGAAGTGGAGTGAAGAAATCTAGGTAAGTTCTATAGATCTGAAAACATTCTGTTGAATAAATATTTATAGATCTATATGCTAGTTTGGCTCAGTAAAAGTGCCTATATACGTGGGTTTGCTTCAGAAAAGGTGCATATGGAATTTGGGGTTTTTGGAAGCTTATTGCAGAGGTTTTCTATTATTGCTACTATTATTTATGATCTCTATCAATGAAGTCTTCATGTAGATCTGAGTTTCTTGAATATTGTACATGATGCTAAGTTGAATATGTTCAAATCTGATCAGTAAAGGAGTAAACATGGTTAATGATGATTGAATGTTTTAGGGTTCTGCATTTCTGAAAAGATATATGACTGAAAGCCTTAGATTTGGATCTGAGACAAATCATATTCTGAAAAATAGTATTCTCAGATCTATACACAGGTTGGTGTTAAGGAAAGCACTTATACATGCAAGTTCAGTGAAGCAAAGTAGCGTATGCTTTTTAAAATCATAAATTT
Organism: Pinus albicaulis; assembly: GCA_034641835.2. Taxonomy (NCBI): domain Eukaryota; kingdom Viridiplantae; phylum Streptophyta; class Pinopsida; order Pinales; family Pinaceae; genus Pinus; species Pinus albicaulis. The sequence goes on along the minus strand of CM076572.1, from coordinate 1,071,084,207 downwards.
TCAGGGTTAAGTTTGATTTCGCATATTGATTCTGAAGTCTAGGTTATTTCTGAATATCTGGTTATAGTGATCTCAATGTCTAGTTTGATGTATTGGGTGAAGTTTATTATTGTTGATCTTCGTGAAGGGTTGTGTTGAAGATGTGTGATCCAGTATGAAAATTGATGAAACATTGTCTACAGTGTTTCTGAGGGTTAAAGACTTCTGTATTGAAGTAGATGCTTCTTGCTAGTAGAAGCTGGTGTTCTGATCAGGGGATGAAGCTCCCTTCCAGTAGTGGCTGGTAAACGAGTTCAGGGGGTTGTAGCTCCCTTCCAGTAGCAGTTGGAAAATGAGAGAAGGTTGCAGCCTTCTATAGGTAGATGCCTTTGTATTGATATAATTTTGCATCAGTACAAAATTGTAAACAACTTTCCATATAATAAATATTGAAGACCGAGATGATAGCAGCGGTGGTTTTCTCCCGAATTGGGTTTCCACCTTATATCTTGGTGTTAATGTGTGTTTCTCTTGTGTGATTTTTTAGTCTGCTATTACCGCACATATTTTCTTATTATCTAACAGATGCATTAATGATAAACTGAGTTAAATATTGTTCCTGAAAATTGTTTCTAAACAATAAAATTATATCGGTATACACTAGTTTCTTTTGGTATATGAGTGTGTATACGTGAGTTGGGTTCATAAAATCCGTGTATGAAATTTAGTAAAGAAAAAATAAAATATTTCAATAAGATCTAAATACCGATTCAGCCCCCTCTCAGTATTTTTCCCAACAAAATATTGGTGATAAAGACCTCAATATATTTTGAATAGTCACTTCATCTTCAAATTTTGTATTTATGCTCTTGATCAAATGGGTTATTGTTTCAACTCTTCTGAAATATTTTCATCTTCCTTCATTTCCAAGCTCTCAAACTTCATCCTATAGTTTTGGAGCTTCAATTTATTCACCTTATTATCACCTCCATAACCATTCTCAACTTTATCCCAAACTTCTTTGGCCGATTTACAATGACCGAATTTTATCTACTCATTCTCACTATCTGATAAAATATAGAATTTTTGGCTTTGTAATTGTTTTGAAACCACTTATTTTCATCAGTATATGATTTAATAACATCAGGAACAAAATACTTGAATACCATAGTAGAAAAAAAATCAACGCCTAACTCATGAGATGTCCCTCCATAGTTGCCTAGCATAGATTATAGTTTTCACCGTAAAAAAATGGAACCTTCGAATCATGGCCATCCATTATCCTTTCTCAAACTCTCCTTTCAGTGGTCAAGTTGAAAAAAAGGAGTTTTCTCTAATACCAATTGTTAGACAAAAGTAATACTGCTCGGCGGGGGGGGGGGGTGGGTGAATCAATATTCTGGAAATATAAAAATTATTTCTGAAAATAAAAATTATTCATAAATTTACTTCAGAAACAAATAAAAATATCATGCACATGAGAAACAAAAACAATCATCACATGTACACACTTGGACTTTAGGTGGAAAAACCCCCCTCCAGGGATTAAAACCATTGAATTGTTTTTTGTTTCTTCTTTATTATCTATTTCTTCGAAATATTCTCATTTATTGTACATCACCTAGCCACCACTATAAATTGAGTAGCCACCCCTTGACTAAAATGATAAATGTTGGCCACAACAAACTTGGAGCACCCACTCCTACAATATACAATCAATATGCACTTATCTTTAAGTCCACGCTTCAAGTACAAAAAATTCAACAATAATATAATGAAAATTAAAACTGATTTTTTTTTGCATAAAAAAAATATCATTAAATGATCACAGTCATGTAGCCTCAATTTCGCCCTCCAAATGAGAGAACAATTCTCTCCATAAACACTCTCCAAACTAATCTTCAATCTTTGAATACAAATATGAAACACTGTTGAAGAATAATCTTTCAAGAACATTGCAATTCTAAAGCTCTAAACTCACAACTACAATCATTGTTTTGTGTACTTTCTCTACATGAACACTCACTCACTCACCCTGCTAGAGAAATAAAAAAATGATCATCATTTCTCCACATATTTGTGATATCTGAGATAAATTAATTCATCGAGCGATATATCTCTCCCAAAACCTATTCACATGGTTCATATTTGATTATGTTGGAATTTTTGACCAAATCAATCCACTCATTCCACTAGCCTTTTGATAATTTCATATTTGATCACCTTTTGGATGCCCCACAACCTGTCTCAACCTTTTTCTGTAAAATTACGACAGTAAAATTTGCGAAAATGAAATTAATTCCAACCAAGCATGCAAAATATAGATAAAATATCATGAATTGTTTCAGTCACATGGGCATACATGCTCAAATTTGATTAGTTGCATGCAGGCCCTTCTAGCCAGTGAATAGTAAGTTTCAGTCACTCCCATAAGCCTTTATCCATGTGACTGGGGAAAATCATAAGGTAAAACAATAAAGATGCGCTCAAACTTGTAACAGAGATTCAGGGGATCATTTCAACATGCAAATCAATGTTCTAAGCCCATCATCACATCAAGAAACTAACTACATAACTTCAAGAACATTGCACACACATCATCAACTATACCTCTAGCACACATGTAGCTCATCTTCAGATGAGGCCTTATTACCTCATGACACATTTTATACAGATAATTTGAGACTATGGCAAGAATTTCCATCAGCTTTAAATCCCTCAATAAGCATATGATAGACTAACGGTGATTCATCGACTCGTGAGTACATAACCTCAACAAGTGAAATCAATGGCAACACAAACATGCCTACATATTCTCAACTAATACATCCCTCAAAATAAAAACAATGTGATTCAATTCATACACAATATTTCACAACAATACTTTAGAAATAAATTATTCACCCTCGTGAAAATAGTCCAGTGATGTATGCTAGCTCAGTCACTAGAAAGAGATGGAAAGACATATTTCTTTTGGCATGGATATTTTTATAGTCCATAACTTGATGTTGATAACTTCTAGTAAATTGTGTGTTTTGTTTGTTGATGAACCCGGCGTTTTGGGTGAACACCTCAGCTACCTTCAGGGAGATGAAACTTTATACATCAAGCTTCACCCATCTATCAATATTCATGTACCTCAAGATGTGTGAAGCTTTTAGCAAAAACGTCGACCAAATCAACAAACAAAATACACAATTTACCAAAAGTTATCGAGAACATGTTTTAGATCAAATCCTAAATATGAACTCAAAATTTTCATCAAAAATAACACATTATTTATTATGTCACTTGTAACTAAATCCCTCAAACAAACTAACTCTCAATAATAGTTGTAGAAATAAACAAATTCAAATCTTTGTTATATTTCTTTCCTCAACACTAAATTCTTTAACAAGATCTGAACACTAATACTTTCAACCAATTCTCTCTAGTAGCTAAGCAATAACTTCAACTACAACAATAAGCACTCTCATAGACAACCCCTGACACTTTAAAACCCAGAGTAACCCACATGCTTCAAAATAAAGGAATATCATAAACAACCCAGAAAAGAGTACCCTGTATACCAATACGTAGTCACAAAAACTCTTTTATGTCAAGTAAGAGGTTTAATGAGATTCAAAAAAGGATCTAGATTAGAGTATTCAAATCAACACAAGAATTCTTCTTAACTAGGTTATCCATATGTATAATGTTTTTTTGAACATTGCATGTCAATGTTTTGATTGCAAACAAAAGAATCATATATCTAACTTATAATTGCACTATATTAGGCAAAAGCTATCATACTAAGAAAAGGCACACTATTGTATGTCTCAAGTGTAGACTAATTCACAACTTCTCCACATCATATTATTTTAAGTATATACCAAATTTTATATGCATGCTACATGGTAAATGCCTAGATTAAGTCAGACTACAATCACACCTTCTCACTACACCATTCTTGGGTAGATTAAACCATCGCTTCAAAAATGCAATCAATGATCAATACATATAAAACATTATTACTAATATCATGCTATAATTACTCGTCCAAGTTATTATTAATACCATTAACACACCAAATGATTACTTCAGGAAACATCACATTTTACCAAGCTAAGAGACATCATACAACCCTAGCGTAGGAAAAAAAAAAAAAGGAGTATAAGTTATTACTATATGGCTAGAAAAAATAGATCTTTCATGTACCAGGCCTAATCACACATCTGTCTTGCTTTCATGCATTGCATCATACTAGATATGAGATTTTGGTTGCAAACAGAGTGATAGTGCCTTATGCATATATTGTAAAATACATATCACAATATGAACACATGATTATTACCCTAATTTCACACCACTGATCTTCATAACATGGAAACTAAAATTATCTCCAATCTCTTTAATATTACATATGCTCATATGGACACCACCAATTAGATACAAGATATAAAAACTTTTGTTTAAAATCTCCATATTGGATCATCATTATGAATACCATATCGTAGTAAATAAAATATTAATCATAATATATTATAAGGTTATACCATAAGCTTTATATTGATCACCACATAAGTCACATAACCTTTTATCTTGCATACATTCCACCAGATCTATTAAACAATTGTGCTAGAACATGAATAAATAAAAATGTAATCATAATGGAATGAATCTTTCTTCCATGTGCTCCTCACACTTCATCATGATACAAAATAAAAATGATAAATTATTACCTCATCGATGCTCATGGAATAAATTCCACTCAATGACACCTCCATCACACAAAATTCTTCCCAAACACTCATATACACCCGAAATTTAGATCGCTCCATTCAAACCATATTCCAGATGCAATTGTACCAGAACACTAACAAAATAGAAACCATTCCCCAGGATGAACTATGTCATAGTCACAAGTATGCAACTTATAATTTCATCTATGAACTATATATGTAGTCATTGGGACTTCATAAATACCATGGGAAATTATATGGTATTTTCTATAGAAATCAAGTGGACATGAAGAGAAGGATCCAACCATAATTACATTGACAATTTAGCATGCTAAACTTGACATGAATCTAATGAGAAGGGTGGGTGTTTTTTCAAATATTGGTATCATCTGTGTGGGATAGAGCCAAGAACCCGGCATATATTATGTAGTCTCATTATTTCTTCTCAACGTAATTATATAAGCTTGATAGGACAAGCCAATGCAGAAGTTGTTATATGACAAAAATCTCCAACTCTAGCCCCAGTTATACTTTTCCTACAAGTTTACATGTATCATTAGCTTGTAAAATATTTAATCGTTAACAATAATACTCAAATACACCAGATACGCATATGATATATATTGAAATTATTATTGAGATCAATGCGAACACATAAAGGAAACAATTACTTTTTCCATTTCAAATTGACTAAGGCTAAAAAGAATAGAATTATTTGCCTTTAAATTATTCACATAATATTTTCTTTCATTTGGATCTATTGGAGGAGTTGATGAAACTAAATTTTAAACTAATACAAAGCTTCAAACATATACACCAAGGGACATTTTGTAGCCTTCCATTATGACCTTTCAAATTCCATAGTTTGCTCCATAAAAGACTAGTATTTTTCTTGGATATGTATCGTAATTTTGTTGTCTTGTCATGATTCCCTACTGATCTACCTTCCAATTGTTAAGTTTTCCCTAAAGGAACATTGTGCTAATACCAAATTTTCATAATTAGGATTAATAAGAGGAGGTGAATTAGTAATTTATGTATTTTACTTAATTTAATAAAACACATATTATCATTTTTTAACCAATATTAAATGAAACAAAAAATTCACAGAACACTTGTACACAATGATCTTGATGTGCAAACCCTTCTCCTAGAAAAACCACAAAAAATTGTTTTTATTATGACGGAAGCCAATAGAAACCACTTTTATTAGATCAATGTTTGTAAGCACCCACTCAAAAGAGACAACAACCTCCTTTTGTGAGTAACAACCACCTTACATAGAGGCATTGACCTCTAATGAATGTAGGTACCAACTTGCTACAAGCATGTGTTCAATATCTTCATGGGATTTTCAAACTTAGATAATTCGGCTTGCCTATGAAACTAAAAAATATATAATATTTTCATTCTACCTTTTATAGTGTCCTTTGTAACAACGCGTTCACTCATCTTCTACCAGCATTCATTAAATTGATTTTTCTCTCCTAAGTGGAACGTGATGTCTACCCTTAATTAGGTTCACTGCAACTTCTTCAACCCATATTTCACTCAAATTTACCTCCACAATTTTCAGGCACACAAAGGAAAATATACACTCTCCACCTACTCATCAAAAACGAAACAACCTTCTCCCGCACATTCTTCATCTCACAAGAGAGGAAAAATGACCAGTTCCCACATAGGTAAAGGAAGAACTACATTCAATTTCATAGGCTTGTGATGATTTTTTTGTTAGAATTATGTTTTCATTTATCGAAAAGTTGGAAATGATGGAAAATGTTGGAAAAGGATGACATAAGGTGACTGCAAGATAATCAGAGCATGGTGAATTTTGAAATTATTTAAAGGAATTTCTATAATAGAAAATAAATTCAAGATTACATGAAACCCAAGCAGATGGATAAATCTTTGAAATATCTTTCCAGTGGTATATGGAAGCTTGAAATTTACCTCCTCAATCATAAGTTATGACCAGTAAAAGTTGAAAAAACCTAAAATTCAAATGTGTAGAGTTAAATTCAGTTGGAGGAATTTTTGGTGCATGTTTAAGTTTGGAACACCGGCCCATACAATAGAGATGGTTGGTTGAGAAACTATCCAATTCTCTAGGCAAACAAGGCAAACAACATGGCAGCAGGAAGTAGTTTTATTGGCCCATGGAACATCCCACTTAACAACTCATCACAATGACTATTTCTTGGAAGAACCTTAAGGAGCACATAACGAAACAATTAGGATGAAATGAGCTAGGGAGGATATCGCTCTGACACTAGTGGTAGGGAAATTTATTGGCATAGTTTTATAGAAGGAGGCAAAAATTAAATGTTATGCATATTTTGTGGTGGATCGGTCCCCACGTGTCCTACCAACGCATCAGAGAAATTTCTGATGGGTCAACAAGTAAAATAGTTAACATGTAAGAGGATGTTGGAATGGGTGATTTTCTAATGCAAAAGCATCCTGATTAATTTTCATTTTGTATTTGGATGATTTAGGGGGTGATGCTTTTTTTAATTATTTTATAAATTATGCACATTTTAAATAAAGTAAGAGAAAAATCTAAGTGTGAGGTTTATTGTAAATATTCTCTTAATAAATTGGGGATATGAGTGGAGTTGGGTTGGGTCAATATTTTAGGGATTAGGAAATACTTAAATGGAACTTAGTTGAGTCAAAGGGGGGATAAAGATATTTTAGGATTTGGTTGAGATATTTGTGGAGGAAATCATGGATTCAAATTAATCCATAATTATGTATAAATATGAAGCTTTGTGTGAGGATGTAGAGAGGCACAGAGAATGGAATAGGATAGAGAAAAAATATAGAGGATAGTGTGCGGAATGATAATGGTGAGGGCCAAGAAGGCAACAAATGTATATTTGGCCAAAGAAGGGTTTGAGTTGTAATTTCTTGTTGTATTTGATGCAAGTATTTGGTTTGTGGTTCCGATCTCTCTTCTTATATATTTTGTATTAAATTTAATTAGGTTTTAATGAAGTTTTTTTATGAGGATTTCATGACGAAAGGAATTCACACTCTACTGTGGGAAAGTATATGATTTTAATGTAGATTCTCTGCATCATTTTGTATCAGAGCCAAAGGTTCCATGCCTGGTGAGGTGCTATTGGAAGTGAACATTGATGGATAGGTTTTGTTGTGGTGCTATATTGGAGTTTTTTGTGAACAGAGAATGAATGAAAAAGTGCATGGTTGGTTTTACTATTGGTTATGGTAGGTTGTGGATCCCTGCCACTATTGGAGGGGATATTGTGGTTTGATATATTTGCATTATTTGATTATGGTGTGCGATGGGAGCTAACTCCGTTTGGTGAAAAATTGATGGAGTTGTATTAAATATGAGCAGTGTGGAGACCTGTGTATGATGGAAACTAGTGTCGATGTTGTAACGAGCCTGTGAGGAGGTCGTGTGAGATGTTAGTGAGCAACGAAAGCTTCAACTGAACACTGATGGGAATGATATTTCATAAATATTAAATGTACTGCCTTAGGGTTTGCAGGAACGAATTTAGAAGATAATTTCTTCTGAAATCGCACACTCATTGGATTTAAATCCATGGAATGAATTCATTCATCTGAGGACATCAAATCTGCGGTGGTTGGGTTTTCATTCTAATGATTTTGGATGTTTAATCAGATTGGAAAATTACACTATGTTGGTGGATGTGAATGGAGGCTGTGAGTTCGAACAACACCGCCCAAGGGTTTGTCGTTGTAGGCTTTATCGTGATGGTTTGGTCATTTTCTTGAAAAATTCGAAAAGCGAGAGTTTGAATCGAGATAACAGTGTTGATTATGGTCTAGATTTTGAGGGAATGTGTATTGCATTTCTTGTAGTAAGTAGCAGTTCCTGAATCTGAGAGTCTGGCATCCGAGGAAGCGGAGTTTGACAAAGAAATGGTTTGGTTTGATTTGTGACTAAAGTTTAACACCATTTCTATGCGTTGAATGGTTCATCGACTAGTCTGGAAGTGTGTGGCAAAGCCATCAAAGTCTGTGTGAAGACACCTTGGGTGAATCCAAATTAGTGGAATGCATCAATTTTGTGAATGTGTTGTGCATATGGATGGTAGCTTCTAGTGTTAATTGGAATTTTTCCATTGAAATTTATGAAGAGGAGAGAAAGCATAGATAAAGGAGATGCAGGGACATAATTATTTGAATCAACAGAGACAGAGCATGTAAGAAGATGCTATAGAGTCTATAGAAAGGAGTGTGCATACTTTAAGGTATCTACTAGATGCTATCATTTTTTCTCATCTATTTATTCGATGTTCAAAATATTTCTTATCAAAATTTGAAATCTATTGTGGTATGATGAGAAGAGAATAGATGCGTTGTTGAAATAATTTCACTGTCAGTAAAGGAATAACCATGAGACCACCCTAGCTGTCACAAATACTTTCCAAATTATAATTAGCATTTTTCTATGAATGTCACGCAAAAAGGAGCCAAATTCTTCCAGGAATACAAGAGAGAGGAGTTATATCATTTCGCCCACAAGGAGACTTCAAGGCAAAGTGCTCATTGAATGAATCAATATTCATTGATTAAAGGTATTTTTTAAATTTGGATGATTCAATTCCCCTTGCCATACTTGAGAAATTAATTGTCTTGTAAATTTTATGAAAGAGTGAAATCAATCAAAATTTTAAGGAATGGAATTGAAATCCATCTTAGAAATTTATGTGCAAATATGGTTTGAGTGTGGTTGTGGCATATCATTTATGAGGTTGTGATAACTGAAATCTACATGTAGAAGCAAGCCTGTAAAGGAGCATCTATGATTTCCGTGAGTTAGAAATCATGATTGATCATTACTTGTAGCGCATGCGAAAGAGTTCAGATTTTTTTGTTCAGAAGATAATGTGGTTTGTGTTTGTTGCTGCTGGAGAAATATGTTGTTGCAGCCATGGTAAAAGAAAGTTTTGGAAAATTCCTATGGAGGAATTATTTTGTGCACTAAAGAGAGACGGTGTTGCATGAGAACCATCACTGCAAAGAAGGAGTTGCATGGAAGTGCAAGAAAACTGTTTGCACTAAGATGATGAGCATGTTAAAGAGGTTATGATATGAAGGGCATGCAAATATTCATAGTGATAAGAACAACACAGAAGAATGAAATACAGAGAGTTGAAATTGCAAAGAAAAGGTTTATTAAATAACCTTGAAGGGAGCATAAGGTATGATAATTCATTCCAAAAAGGTATTTTAATTTTGAAAATTAAATGATTTATTATATTTTCAACATAAAATAAATCTTTGGAAAAGTGGATTGCATTTCGATTTAAAGGCTTAAGTATCATGTGAAGTGATAATGGGAGGTGATGTAATTAGTGACTTATGATTTTTTCATAAGAATGGAGTATCAGAGAGAATTGGTAACAGGAAAATTTTACATCATGAGAATGTATTAAGGGTGGACGTTCATTGGTATATTTTATAACTTGAATTAGAGTCAAAATATCCACTATTGTAATTATTGGGTCAAGCTTTGAAGTCAAATAAGATGTTAAGATCAAATGAAGAAATTTGGATAGCTTGAGTCAAGTTAAACCATTGAATTATTTGTACAAACGGGTTCATTTTCATCCAAGATGAAGAGTTCATGTCAAGTCTGGATTCAAAAAGTCTTAAACCAAGTCAAAGGTTTGAATTTAATTGGGCAGAGCCCGACACCCAAAGAGTTGGTCATTGTAACACAAATATTACTACAATTGTTTTTGTAGCATAGAGAAGCAAGAGAGTTACCCAGAAATGATTCCAAGATAGAGGTCAAGTGTAGGAAGAGATCTTGTATTATTGGATGGCAAGGATGAAGGCTTGATGATAAGGGGATTGAATGAAATCCACAAGTGAACAGATGAAGTTCACAAAAGAGGAGAAGATGACTATTGATAGTCATTCTAGAGGATCTCAAGTTGACCACAACAGAAGAAAGAATAAGAAAAATGCCAAGGCGAATGGCATATGGAAGCATTTTACTGATGAAGAGTATGAGAGGGAGAAAGCTGAGATAGCAGTTCACCTTGAGTTTTTGATGGAATTTTTGCAGAGAAATAAGAAATACCAGGAACATGGTTGGACCATGAGGAAGGAATTAAAATGGCAAAGGCTACATGCAAAGAGGGATCAATAGGTAAACATACAGTTAATAGAAGAGTTGAGGAAGCTTGAGCAGATGATGATTGTGCAATTGAGATGTGAAGAACTCAGAGAAAATAATTTGGAAATGGAAGTTTCCATTTGTGGCCCAAAACAGGGTGAAATTCTGGGTGAAGAGATTAATGAGAAATATCTAATGGACTACTGGAATAGTTCAGAAGAATTTGAAGATATGTTGAAAAGAGAAGAAGATGAGGCTATGAAGCCTTGTATTTTTAAAACTCATAGTTTGTGTATATTTGCAGGATGTATAGAAGATGATGGACAATTTGGTGAAACTGTCACAAAGATGAATGAAGCCCTTGAGGTGAATTATGATGGAGAATTCCTTTTAGAGGAGGAAGGTCTTGATTTTTTGCAGCAGAAATAATTCATAGATGAATTCCTGTTTTGTGTAAGAAAACCAGTTGAAGTTGTTGTGGAGCAGAAGCATAATGAAAATTCCGTAGTGGTATTCCAAGGAGGTAAACAAATGAATTTGTTTAATGAAATGGATGAAATAATTTTGCAATGTGATGATATAGAAAATGGGATATCTCAGGAGGATTTCTAGGAGAAGAATGAAACAAAGAGTGAAGGTTATGATGAAATGGTGGAAATATTTCATATGGAAATAGAGTTCTTGGAATGATGGGTCAAGGAACCTGAAGGAGAAGTGAAGCTTGCAAAACCTAATAAAGAAGAGATTGTAGTTGCCATGCATGATAAGGATGAAATGTCTCTAAATTATATAGAGTTAAGTGAATTATTTGAATCTTGAAATAATAATGTGGTTGTAGGTATAGGAGTCGACATTAAAAAATATGATGTTGAAATCAAAGAAATTGAGAAGAAAGTATTTGAAGATGAGATTAAAGATCAGGAGCAGCAAGAAATTTATGTCCTTAAAGACATAAAGGAAATGGAAGTATTAATCCAGTAGGATAAAGATTAAAGCATTCAACAATTCAAAAGAGTATTTACTGATATCTAGACATAAGGGAGATTGGTGCTTGAAGAATGAAAAGAGGCTGAAAGGTCTTATATTTTTAAAACTAATAATTTGTTGATGAATGCAGGTACAACACCAGATGAGAAATTTGTTATTATAGGGGAAATCAATGACTATAGTTGTGATCAAGGAGAAGTTCTTGATTATTCTTCATTTCAAAAGGTTGACTGCTCAGCACAATTGGAGACGGAAGAATCAAACAAAGAGGAATTACTCCGAGAAATTGATGAAATAAATTGTTGAAGAGGCCGATGGAATCTGATTGATAGAATGAGTGATGCTGATGTACAACCAATTCGAGATTCTTTCAAATTTTGGAGACCAGAAGAATGGGGATCAATGATTCTACACAAGTCTATACTTTTTTAAATAAGCATGATATGGTATGGAAAAGCGAGAGTTACATTCAATATTATTCTAAAGATACTATTCTGGAACTTCTGTGCAAAATTACAAAATGGAGTTGATACTTTAAAATACCAGTAGCAAAACAGAGTTTGGAATCCTGGAGGGAGAAATTCATTGAGACTTGTGGCTGTCGCATTATTACAAAAAAGTGACAGACCTCCTAGACAGGAATCTATGGAAACTTCTCTACATGGGGAGTCTGATGCAGGAGAATCCTGGTTAATTTTCATTTTGTATTTGGATGATTTAGAGGGTGATTTTTTTTTTAAAATATTTTATAAATTATGCACATTTTGAATAAGTTAAGAGAAAAATCTGAGTGTGAGGTTTATTGTAAATATTCTCTTAATAAATTGGGGATATGAGTGGAGCTGGGTTGGATAGATATTTTAGAGATTAGGAAATCCTTAAATGGAACTTAGTTGAGTCAAAGGAGGGATAAAGATATTTTAGGATTTGGTTGAGATATTTGTGGAGGAAATCATGGATTCAAATTAATCCATAATTATGTTTAAATATGAAGCTTTGTGTGAGGATGTAGAGAGGCACATAGAACGAAATAGGATAGAGAAAAAATGTAGAAGAGGATAGTGTGTGGAATGATAATGGTGAGGGCCAAGAAGGCAACAAATGTATATTTGGCCAAAGAAGGGTTTGAGTTGTAATTTCTTGTTGTATTTGATGCAAGTATTTTGTTTATGGTCCGGATCTCTCTTCTTATATATTTTGTATTGAATTTAAGTAGGTTTTAATGAAGATTTTTTATGAGGATTTCATGCCGAAAGGAATGCACACTCTATTGTGGGAAAGTATATGATTTTAATGCAGATTATCTGCATAATTTTCCCATACCATTTATGTTCTAATCAACGATGGATACTTTTTCTGAAAATCTCCCCTCTCAATACCACAAATTGTGAAAGGGGGTCTTGAAATGGATGGTTTGGCTAGAACAAACCATAAATAGCTTTTGGAGCAAGGGTGAGAAACATGGTGAAAGGAGAAGAGGAATTGCTAAAATGGTTGATACACATAAAAAACGTTTTATAAAGAAAAGTGGTGCAAAACCAAGGCTCTAGGACCCTTTGTCTCCCATCTCTGACAAGATACATGGCATCATTTGGTTGGTCAAATAAGACGTCAACAAAACTGATGTTGTAGTTGGTGAGCCCAGTATTGCACCAAGCATTTAGCAGCTCCCAAAGGCTACCCTAATTTACTTTATCAACTCGAGATTCATACAAAATTGGAGGTGACACTGCTATATACACATCATATGCATTCTACTCATGTCGTCCTCTTCTGAGCTCTATGAAAGGGTGCTACTTCTAGGGTTTCTGGAGGAAATTCTGTCACACTTACTGGAATTAGGCCTAGGGCTACAAATGTCTCAAATCCATGGCACTATAATTAAGTACATAATTATATTATACTAACCAAGTTCATCTAACAATTCTGCAATGAAAGAAATATACTTATTAGACTGTGATAAGAATTATGAAGAAACCTAGGTACCTTGCATGGAGTAAATTATTGAATTGAAATAACATAAAGGAAACTAATCTGATCACACTTAGCTAAAAAAAATGGCTAGAAAAACTCTACTCACACTATGATATATCTATCATGCTTTTATTCACGCAACTATTGATGACCTAACTATGCTTAAAAATGTATTGTTTTGCAGCTAGGAGAAGAAATTTCTAAGGTGGTTGCTGGAAGGCTTGAACACATGGGGGAAAGGTTGTAAGTGTATGAGTGGTTTTTGTAGGTTTAGAATATGGCCATGGTGGTTTCTGGGCTTAAGGAAGGGCCCATTTGTGTTGTTTCAAGTGCTGCTATAGGTTTCGTGTAGTGCTATAGGCAAGTCCTAAATTGCTATTGGTCGAGGGAAATCCAAGGCAAAAAATAGGTGGAAAAAGGGTAGGGGAGGTGGTGTGAAGGTGGATGAGGATGAGCAGGAGGTGGCCTACCACTTGGCCAAGGGAAAACCCCCTTGGGAGGCCTGTCTTTCACCCCATAGGGTATTCTCATGGTGTAGGGATGAAAAATATGAAAACATGGTTGATGGTGATTTTGATGAATAGAGGGCTAAAGGAAGATAAGATATGAAGCTGGAGCTTCCGGTGAAGTTCTCCTTGGATGTGATCCATGTAAATACAGTCAAACTACATATTCATGCAATAAAAATGGACAAATTCATGCTAAAGAAAGTTGAAAATATGACTTGGATTTGTAAAGAAAATATGTCCTAATCTATAAACAGAGACCTACCACATCATACTGAACATTTTCATGGAATTACAACAACTAATCTCAACCATTCCAAGAAATCATAAACTAACAATCATTTTTGGCTCTATGGGGAAGGTCTACCCTCCTCAAGCTCGATTGATAGAGGTGAGAGGGGGAGGCTTGACTCACAAATTTATGGAGTTATCAATTATTATACCACTCATGTAAGAACACTAAATCTATAGAAAAATACAATTGGAAAAAAACTAAAATAGTAAATAAAAATACCAACAAACTAGCTAACTATTCATAAGCGAAACTAGATAAATGCCATGAAACAAAAGAATGGTTACACAAGAGAGGTTGAGGCACATGGATTGGGCCCTAACCCAAAAGCCTAGCTCTTTGGAACTAGATCAATAAGGAAAATTTTGAATACACATTTCATTTCAAAATATAGCCTCATTACATCAATATAAATCTTGAAAAAAACATATTACAAGAGAAAAGAACCTAATGGCTTTCTCAAAAATTTGAATCCTAATAAGCTCTTAATCAGCTCTATTTAACCTATAGGGTAGCTACCAACAGCTCCCTAGAAAATAGGTGATGATTTCACTTTACTCCAAGTGAAGTATGGCTTGAGTGCACTTGGTATTGCATTTGCTTGGCTGCCCTTGATTTCAAGCTATTGGAGGGAATCTCGAGGATCCCTTGGCTTCCTTTGGGAGTTAAGGAGGGTGGAAAACACCCTAGAATATCTCATTATTGTCTACTCCGAGTATTTATACAAAAATATTTGCAAAAATTCCATAACTTCATTATTTTCCTACATTTAATCTTATGTTATGTACTCGAAGTATGTTAAGCCTCAATCGCCGCCTACACTAGCATAATAAGACCATGATATAATTAAAATCCAAGAACATGAGTCTTAATAAGGAAAATAAGTGGCCATTAACCCCTCAAAATGTACCTAATGATGGAGCTCATCATCACACCCCATACCAAATGGTTTCTCATCCTCTTAGAAACTAATCCTCTTTCTGCATTTCCTTTAAGGCCTTGATAGACCCTCTGACTCCCCAAGGAAGAAGTGTGGGGCTCCCCTCAGGAGGGAAAAAGCCATCATTTTTTTCTGCTTCTTCTCTTTCTCTATTATATTCATCTTGTTCCTTTCCATCGCTTAACCCCAATAGCAACGTTGGACTGAGCTTTAGACCAAGCTGCTAAACCTTTTTGTCTTGCATGGCCCTCTTGTACAATGGTGCCCTTTCCAAGGCACCTCTTAATCTTTCTGGTGTATGATACTCCATATTTCTAAGGATGTGAGGGAGGATGTTCCATATTATTTGGCTAGCCATAATTCACTCATCTCCCAACAACCTAAAAACATCATCAAAGTGGGCTATTTCTTGAGCTTCTGTATGGAGGTATCTTTCAGCTAGTTCAGGATCTCTTTCAATCTTCAGATGGTTATTTATGACTCCTTTAGGTTTGAACAGTTCTGCCCTAATGTGTAAGGGTTCTTTATTTTCTCCTCTCATAACCCCCCTCATCTCTTGTGCTCTTGTCTCCTCATTTAGCATCCATGATGTTATGTCCATTAATTTCATATCCCCCATCCCAGGATTTGGGTCCCAAATATTTAATTTTTTTAACACAAGGTTATGCATATAAAACTTTGCCACTTTTGTGTTGTCAACCATGCTAGCTTGATTGTAGAAATCAATGAATTGTGTACAATTTTAGAAAGTTAAGGATCCATGGGAGGCTAATGTTTTGATTTGAAAGAGGAGCCACTGCTCCTTAACGTAAAATGCATATGAATCTGAAGGATACCTATGTTGAATGGCCTCCATGAAAAAATATGCCATGGTTGTCACTTGTTTACCTTTCTGTTGAAGTTTCTCTTGCAGTGTTACATTCTCTGCTTGTGCTTTCTAAAGATGCTCCTTCAAAACTAACTCTCTGAGCCTCACATCAATAAATATTTTCCCAACTCAGATACTTTTCCTTCCATAACCCCTATATCATACACTCCTTTAGATGTGGCAAGCTTCATCCGATGATGATAACATTCCCGCTCTTCCTCTAATTGATAAAACAAAGAAATTGTGAATTTTGAGGAATTTGTCTACCCCCCTCAATGTAGGTGTAGTAAGAACTGAGATTCGGTTCAGGGCTATGGTTTGATACCATTGCAAAATATTTGGGATTCTATTTTGGTGATATGGCCTCTTCTTTATTATCATTTCCTCCCTCTTTTTCATCATTTATTTCCTCTTATGTCTTTCCCTCAGATTCCTTGACCTCTTACACTCTTGTGGCTGCCTTTTCCTCCTCAACCAAAGCTTTTTTCCTCTAAATTTGTGCTTGTTGGAGTTTCATGTATAAAAGAAAATTTTCTTGTAGCAAAATCTCTTTTTATTGTTGAGGACCCTCTTCTCCTTTATTTTCACTCTTTTCACTCCTTGGAGGGTCTATGGAGGCACTACCAGATTTGGCCCAATTTCTGACGGCCAAAATGTCTCTATTTAGACACATAGGCATCCCAAGAGTGACAATTTGAGGTTGGGAAAAACATTGTTTCCTGTACCGTCGCATATTCAACACTTCTTATAATTATCGATAGAGAGATACTTGAAATGACACGTGTATTCATTTAGTCAATCTTAAAACCATGATGTTTATTGTCACTATTCTGACATAATGTGGAGACGTCGGTATTATGACACCGATGCCTTCCCAAAATGTGTTGCAATATTGACGGCCTATCATCCGACATGTCATCGCACATCCAACTCTATTAGTTTTCTAGTGACAAAAACAACCGTCGGAAGTTTCACGACAGTCGTCGCTATTCCGACAACTAACATAACATTGTTGTGATGGTTGGGCCATATCAAACACGAAAACAATCATGAGTAGTTCCACCTTATTTTTCGCTAGTCCGACACTTGTCTTAGAAATGTTTTTTTCATACCGTCTAAATTGAGACAGAAACAAGTATCGGAATTACGACGAAAAAAACCATTAGAATTGCAAATTTCCTCCTATACTTTTTTTTTGGGTCGAGAAGTGACCCTAAGATGATCATCCACTTTAAGAATGAACTCAGATTTGGCTTATGAAATGATAGCAGTAGTTGATAAAGGAGAAACGAATATGTACAACCTCTCAAGTGAGCTAGGATGCAAGACAAGTGTCTCAATTTTAATGCATCCTAGCCTAGCTCGCTTGGGAGGTCATCAATCTTCACTTCTCATTTATCAACTATTAGAATCATGTCAGAAGAGAAAGTTGAGTTTCCTCCTAAATTGGATGATTATATCAAGCTTACTTCTACCCGTACGAAGGTATCTCTGGTAAGAATTTGGTTATGGACCTACATTGAGCTGAATACATTAGCCTTAACCAAAACTAGAAATATTGTATAAAATATACAAATAATATTGTTTGAGCCCAAATGTGAAGATTACACCAAAAATTTCAACTATAATGAATATGAATATAGCACAAATATAAAGAAAAGAAATGGCCTATTGCAAAAAAATTGGCCTCCAAACAAAGATATATCACAAATCATGGGAAGAATGTCTTTGAAAGATAGTAAATGGGACTTGAAAAATAACCTATCAAAGAGCGAGAGCTGAAAATGGGTCACTCAATATTATAAATGTGTTCTTGATCCATAATAAATACAATTCATATTCTTTTACTTCATCGAGATCATTCTACTCATTTCTATAGACAATCTCACCATCCTCCTTTGCAAGGTTCATTTTCAAAAAATACTTGTTCCTATCTACAACTATCAAGAAGAAATAGTTGAAAATGCAGTTGAAATTAGCTCAATTGACAAAAGGAATAGTCCTTCTAGGTCACTTAGTCTTATAAACGAAATCTGATTTTCACTATTAACAAAATATTCTTCAAATTCATCCATATCATATTGCCTATACCTACACAATAGCTAATTATCCACCTATGAAATATTCCTCTATGAAATTTTTTAAGGAAAAACGTCTTCCTGTGCACTACTACTACAACTATAATCAAATATTTTAGGCAAAAGAGGCCTTCTCTCCTCATCCAGAATGATCGACTTCCTACTCCATACAAATTGCTTCAATCCATTGCACAAATACATGCAAAGGGACTTCCCTAACACCCTCGAAAACATTTGAATGTCCATACCCCTAACAAGCCTGAGGGAAAACATAATTGTGCCCATTGAGACATCCCTTCTATTTCAAGCCACACCCACATCTCCTTTATGCTATTCCGCAAAAGCATCCAATTCTTCCACAAATTTCGCATCCTCCAACATCCTAGGAGGTTTATAAAACCTCAAGTCTCCCACATTGCTAGTAGCTCCTAAACCAAAACCTATAATCGCTTATCAGGAATAATGTTGATATAAGTATATGCTACCTATAGATAGTACATATGACATATACACACCTCGGTAATATCATTTTCCAGAACTTTCATTTCCAATGGAAACATATTTGAAATTGAAAGGATCAGGACGTCCCATTGCTGCACGGACAGAACCCCATGTTGAATCGGAAGGACCTCTAGCAAATTGAAAACCATTCAAGATATCCTACAAGAGAAATAAAATACTCATAAGATATATGGCCATATTTATGAAGCTTACTGCAGAGGACATGGATTTGGTCAAACACTAGTAATTGTGATTCCATAATTATGCTTTAAATATTTACTCTTGAACTCAATGTAATTGAAGTCACAACATTTAATTTTGAAATAAAAATTATGCACTCTTTGAATATTAACAATTGAATAGTTACTGTAATGCCATGCATTTCATTAAACACTAAAATTCCTTATTCCTAAACATGTACCTACACTTTCAATATCGACTTTAAAATTTGCAATCATGTAAATAAGCTCATAATTCAATGTAAAATTTAATATGGTTAGAAGATAATGACATAAGAGAAAACACATCCAAAATACTAAAATTATTTATATCAAAAAATAGAAAATTTATCAAAGATCTAAGTCAATGTGAAACACAATCATAGATTAATAGCAATCCTTAAAACCCCAACAATCAGAAAATTGAGAACTAAATATGAAGTCAGTAGATAGACTCCATAGATAATGCACTCCATGTTGAGAAGGAAATTGATAGACAAGGAAGAGCCATCGAATAGGCCAACTGAAATATACAAGGAACTTGTTTTGGAAAGGATACTAGTAGACGTCCTCCAACAAATAAAACCTGCTATGAGTGCCATTTTTGAGACACTTTTGTGCCATAAAAAATCACCTAGGACTGGCCCTTGGCATCATCCACACCACTTGAGGGGAGGGGGAATTATTGACCAAGGTCTCAACATTAATACAAGTTTGATTACCATCCAAGTTGTTGTTAAACCACAATCCCATGGGATGAAAGGAAATTATCTAGAAAAGGTATTTCCCTTTAATCTAGATTATGAATGGATTCTGGGTTTATTTTTCTTCATATTTTTCTCAATTGATTTCTTTCCCTAACCAAATAGGTATCTAGTTTTTCTAGGAAAACATTTGTGCTCAAAAGCTACAATACAGATAACATGACATAAAAAAGGGGCTACTATGTGAAACACATCATAAACAAAAACCCCATCAAAAGCATCATATTTGGAACGTGTTTCCTACTTTTGTACATGTAATATATTGTGGGAGAAAATCATCACATTTTTGGAAAAACCTCAATGTTTCTCAAAGAAATGGCACCATTACTACCCTTGTTTCTCAAAAAATATTTAAAAAAATGAAGCTATCCTAAAATATTTATTTAAATCCACAATAAAAGAAAAAGAAAAAAACAAAGACTGAAACCCTAAACAGAAATCCATTATTTTTTTAATTGATTATATACCTAGTGTCCATTTCCATTTTCTTCTCTCATAAAGTGACAATATATATAAGTTTGTTAGTTTCCTGGTTTCTCAAACATTGTTTGGCTCTTTCTATGAGAGGGAAGCATCAATGGGAGAAAGTCTCGTTGAGGCAATTTGTATCATAGACCCTTTTCATTTATTTATGCCATTTTCAGTTAATTAGGACTAGGAGGGTGCACTACTTAATATTTTACATAAAAACATGTGGTGCTGCATAAAAATATATGGAGTCCGTGAGTTGGCACCTGTGGGCATGTTCTTACATGATGACATTGGCACATTCAAGTGGCACTACATGATTTAGTTATTGGAGAAGCATTCTTAGCATGAACTGTTAGTTAAGAACCTATCTTTAACACATGTGAGGTGCTCTAGTTGTGGAAGATTGCCTTGGACGGTGCAGTCTTAGGTTAGTGTCTAACCTGGTCATGTGGAGGGCTCAATTCTAGAGGCTTCCATTATAACATCCCCTCTTACTCTATAAAAAGAAGGAGAAGACTATTACATTATACAGTAATAGTTGGTATGTGAGATATGTGGTTGCAAGTGATAGTGCTTCCCTTCATGGTTTTCTTAGAAGTTAGTTGATATTTCTTTATATGGTTGGGGGAAGTTGATTTTGGTTTATTAATCTTCTTTTATCCTGTAATAGAACGATATGTTTTTTGGTAGATATTCTGTGATGATCTGATTTTTTCACATCTGATTTATCTCTATTAATTGTTGGGATGGTAGTGCGCTAATATCTTTTCTTCATAGATCTGGTATATATTTTCTGTTGATTTCCACTATATCATGTTGATTTGATTTTACAAATCTATCTTTCATTAGAATGATTCATGTTTGTTTTTGGAAAGATCTAATGTTTTTCCATGAAATGTCTACACTCCTGAATCTTGAATAAAACATTTTGATGTTTGCAGATCTGAAGTTTTGATAGTTGTTTAAAAAAAATTTAGATTCAGTTGTACAGCTAAAATTCTATGAGTGCAGATCCACTGTCATGAGATGAAATTTTAACATGAAATTAGAGTTATGATGCTAAAATTTTCCATCAAAATGCATGGATAATACAGGTACCTATAAGAAGGTACTAATAATAGAAGATTTCAATAGGTATGGTGCCCAAAATTATCTAGTGGTGTAAGTCTCAATTTTGACCCTTTGGATGTATTGGATGAGATTTTTTATAAATTGCAAACAATAATTTAAAATGGTATGATAATTAGAGGCATGAATAACACCTGGTGAAAATATCCTTCATATGAATTAACCTTCATGGTTCATATGTAACTTTTGAGGGAACATCAAACCTCATTTACTTATACCACATTAGAATCCTGCAACATTTGAAGGGAGAGAAAATGTTAAATGTGCCATACTATCTCATTCACCAAAATCGCAAAGTTGATTCAGAAGCACCCCAGAAATGAGAAGAGAAGGTTATATCACTATGGCCTCATCAATTTAATAATAGAATGGGAGCTAGAGAAGCATTAACAGACTTGGGATCATTTTCTTAAAGATAATCAATTTGTTGAAAATATCTGTGAGGAAAAACAAATAATGGAGAAAGAAGCCCCAAGGGAGGAAGAAGAAATAGTTGAGATACCTCCACCTCAATCTCAACCAACAAAAACACCAAGAAAATAACCCATCACATATAGTAGAAGGGTCACAAGGGCCATGGAAATACGAAACCAAGATGAATATAAAAATGAGCAAGCATTTGCCAATCCGGAAAAATGACAGAACTAAATTCTCTTCAACAAATACCTTGGAGATACATGAAGACCATTAGATATTGTATGCCTATATTGAATCCTTGGAAGCCAAGGGGTAGGAAAAACAACATAAATCATAAATAAAAGGTACAAATGAAAAATTAATTATGCCAAAAGAATATACCCTCACAGAAGAAGAATATAATTCACCCATTGAAGAACTTCTTGATATATTCAAAAAGATCCCTCAAACAGAAAAGGAAAGCCTACCATGAGTACTATTGAAGACGATGTTGTAACTTATTTGTACCCTTAGAATACTTTGTAGATTTATTTTTATTTCAAAAATATAAAAAAATAAAAATAGAAAAATAAAAATAAGAAAAATAATCAAAAATCAAAAATCAAAAGAAAGAAATGAAAAAAAAGGAAATAAAGAAAATAAAAAGAGAAATATTTTTACCTTTGAAATAGGTGTGCACATTTAAATGCTGGTAAATTGTGTAAAATTTTATTTCATAATTATATGTTTTTCACTATGTTGCAGGGACATGTACGTCACTTTTTGAAACAAGGTGTGTGGGTTCATGCAGGGTATATATATATATTTCAAACTTTAGACAAGAAAAATAAAATATTTATGATTTAAAGTTCAAACTTTAAATATTTAAACATGCACATCATTGAGCATTCAACATTCACATTGAAATTTCAAATTTCTAGTTTGATATAAAATGAAAATTGGTATTTACATATTAATAAGAATCATGATATACCTCCATTGTCATACTACATTCAAAATTTTCCTTAAGGAATCTCCAAACATGAACTAGGAAATTTCAAAATAGTGAACAATTTCTTCCTCAAGTCATGTCATCAGCATCACTTGGATCTTCATTCAACATGCTCTCTAGCAACATAGCTACAATATTAATGACCTTAACATAGCCACAAGAGTAATGACCTTAGCATATCTACAATAGTAATGACATTTGGCCTACACAATGAATCTACAATGTCAATATATAGGTAAAAAATGTAGAAAGAGAAGTAAAAAGGCTAAGCTTGAAAAGAATTACAACAAAATCAGTAAAAAAAATTGAGCATAACGTTCTAGATTTTGGGGTTCCATGCACCCATTGTCGGGGTTTGGCGTACCCAATAGGAAAAATAACCCAAATTTAATTTTGGTTTCGAAGAACACAGTGCTTACTTGGAGAACCCGATTCTTTTGGTGCGTTTTAGAATAACGCGTACCCAAAATTATTACTTAGGGATGAGAACCCCACCCCTGGGTTCATGAACCCATGCAACATAATTTGTATGCATATTTCTATGGTCATGATGGTACGAACCCGTGCAAAATTATTTTATTCTTACTGTTCATTTTGTAGTCTAATTATAAGTGATCTAATTGGTAAAAATAAAAATTGAAAATAAATATTGATTCACCACCCCCCGGCCTCAGTATTTCCAACAGTAACAGGTTTGGCCACTATGCTAGAGACTGTCCTCATAAGAAGGATACAATGTGGGATGAAAACAACAACAAAAAACACAACAATTTCAAAGGAAATGGCAATAAATGGAATAGTAGGTTCAACAACAAATGAAATAGGAATGCTCACGCTGCTTGATATGGAAATGGTCGACCTCCAAAAAGGACGATAAACTCCAGGTATCATGAAACTAATGTTGTAGGTATGAAAATAGAATTTATCTTATTTCTTCCCTCACTACTGCCTCTCCTCTAGACACTTTGGATAATTGGTTGATTGATAGTGGTGACTTAAGGCACTTCACTCTGTACAAGAAAGCCCTCCCTAATTTGATTGAAAAGAAAACTAATTTGGAGACCATAATTGGAGACAATGCCACCTACCCCATGAAAGGGATAGGGATTGTTACTCTTCACTTAAATCAAGTTCAAATCCTTCATCTATGAGAAGTATTATATGTACCTGATTTGAAAAATAACCTGGTATCTATTTATGCTATGCAAGATAAAGACTTCAGGGTAACATTCATTGATGGCAAGGTACATGTTTGGAAAATGAACCTGAAAGGCACATTTTCACTTGGATTTAGGGTTCAAGGTCTCTCTCAGGTAGTGTTGAAAAGTTCAAGGCTAGGTTCATTTCTCGAGGCTTCTCTCAAAAGGAAATAATGGACTATAATGATATATTTGCACTAGTTTCCCAATACGACACTATCCAATCTATCATTCGTCTCGTTGGCTCTCAAGGATGGAGCTTACACCAAATGGACGTCAAAATTGATTTCTTGCATTGCTCACTTAAGGAGGAAGTATGTGTAGATAAATATGAGGTGTTTGAAGTTCAACATCAAAATACATCTGTGCGAGAAAAATACATTGTACTCTAGATAACCTTGTAAGATATTAATTTGGCAATTCAATTAGGAATAAGGATTGACAGAATACTAATGACTGCACAAAGCATTTGAGGTATAAGTCAAAGGTAAAGATACGGATCAAATAAAACACCGTGAAAGACTTGAATGCCTAAGCTTGGGAATTTTCCCAAGTCACAGACATGGGAATTAAAAAAAAAAAAATGTAATTATTGACAATTGTTGACTTGTGCCACTGAAATGTTGATTCATGATGGGGCCAAAATCAGTTGCAAAGAAAAATAGTCATTTACTTCTCTAAATAATTTAGAAAGAAAATGTTTACAAAAAATGCAGTTGAATTGGTGACTCTGACCTCCTTTAGCAAGTAAAAAAATGATTATCCTCTCTAAAAAACATATATAATAGTTATTTCACATTTACATCACGACATGCTCCCACAAATGTTATCATTGTGAAAATCATAGGCATTTCACATTTACATGATGAAATTCTCCCAAGAATGTTCTCATTGTGAACAACATAGGCAGTACTAAATATTGTCCAGCAATCTGACATGCAACAATAAAAGGAAGATCACAATATTCTCAGTTGCAATTGAGTCCAAACCTACTCCAGCTTAGATTCTTGTAACACAGATCTTTGTCAAAATTTAACTTTTGATTGCTTGATATGTCGAGTTATTCCTCACATTTAATGCTTTCAAGTTAAAAATTTAAATTAGTCAAAAAAACTATTGTTTTAAAAGAAAATCCAACCTGCTCCTGAAGTGCCTCTTTCAGTTGAGAGACAAGGGCTGCCCATTTGGATTCAATACTTTCAAGTTGTTCAATGCATTGCCTCAAAATAGTTTCCTGCTCTTGAAGTTCATCTTGTATGGTTGAATTTTGGAGATGTCCTGCTCATTCAAAACCCAGATTTACATAGCACACAATAATGGGATAACTAAATAGCCTAAAAGGATATCCTAAGTGAACCGAATTGAGGAAATGTGTATACCTTGCAAAACAAGTGTTGAAATTACATAGTAAGAAAAAATCAGCATTATCCACAAACATAGGAACACACAAAAGGTTTAAATAGCCCTTTCTGTGAATTATGTTTAGTTTAAAGATTGCACGTGACCTTGAACAAATTATGGGTAGCATTTCTTTACACTACAACTTTTACATGACATAATTCATGCCTTAAACCCTTTTGTGATGTATCCTTAACTACATGACAAAACCCTAAGTACATTTACACTTTGATATTACCTTAGATTTTTTCTTTATGATGTAAATGTCCATGATACTCTAGAACTTAGCCCTAACACATTGATGCATGTCCTAATACTTATGATACCCTAGTCCTTGTTTCTTATTTAAGAAATCTTAACCTTAAGTATATTTAGGAATGATACCTTAAAATCATATATGAAACTCTATGCTACATACATGAAAAATACTAATGATGATGATGATCAATGAAGCCCTGGATACCCATGATCTATCTTGAATGATCTAGTGATGCATAATGATTCATGATGATCAATGAATCCCTAGATATGCATGATCTATCTTGAATATCTAGTGATGCATAATGATGGATGTAGAAGCCCTTACCATCACCCTTGTCCTCATGCATACACCCTTGTCCTTATGTGGTAATGATTACCTCAACCTTGCCTTGTTGAAGGTGCCCTAAGAAAGTTGAAAAATCTACATATCCTTAAACTCTATTTGATGGATACTTCATCTATGCACTTTCATTCTAGTCCTTGAATATTAAGAAGCCTATCCACATTCTAAATGTCCATAAGGCTGCCATAAATAAAATATTTATAAAATTTCATGAAATATACTTTATGGATGGTAAAACGACCCTAATTAAGTATGAGACTACCATAGGCTTGTAGAAAATTTATCCCTAATTCTAACGAGCTATTGCACGCCCCCAAACTCATAGGCTGAGAGAAATTCAATTTTTAAGATGAAAAAATACATTTTTTGTCCTAGCTGACTTGATTCGAGTGGTGTAGGTTGTCATGTCCCTTCAAGAGACATGTCTCTTCATTGAAGGTAAAACCAATATTAATATGAGTTTGGACACCTCATT
This sequence comes from Pinus albicaulis, assembly GCA_034641835.2. Taxonomy (NCBI): domain Eukaryota; kingdom Viridiplantae; phylum Streptophyta; class Pinopsida; order Pinales; family Pinaceae; genus Pinus; species Pinus albicaulis. The sequence goes on along the minus strand of CM076572.1, from coordinate 1,071,057,569 downwards.
TTAGCACTAAATTTTAGTGAAGAACATCTGAAAAATACAGAACAACGACGTGAGGAGGACATAAGATCTATTTGTTTGGGTTATTCCTTCTCAAAGTCGAACAAAAAATTATTTTGGCAGCCATCTATGGTAATAAATACCTCTGACCTACTGTAATCTCTTCAGATATGTGTGGCTCAGAATTGTAGAATAGTGGACAATTTTTTAAGGTCCAAGAGGGCTAGTATAAGGCCCTCTCTTCTAGCTGTAGAAGCAACATTACGTGAAGCAGTTTGAACCATGCAGAAGCTCGAATTATAGTCACCTTGAAGGCTACCCTCAGACCTCTAGTAGCTCTTATGTGATTTTTTAGAGGCTTGGGCCATACAGATACCTTGACAGACTTCGGATAGAGAGAATACTGTTGGAGAGGTAAATCCCCTCTGTGGATAGAGGCGATCCCTACTAGCCCAGATCGGGTCTAGCAACAATCAAACACGCTACAGTGTAGGTTCCTAACTGTAAATAAACTGACTTGCGAGGAGGGATTACTTGGAATCCAACGCTGTCATTTGTAGAAGAGGTGGTGCTCCCGTTCCTTTGCCTTGGCAAATCACAATCCTCACGATCTCCGTGATCGGACACCTGCACATGCAAGAAACAACACAAACGCAAGAATAAAATCCAGTACATACAACTATATGTCAGTCGAAGAGGACATAACTCATGAACATGATCAAGAACAAGAGTGGAACCATAACCGATAGTCGCTTATCATTAAAGAGTCAAAAGAAGAATACAACCAAAGCTTCGACGCAACAGTCCCCTTTAGCGGGTCGTCAGCACAACATGTCTCGATAAACCCTGTCGAGGATGGGACAAGCCTCTCTCTCCGTATACTTGGCAATAGTCTCCTTGCTTGGATTTGGCTTTAAGGGAATCAAGAAGGCTCTTGCAACATAAGGATATAAAAGCTCTTGGGAACTTGGAGATTCTGGAACTAGCTATTCAGCCATTCAGCCCTTCAGCCCCTTCATCAATGGATGAAGGCTATATTTATAGAGGAGAGGAGGAGGTTGGGATCCCTACAATAGTGGAAGGGAGGCCTTATCCCTTGGGAGGTTCCCCATAAGGTGGAAAGAAGAGGCCAAACGAGGAAGGCCGTGGTTATTCAGGTGAAACCACTCCTGATGACTCATCCACGAAGTTGTTGTAATAAAAAATTCGCCTCTTTTTTAAAATAAATTCCAAAAGCAGAGTGGTGTGGGTGCTTGACTAGGACAGAGTGCCAATTGGCACAGGCTCAGTGTTAATTTTCCCCCATTGGCGCGAGTACATAACGGGCTACCAACGCCAAGGAAAAAACAAGTGTTTTTAGGGGTCTGCTTAGGAAATAATCAACAGAAGGAATGTTTTCCTCATGGAAAGGGATGCAATGATGGTATTTGCAAGGCATGAAACTGCTTATTGGTCACAGAAATGAACCTACAATGGGTGAGATGGGGATTGCAGGGATGGTGAAAAATTACTGTGTAACAGATGCCCCCTAAAGCATGAGGCCCGAGAGAGAGAGAGGGGTGAAATGCTTTACGAGAACATGCTGACTGAAAACACTTCCATCGGAAAACCTGCGGAGCGAAGTACAACTGATGTCTCAGAGACATGATGTATATGTGGTATGGGCGCAACCATCCATAACAGAGTGTACAATAATCTAGATCCAAGGCATGAACGCAGCCATCCAGTAAAGATCGATAAGTAGACTCAGGTATGGTCGCAGCCATCCAATCGGTGAGTCATGTAAATAATCATAATAATCCACAATATCGCGGCCTGGATTACAACAGACAAAATCCAGGGTCTTGTGCTCCATCTCGACCCGAACAACGTACAAGTTCAAGCATGCGAATATGTGAGCTGAAGTCGAACATGCAAGAACATCGTCTGATTACCAGCCAATGATGAAAGCTGTTAACATACGCGAGAGGAACCACCAATAATGACAATGGTCCTCAAGGTACTATAGGTACAATCTACGGCATGTGAACAGTGAGCTGACGTCAAACACTCGTAGAATCACTCGATCGGAGGCCAATGATGAATACCTCACGTCGAATGCGAAGAACCTGCCATTGAGGCATGCAGGCTCCAAGGCACCAGAAGGGAGTCTCTAGATCAGCTTCCTGGATAATGAGCTGAAGTCGACAGGAAGTGACCTTGATCGAAGGTGGACCATAATGTTTCCCACATCATCGACACGAGACAGAGGAACATAATGTATTTGTGAATCAGGATCAAATGAGAATCAGAGGAAGGTTGATACGTGCAGAGGTCAACTTCTCTTGAACATATTGGCGACACGACAGTGGATTTGGCAGTATTTGACATCAAAAGATCAGAGGTCATGGTGATGAGGAAAAGAGAAGATGAGAGGTCAAAAGGGATTACCCAAACCCATGGAGGCAAGAAAAAAATGAGATGAGATGTCCCCAACCCGACACAAATGCAGACAAGTGCCATGTTCAAGAGCGACATACTGCCGACACGACAATGATGCTGGTTCCATTTTCCCCACCATTTCGGTGAGTACCTGTTTATTTTTACACAAGCTTGAAGAGGATACCATATTCTTGTCATATAAATCTTTCCTTCGGGCGAATCCATCCTAGTACATTTAACGAGCCCTAGGAAGGAAAGACTCGAGTATCATCATTTCGACTAAATCCAATGTCATCAGGGTTTAACGAGCCTGACAAAGGAAGAGCTCGGTGTCTTTTCATGTTTAGAGAGTTTGAAAAGACAGCAGAAAAGTAAACGCCAGTGGTCCCTTTTCATAGATAGTTCCTCGGACCCGAAAAGGTAGAAAATAATATCCGAGAAAACCTCCTAGTCGCAATAGGATAGGGTATTCCTTTTTTGTAAATAATCTATCCCAGCCCGAAAAAGGGGTAAACGTATACTGGGTAGATGTCGATTCGTGTCCACTTTAATGAGATCAAAACGACAAGGACCTCAGCAATCTTTTCATGTTTAGAGAGTCAGAAAAGAGCTGAAAGTTGACTCCTCCTGGAGGAATGAGTGGTATAAAGGGTAGCAACTGGTTCCGATAATGGTGGAACTACTCAGAACAAGACAAGGTTAAGAGGCTGGCTAACAAGACCACTCATCGCAGCGGTTCCTCAGGAACGGGTAAAACAACCAACTGAAGGCATATGATCGGCCAATCATATAGTGACGATGGAGTGAGAAAACCAAGGCTCATCTGGAAAAACAGGCTGATAAAATGACAATCACAAGAGGTAAAATAGGAAAGGTTTCATTTTTACACAAGCTTGAAATCAGAAAACTCTGCTTGAAGTTGGTTTCATTTTTACACAAGCTTGAAACAAAGATAAACTATGCTTGAAACTGGTTTCATTTTTACACAAGCTTGAAATGGAAACAAACTATGCTTGAAAAGGTAAGCATGCCCCCAGCATGGTGACTCAATTCGACGTGCATGCCCCCCAAGCTTCAGTCTATATGAAAGTCAGATGGAGTGAAGGTTCAAGTTATGAGATCTAAGAAAGACTCGACTGGTATTTTACGAGATCTGATCAAAGACTCGAATTGAACAGGAACGTGTTTCATTATTTTAACAAGGTTGACACATTAAAAGAACTATCCTCAGGACACCTTGTTCCATGGTTTAAGGAGCTTGACACAAGACAAGGAACTCTGCTCCGACGACCTTGTTTCATTTTTTAAGGAGCTTGACACAAGACAAGGAACCATGCTCCGACAACCTTGTTTCATTTTTTAAGGAGCTTGACACAAGAAAACGAACTGTGCTCCGAAGACCTTGTCATAATGAACAAGAAATCATCGCTTCCAAGAGTTCCACTCCTGACAGAAGGAAAACATCCTGGAAGTCAGAACCCAATGCCCCTAGCACTCTATGCACGACGGCATCATCACTGAGCACAGGCACGGGGTAGGTAGCCACATAGTTGACCTGCGGTGGGGCAGATACAATGGGTGGATAAAAACCAGGAAGGGATGATGGCGGGCCAGCTGCCACATCAGGACCAAAGAACTCATGCTGGTCAATGGTCACGATCCGTCCTTCATGTGGAAAACACACCACACGAAAAAGGGAGGAGACAGGCGCTCCCATGGCATAGGTGTAATCGTGCCCCAATAGCAGATTGAAATCTAAGGGGCCTGGAACAACCATCACTTCCATGTGGACGGTTTTACCTCCCAAAGTAACAGGTAACTTTGGGAGGATCCCTAACGGCTGACTCGTTCTTCTGTTAAAAGCCAACAGATTTTGCGTAACAGGCGCAAGTGGCAGTGAGCCAAAAGCTTGCCAAGTAGTTGAGGATATAACACTAACAGATTCGCCTTCATCTATAATGGTGTTGGGTATGACCAGACCAAAAGCCTGTACTGTGATCTCGAAAGGCACATAAGACGGAAGGTAGTATCCTGAAAATCGATTCCAATCAAAGGAAGCAACCAAACTACTCGGAGGGGCTACCATCGAACTGATATGGTATTCCCCTGGTGTTACGGAAGAAGAAGGATCATCCTCCACGACCTCCATCTCGAAGGCAGGAGGGGTATCCTCCGGGACCTCCATCACGGGAGGCGGAGGAGCAGCTTCTTGGGATATAGGGACAGGAGAATCTTTCTCCAAGTCTGAAGAATCTGAATAAACCAGAAGAGCATGAGGGGGATGAGATCCACTCTCGACCAAAAAGTCTTGGTGCACCATAGATGGGGCCAGCTCAACCGATCCCACGACCAATGGTTGTTCAGGAACGGATTCTTGAATTTGAATTTCCGAGGGAGCGGGATCGACCAAGGATGACTCTTGACCAATCATCGGATCAGCAGGTGGAGGATTCAAAGAAAGCCGATTATAACCAGCTGGAAGGCATCGTGTAGAACCAGTCGAGCTGCCCAAAACTCTCTTGGCCTCATCCATATACGGACAAAGGTGAATGGCATGGTGCCCTTCACACAACTTACAGGGATTGGTAATCTTGCACAGCTGTGGAGCCTTGCAGTGTTTGCCCGAAGATGTCCCCCCAACTGACTCCCGGAAGCCAAAGGCAATGGCGGGCGGCCGTTGGACCATGCTTCAAGCACCTTGGGAATGCCGAGGGTCTCAAGAAGATGGCCTCCCATGCATAACATGCGAGGAACTTGACTTTCCACGGAGGGTTGGGAGGTTTATCGAAGGAAACGCATTAAGTAGCATTGGAGCCTTAGCCCCACTCTCTCTTATGAGACTTTTTTATTCTTTGTCTTCTTCTTCTTCTTCTTCTTAGCCACTGATTTACTTGAATCCGGTTTTCACCAATTGAAGTAGAAGAAGGAGGACTGTGGCTCGAGCGAAGAAGGGGAGAGGTCCACCTTGGAATCAACATGATGTTGTTTAGGTGGAGGAACTGATTGAACAGTAGCTGAGACATTCGGGACCACAGAGGTTGAGAACAACCAAACAGGAAACCCAACAGTTAATCCAGTAAGGGACAACGTTGCCATATAAGGAGAACCAACATTTCCCAAAGGAGGAAAAGGACCAAGATTCCCATCGGAGGGGATTCCTTGGTTGACGAACTCTGGAAAAGTTTCCATTGGAAACGACCCAAAACAACACGCTAAGGAAACTAACTTTAACCAAGAATATTTCGTGGGCAGTTAATTTTTAAAACATTGAAACAAAACGTTACCGTTTCATATTTTAAGAGTCAAGAAACAGGCAAAAGGTGACTCTATCACTTTCAGGTTGGAAACAAGTGTGAAAGGACAAGCGCTTGATGATCTTTTCAAATTTAATCAGTCAGAAAATATCGAAATGACTACTCAGGAATGCTAGGCAAAGGGTGTACCAAATAACCGTGAACTGCAATATACACCTTGGTTTCAAAATGAAAGAGAAATCAACCAAGGACTTAACGAACGTGCAGGCAATATCCTCGAATGATGTGTCTGGTGTATCACAGGTATAGGGCGGCAGACTCGGCTTCCTATGGATAAAGGATAGAAACCTAATGGGGTCTCCGTTTATATACGCGACGGTACAGGGAGCACAAGTCCATACTAGTGCTGTCTGAAGCCAAGAGGCGAACGACAACAGCTAGGTTTTAAGACGTCGAAACACGTCTCTAGCCTAGACCTCTAAATGTTTCGTTAATGTTTCAATGCTGCCTTAGTGTAAATTGAGTAAATTTTAATGTTGATCTTCAATTACGTTTCTGTTTCAAGGCCCTACCGCATGTCATATGACAATCTCCTATATGCAGCTATATGAGAAAAGAAAAATTTCAATTCGATGAATGCTATCTAGTTAAGGGAAGAGATTCAAACAACGATGCAAACAAAAAAAAAACACTACAAACGAAAACTTTCCAAACTAGATGATTTTCAGTATCCGAAAGTAATAAAACATTCAACGATGCGAATAATGCAATGTAATCTATGAAAAATCCTTTTTTCAAAAACTATGCAATTGTAATCCATGCACAATTTCCTTTTTCTTTTCAAATGATAAGAATGCATTCAATGCACTTTTTGATGAAATGAAAATCTACTCAATGCATACTTTTAATGAAAGAGAATGCACTCAATTTGATTTTTAGCTTAAACAATGTGATCTAAGTTCAATGATAAATCTCAAAAATAATTTTCAATGCAATGTGATCTAATGCATTTTAACAAAAAGAAAACTTTGAGACAAAAACTAATGAACGCAAATCTTCTTAATGAAGGATGAATGAAAAAGAGATGTAAACAAACACTAAGAATGCAATAGTTGTTTCAAACACTTTATAACGAAATTCCTCAAAAGGCTACAAGACATATGAGGTCACACACAAAGAGGAATTCCAAATCACGAGATCAAAACAAGGCATTCATTCCCTTTTACATCAAACAATCATGGAAAGAAGACACTTCAAACAACGAGCAATGTAATCTATGCTCATACAGCGAAAAGACCGGAAGGGAAAGACACACTGGTGGAGGATTTAGGGAAAAAATCTCAATTTTCACACACCCTAAAATTGGCTCGACTTGTACATTGAAAAGTAGCGCCAACTAGCATGACTTGCTCACTGACAAATAGTGCCAATGGACAATTGGCGCATGTTTCTAACTGACAACAAGCGCCAACGCCTGAAAATGAAAAAAACAACGAATTTCTCCAAACCAAGACCAGACTCACCACTTCAAGCAGAATCCAAAACAAACCCAGAAGCAAACTACTGACCAAAAGAAGCTTGTGAAGAAGGGTAAACCCTAGCACCTACAGGAAATGGCACGACTGTCTGGCTGTAAGCCACGCCAGACAGGGAATGGCGCGAGTGATGAACTGGCAAACTGCGCCAACTGGCGCGACTGTCAGGGCTAAACTCGCGCCAATCAAGCCAACTATGAAAAGGTGAAAATTCAGAAAAGAAGAGGTTAGATCTGATCCTCTGGGGCTGAACCAAAAGCCAAAACACAAAAAGAGCCATCCCAAAAGATCCAACCAAGCAAGCAAGGCCATGAAATTGACCGAAAAGAGAAGACAGTACTCCAAGTTGTTCAGTTTGTAAACTAAACCGGAGATAGACTGAAGCAACGTTGATCTACTCCGCTAATGCAGAGCAAAAGCGTTTCAAAGGCTATCTGGCTGCACTTCAGGCTCTGTCTATAGCTTACAAATCAAACAACAAGTTGAGTCCCCAGTGGAGTCGCCAAATTGTTGAAAAGGTAAATCCCCTCTGCGAACAGAGGCGATCCCTACTAACCCAGATCGGGTCTAGCAACAATCAAACACACTACAGTGCAGGTTCCTAACTGTAAATAAACCAACTTGTGAGGAGGGCTTACCTGGAATCCAACGCTATCGTTTGTAGAAGAGGTGGTGCTCCCGTTCCTTTGCCCTGGCAAATAACAATCCTCACGATCTCCGTGATCGGACACCTGCACATGCAAGAAACAACACAAACGCAAGAATAAAATCCAGTACATACAACTATATGTCAGTCGAAGAGGACATAACTCATGAACATGATCAAGAACAAGAGTGGAACCATAACCGATAGTCGCTTATCATTAAAGAGTCAAAAGAAGAATACAACCAAAGCTTCGACGCAGCACTCTCCTTTAGCAGGTCGTCATCACAACATGTCTCGATAAACCCTGTCGAGGATGGGACAAGCCTCTCCCTCCGGATACTTGGCAATAGTCTCCTTGCTTGTATTTGGCTTTAAGGGAATCAAGAAGGCTCTTGCAGCATAAGGATGTAAAATCTCTTGGGAACTTGGAGATTCTGGAACTAGCTATTCAGCCATTCAGCCCTTCATCCCCTTCATCAATGGATGAAGGCTATATTTATAGACAAGAGGAGGAGGTTGGGATCCCTACAATAGTGGAAGGAAGGCCTTATCCCTTGGGAGGTTCCCCATAAGGTGGAAACAAGAGGCCAAACGAGGAATGCCATGGTTATTCAGGCGAAACCACTCCTGATGACTCATCCACGAAGTTGTTGTAATCAAAACTTCGCCTCTTTTTTTAAAAACTTTCCAAAAGTAGAGTGGTGCGGGTGCTTAACTAGGATAGAGCGCCAATTGGCATGGGCTCAGTGTTATTTTTCCCCCATTGGCGCGAGTACATAATGGGCTACCAGCGCCAAGGCAAAAACAGGTGTTTTTAGGGGTCTGCTAAGGAAATAATCAACAGAAGGAATGTTGTCCTCATGGAAAGGGATGCAATGATGGTATTTTCAAGGCATGACACTTCTTATTGGTCACAGAAATGAACCTGCAATGGGCGAGACGGGGATTGCAGGGATGGTGACAAATTACTGTGTAACAAATACCTTTGTGAAAAAATTTAAACCTAAATTTTAATTGCAAAAATAAATCTGGTCCTTATAGTTGGATGGTTTTATTACAATTTCTCTGTGAAAATTTGTGAATTGCATATATCTATCATACCTTCATTGTGGTGAAATATTGGAGACCTATAGTACATTCTATGTGAACCTTTGATGACTCCTCTACAAATTCTTCGACCTATAGACATAGACTCCCATTGATTCATGAATTAAGTTATGAACCAATAATGATGAGAATCCTATTGATCTTACCTTATACAGAAAATTGATAACTAGTCTCATTTACTTAACAAATAAATGCATAGATATTTTCTTTATTGTTAGGCTATGTTCTAGATTCATGTCTGAGCCACCACAGTCATGTTTGAAGAGTCTTAATGGGATTGAGGTACCTAAAGTGTAGTGTTGATTACAAAATAGAGTTTCCTCACAAATAATATTTTAGGTTGACTAGACATCTGATTCTGACTATATTGAATCTCAGAATCTAGCTGGTGACTATAGTTTTAGCCTTGCTTCAACAATGATACATTTTTGCAACAAAAGTTTCTTCTGTAAATTAAGAGTACATGGCCACAGAGAAATCCATTTTGTGATGCTATGTTTGACAAAGGGTCCTGATTGGAGCTTGTTGGAAAGTGTAACTAGGATCGGTCCTCATATTGACTATGTAATTATGTATTTATGTAATAACGAAGACAAATATAATAAAATATATTTTTGGTATGCTTTCTTCATGGTTTTCATGAGAAATGTTTTATTATAAGTCAAAAGACTTCTTACTGATTTATTTTATGGGTTTTTCAACTGATAATAAATTTACTAAATAAGATTCATGCTTATGAAGAGTCAAGTCACACTTGTATGCCTCAAATACCATGTCACACAATCCTTCAAAATATGGTGAAAATGTCCCTCAAGATCTATATTGAAGTGACCTCTCAAGTCAACCTATGTACATTGAACTAGTCAGCTTCCATACCCTTGCACAAGTAGGCTCAGAAGTAGGCTCGCATGTTGGCTCAAAAAGAATATTTTTCCTATATATAAGGATGGTTTGTAGTTCATTTGGAGCATCAACTTTGGACATTTGAAAGAAACAGCGCGAATATGAACCTCAGGAAATGCGAAGGATAATGAATGAGAATTCCAGTGAAGGATTATGTGGTTAGTATATTATTGTGTGGGTTGCAATATATATATATATATATATATATATATATATATATATATATATATATATATATATATATATATATATATTCAGTTTTGGATATATCTATCTGGACTATATATATAAAATGAGGATAAGAAGATATAATGCGGAGAATATGAGCAAGAATACGATATGATATATACCACAACAATGCAAGGAATCCTACCTCGGATCTCTATCCCACAATGAAGGAAAGGATTCAACTCACTGTCTGGAATGTATCTCTGTTTTGGAATATAAATAAGAGATAAATTATAGGATAGAGAGGCAGCCATAGAGGCATAATATAAGAACAATAAAGTATAAGAGGGGGGTCTAGGAACCTAGATTTCCTAGAGTCAAGAAGAAAGAAGGTTAATTTAGGTTATGGACTAAGTTATCTAGTTCTCGTGCAGAAAGGTGCATGAAGGTGCATAATGGTGCAAGACAGTGCAGAGAAGAAGGATCATCCCATGGAGTCAGTGAAGAAGTAGTGAAAAGGTCTTGGAGGCATACAAGTATCAAGGGTTTGTGTCATGGTTGTGATATTTTTCATATGAAAGTCTATATGAAGAGTTTCTGGTGGGTTTTCCTCTCCAAGAGGGAGAGGTTTTGGCCCTGGCTCGAAGAGACTGATTTTTTGTCTCTTGTGTTTTTGGTAATTTACTTGACGAAATACATAATTAGCTCAGAAGAAGACACAGGTAAAAGAAATCAAGCTTACAAGTAATTATCAAGAAGAGAATTTGAATTAAAAACTGCACTTCCAAATTGTCAATAGAGCTTACTAGAGGGTTCCAATACAAACTTCTGCAACCACCAAGTACCCTACAGATAGCAAGACATCATGTATTTATTGAGTACCCCAAGCACATGGAGGTGCATCTACATTCCCTTGGGGATTAAATACAGTAGCCATATTGATGTGATGGATGTAGTTTATGAGCCTATGGAGTAGTATTTGGCTCACCTATTCACCAACCCACTTGGTCGAGACAACTTTTAGATTTTCATAGAAGAACTTCTGAGACAGAGACTCAGTGAGGCTCACAATACCTGGAGTGTACTGGAAATTAATTACTTGCAACCTAAAATTTTATTTTATTGTACATTAGTATCACTTTACATTAGTTTGTATGAGTCAGGTCAAATGTTAACAACAGTCAAGCCCACCTTAGTTAGGGGTAAAAATTTTTTGACTAACACAGAAAAATGCACCTATATAAATGGGTGGTTTATATATAATGTTTATGAAATGGGTACAAGTTTCAAAAAGAGAAATTCCATAATATTTTAAAATTAGAAAACATGGATGTATTGTTTGTGTGTGTCGTGCACGTGTGTGTAGTGACAGAATGAAAAAATAAGGATAAATTACAAAATTTTGTGTTGGTTATGCCTCTATGGTCTTCCTCGTTATGCTATCATGTTTGGACTTTAATTATGTAAAGAAAATTTCTTTTCTTGACACAATATTTACATTGTTAATACATAACTTCTAACTATTTCTGTGAAAAAATAGTAAGGCATGTCATCATTTAAACACCATGAAAAATCCATACATGGAAATAAAATTTCTACATATAGAAAATGAGAAAAGCAGATACTAGGTCGTAGCCCATAAGAAAGAAAAGACAGTACATAACAAGAGAATCACCAAGCCCTACACTTATTGGTAGGAAAAAAATTATGACCATAATATATTTGTTCATTATAAATTGTTTGGAAAATCCTAGTGACAGAAATAAATATATTTTTATAATAGTCAATATTTAAATTGATTTTTAAAAATTCGAGACATAATTGACATTTTTAAAGCCTTTACGACACTTTTGGGAAAAGGTGCAAGATGATCCATTGCCATTTAAAAAAAGGAAAAAAAAAACATTTCTTGCCATTATCAAGATGCTTACGAAGTCATACCCATCATCAAGAAAGTATACTCCAGCAGAATATTTCTTGCAACATATCCTAGCTATTTTCTTAACCCTGGTTGCAAATCTCAATAATGGTGGTCTTGGATCCAAATTTTGGTGTTGAGCTTGGAGCTAAACGTAACATATTTAATCATCCAACACAATTGAGGTCACTGAGCCATTTTATCCCCACCTGTTATGAAAAAACTACCAGGATAGTACTGCTAATGACCTTTTATCCTTGCTTCTCCACTATTATGTTTTAAAAAATCAAGTCTTTCATCCCTTAGGTTTCCGTGGTAGTTTTGTTTTAACTTTTAACTTTCAAGTGTTTTGTTTTCCCATGTTTGGGTTAGTCACAATTTTTAAGTTTTGTGTGACCTCTTTTTTTTTTAAATAGAAAACCAAAAAGAGAAAATAAGGCCAAAAACTGCTGACGGTTCTGGAAATACCTAAGGAACTAATCGGTCAGTATATCCAAAATTTTTTGGAAATGGAAACGACATATTTAGCATCTTGGATACATCTCCAGGGGCATGAAATGTGTTACGCACTTGCAGAAACCATTTCTAGGACACACTATAAATAAGTCAGAGGAGATGATGTAGGAATGATATAATTTTGATGAAGTCAAATTTCATTTGATAAAGTAGTTTAGCTATTGAAATGGTAAATCATTGAGCCTCAAATTCAAATATACCTAAATAATAAACCATTATTAGGGTATAAGCTGCAACATATAACGATAATAAAAAAGTGGAAATGCACTACAATTACAATATGGATATCGAACATAATGAATACTCACTAGTGCACCTTAGCTCGCTTGTGATGCATCATATCGAGAACATTGACATGTCGCATTGTCATCTAAGATTAAATAATAGGGAAGAAATATAATAATAGCATGCAGTTGAAATAAATACTATCAGGAAAAAGGAGAATAGTAGCAAATGTATCAATCTCAGTCTCATTTATGAGGAAGCCAACCATAATTTTCATGGTCATTTGGAAAAAACCCATAATCCAAAAGTTAAAAAATGTTCCAATTGTCCAAAAATAATTTAAACATCAGATTACATAACATGAAATAAAAATTGAAGGACTGCGTTCCAAAAATTGATTAAATCCAGTAGCCAGCTTGATGTGATGGACTTAGTTTATGAGCCTACAAAGTAATAGTTGGCTCACATATTCACCAACCCACTTGGTCGGGAAAAGTTTAATATTTTCATAGAAGATATTTTGAGTCACAGACTCAATGAGGCTCACAATACCAGGGGTGTGCTGGAAATTAATGACATGCCAAATAAAATTTTTATTTTATTGTATATTAGTTTCACTTTCCATTAGTTGGTATGACTCAGCTTAAATGTTATCAACATTCAAGCCCACCTTAATTAGTGGAAAATGCTTTTTGACTAATGTAGAAATTATATAACTTATGTGTTATATGTCCAAGATTCTTATGATATTACACTATTTTAACTTCATGCAAAATATAGAATCTATTCCACCATTGATCATTTTTGGAAATTAATCAAGATTACAATTCACACATGAAACAATAAAAATTCACACACATTAACACAGTTGTTTAACGGGAAAGCCTAAAGCTGAAAAACCTAACTATATGTATATAATATATGTCATATAGATCATGTAAAATTCCTCATACAAAGCTGATCATATCAAGCTTTCAGTACAATACAATCGCTACACACTAATCAAGCCTGATCTTGCAAATCCATACACCGATATTTTCCACCTGCTAGCCTGCCTCTACTGTGCAATCCCTGCTGAGGAATGGCTCTAAATGAACTCAAATTTCTCCAGCCTTGCTCACACAATCCTCATTGGAATCTCCAATGAATGTGTGGTGCAAACAATGCAACACTATAGTCACAATTGATCGTCACACTTGCTCTTTCACCTATCTCTCCACCAGTCTCCACTAAAACGGCCATGCACTATATTTAACTGATGTATTTTTCAGTTGATTAATGAGTTATTATTTGTGAATTAATGAACTAATTAATTCACTCCACTCTCACTAGTGTATCAATCAATTAGACTAGATACAACTAGCTCAACTGAGTCTAACTGAGTTAACCTAAATACAACTCCACCAACTACTTCTCCAACTCCACCAAACTCTGTCACATGAGTTCTAACTGAAGTCATCCAATGCAATAGCTCCAGTAAACCCTCAGGAATAGCGTAATTCCTTCTATCAGATGTTGTGCCACATCTGTGACTTAACTGAAGTGCTCCAAGAGAATAAGATAATGTTTAGAGTCCAAATATTATTAAGAGCTAATAACATTCAACATATCTATTTTTAGACGGGAAATATAAAAATATAAGTCCATATATTTTTCCAACTTGACCAACCATCCACAAATAGCATCCTGCAACTCATAGAATATGATCGACATGTCTAAAAATAGACATAGTCTAAAAATAGACTTTGTGCCAAAAATAGCTTGCGGGCCCACTTAATGAAGGCGACTCTTTTCACTAAGCTCATCATCTTGTTGAATCTCAACACTCCCTCTCAACAAGATAGGGATTATCTGCCATCCCGATCCTATCTCTATGGTATTCGAATTTTCTCCTGGTGAGCGCCTTCGTCAGAATATCTGCATCCTGATCCTTCGTAGGAATGTAAGAAAGCAACATGATATTCCGCTCCACACAATCTCTAATATGATGGTACCGGATGTCAATATGTTTAGATCTATCATGAAATACTAGATTGAGCGAGAGTTTAATGCAACTCTGATTATCATAATATATCATAGTAGGATCTAATTGAGAACTGAAGAAAATGACCAGGATCTTCCTCATCCATATAGCCTCGCATGCAGCAAAACTCGTTGCCATGTACTTGGCCTCCGCTGAACTGAGTGCCACGGATCATTGTTTCCTCCTGTACCAAGAAACTGCTATAGATCCGATACAAATCCATCCAGATGTGCTCTTTCTTTCTGTTGGGCTTCCTGCCTAATCTGCATCTATGAAGCCATGCAGCTTCACCTCATCCGACTGTCTGTACCAAAATCCATACCCATATGTGTCCCTGAGATACCTCAGGACATGCTTGCCTTCCTTCCAAAAGAGCTTGGTAGGCTTCACCATCGCTTGTGAAAGCTGGTTCACAGCATAGCATATGTCTGGTCATGTATTGACTAAATACATGAGCGAACCAACCAACTGTCGTTAAACAGTGGCATCCACTACCTCTACCGATGTAGCATCCTCTTTCCTCCAACCACCAGGAAGAGAAGTGTTGATAGGCTTGCAGCCTTGCATGTGAAACTTCTCTAGTATGTTGCAGGCGAACTTTCCTTGGGACACAAACAATTCACCTTTCCACTGCCAAATTTCCAATCCCAGGAAATAATGAAGGAGGCCCAAGTCCTTCATCTCGAACTCCTTTGCAAGATCTACCTTGCATGAGTGTATCAATAGTTCATCACCTATTAGTATTAAATCATATACATAAAGCAAAATGATCAAAATCTTACCCTCCATGACAATCTGGTATAGGTTAGGATCCGCCTCACTCTTGGCAAAACCAAGTCCGGTGAAATAATTGTCTATCCATGTGTACCAAGCACGAGGTCCTTGTTTCAGCCCATACAATACTCTTTTCAGCCTGCACACATATGACTCGCTGCTGAAGATTTCGAATCCTTTAGGCTGCTCAATGTACACCTCCTCCTCAATGATCTCATTGAGGAACGCAATCTTCACATCCATCTGATGAATGTGCCAACCCATCTACGTTGAGAGAGCAAGGATGGTCTGTATGGAAGAATACCTTGCGACAGGTGAAAAGGTTTCTTCATAGTTGATCCCCTCGATCTGTGAGAAGCCCTGGGCAACAAATCTTGCCTTATAATTCTCGATGCTCCCATCAGCAGCTTTCTTCACTTTGTAGATCCAT
Organism: Pinus albicaulis; assembly: GCA_034641835.2. NCBI lineage: Eukaryota > Viridiplantae > Streptophyta > Pinopsida > Pinales > Pinaceae > Pinus > Pinus albicaulis. The sequence goes on along the minus strand of CM076572.1, from coordinate 1,071,041,652 downwards.
CTTGAACCTACCACTGATTTCCCTTCCGGCCTTGGGACAATCTCCCATGCACTATTTCTAAAAATCGAATCATACTCTTCCACCATGGCATCTACCCATGCAGGATCCTCCACATCTTCTTTGAAAGAGGATGGCTTTGTCATGATACACTTGCTCATCAGAGCCATGCATCTAGTAAATCAGTCAGGTGTCTATCTTTGTCTGCGCTATGATGTAGGAACTCCTACATTCTGCACTGCATCAAGATTCAGCCACTCAAATTCTGTAGTGCGCTTCCTCCATCTGATGTTTGGTGCTGCATGAGTGGTTTGTTCCACTCCATGAACCTCCTCTTGTGGCTGATCCACATCTTGAGGCTCATATTTAGGAACAAGTAGCTCCTCCTTTACATGCAAGTGTAGCTCCCTCTCAAGCGACAACTTCATGGCTTTCTCCTCATGAAATTTTATATCCCGTCGCACAATAGTCATTCGACTGTTTGTCAAATACACATGATAATTGTGGGGTGTTTCTGTGTATCCCACAAATATCCCAACCTTTGCAATTGGCTCCAGCTTCTTATTGGCATCCTTCATCACATGAATGTAAACAGGTGTGCCAAAAATCTTCAAATGAGAAATATCAAGCTTCTTACCAGAAAACGCCTCTTCGGGTGTATTCATGCCAAGTACTCTATGAGGAAAACGGTTTTGCACATAAACCACAGTGTTGCATGCCTCAGCCCACAAGTGTATAGGAAGGACCTGATCATGCAACAATGCCCGTGAAACACCCACAATTTTTCTGTTATTTCTCTCCGTGACCCCATTCTGTTGTGGGTTATGAGGCGCTATGAGTTCTCTTTGAATTCCTTCTTTTCTACAAAAGTCTTTGAATTCTCTAGAGATGTATTCACCACCATTATCACTCTGGAAAGCTTTCACTTGTTTCCTCGACTCTTTCTCCACTAGCACCTTGAACTCATATAACTTTGAGTATGTCTCACTATTCCTTTACATGAAGAAGATCCATCACTTACGATAAAAGTCATCAAAAAATATCACATAATAGTCGTGCTTTATTGTTGAAGCAACTGAGAAATTTCCACACACATCTGTGTGAATTCTCTCAACAATCGTCGAGGCATGACTATCCTTCTCATGAAAAGTGGTCTTCACAAATTTTCCCAGACTACATCCCTTACACTAATCTGACTGCTCAAGTGTACCCTTGGGAAGCCCGGTAGAAATATGCTACAAAATTTTCAAAGGGCCATGGTGAAGATGGCCCAATCTCTTGTGCTACAATTCGCCCTCATTCCGGCTCACCACTCCTTCTGCTTTGCTTTCCATTGCTGCGTAGCCATCTACCTACAATTGATAAATATTCTTAACTCGAATCCCTACCCTCCTGGTTTGACCAGTTTTTGTGTGGCGCAGGAAGGCTTTTCCCTCGCTAAAAACAACATCATAACCCTTGTCTTCCAACATCGCCACATAGATCACATTCTTCTTCAATCATGGAACATGCATGACATCCTTCAAGATGAAAGGTATACCTAATTCCCTCTCAAAGGAAATGGTCCCGATACCAATCGCATTGTATCTACCATCATCGCCCATCTCGATGTGCACTCCAAGATCCTTTTCCTCTAGATCACTAAGAAAATCTTTGTCTCCGGTCATATGGAAAGACGCACCACTGTCAAGAAACCACACCGAACCCATCACACTTGAAACTAAGCATTCGATCAAAGAAAAATTCAGCTCAAACTGTGAGTCTAAGGCCTCTCCAGTTGTAGATCCAACAACCTTATTATTCTTCTTCTTCTGTGGATAGTTAGTGGCGAAATGTCCGTGCTGGTAACAGTGAAAACACTTCACCTTGGACAAATCCTGCTTCTTGCCTTTAGCTTCGGATTTGGAAGATTTATTCCCTTTTACTTTCCAAGCTTTGGCAGCTAAAGCGAAATTTTATTCATCTTCATTCTTCAATGAAGATCCATCCCTGGTACCCTGCCTTATCTCCTCCTGCACAAGATCTGACCAAAGTCGCTCCCATCCTGGAAGTTTCTCCCGTCCATTGATAGAGTCTTCGTAGCTATGCCAACTCTTCGGAAACCCAAGGAGAGCCAAGCTCACCAAGTCTTATTCATCAACAATAACCCCCACACTTCCCAGCTCATCCTTGCAGTGGACAAACTTTGTGAGGTATTTTGGTATACTGTTGCCTTTCTCCATTTTTATTTTTCTCAGCTTGTCTTTAAGCGCCAAATTCCTCTGGTCACTTCTGCTTTCGAACAAGTTTGTCAAAGCCTTCCAAATTAAGAATGGAGTGGATTTAATATGAAGGCTGGACAAAATGTGGTCCTTCACACCTTCCAACAGAATCCTTCGACATTTTTCTACCTTCTTTTTCCATGCGTCAAGTGCGGCTACATCGCTAGAAGTAGGCTTCAGAATATCAGCATCTATGAGCTCCTTCAACCCATTATCATCCAGCACCGCCTCCATCCTGTCCTTCCATGATATGTAATTTGAGCTCCCATCAATGGCATACTCCAATCACAATCTATTGAAAGAAATTTCAATGAATTCTCAACTTTGACACCAAGAAAACACTGCAGCCAATTCGAATTCCCCCAGCACAAAAATCAACCGCTTCAATAATTGCAATCTGCTCCAATGAGTAATACTACTCCGATACCATGTAGAATTTATATAAATTATGTGTTATATTTCTAAGATTCTCCTGATCTCACACTATTTTAACTTCATGAAAAATATAGAATCTATTCCACCATTGATCATTTGTGGAAATTAAATCAAGATTGCAATGCACACATGAAACAATAAAAACTCACACACATTAACACAGTTGCTTAACGGGAAAGCTTGAAGCTGAAAAACCCAACTATATGTATCTAATATATGTCATATATATCATGTAACAATCCTCATACAAAGTTGATCATATCAAACTCTCAGTACAATACAATCGCTACACACTAATCAAGCCCGATATTGCAAATCCATACACCGATATTTGCCACCTGCTAGCCTGCCTCTACTGTGCAATCCCTGCTGAAGAATGGCTCTGAATGAACTCAAATTTCTCCAGCCTTGCTCACACAATCCTCATTGGAATCTCCAATGAATGTGTGGTGCAAACAATGCAACACTATAATCACAACTGATAGTCACACTTGCTCTTTCACCCATCTCTCCACTAGTCTCCACTGAAACTTCCATGCATTGTAGTTAAATGATGTATTATTCAGTTTATTAATGAGTTATTACTTGTGAATTAATTCACTCCACTCTCACTAGTGTATCAATCAGTTAGACTAGATACAACTAGCTCAACTGAGTCTAACTGAGTTAAACTAAATACAACTCCACCAACTACTTCTCCAACTCCACCAAACTCTATCACATGAGTTCTAACTGAAGTCCTCCATGCAATAGCTCCAGTAAACCCTCAGGAATAGCATAATTCCTTCTGTCAGCTATTGTGCCACATTTGTGCACTTAACTGAAGTGCTCCAAGAGAATAAGATAATGTTTGGAGTCCAAATATTATTAAGAGCTAATAATATTCGACATATCTATTTTTAGACTGGAAATCTAAAAATAGACTCCGCCAAATATGTCTAAAAATAGAAGTCCATATATTTTTCCAACTTCACCAACCATCCACAAATATCATCCTACAACTCATAGAATATGATCGACATGTCTAAAAATAGACATAGTCTAAAAATAGACTTTGCGCCAAAAATAGCCTGCGGGCCCACTTAGTGAAGGCGACTTTTTTCACTAAGCTGATCATCTTGTTGAATCTCAACAACTAACACAGAAAAATGCACCTATATAAATTGGTGGTTTATAGAAAAAATTTCTGAAATGGGTACAAGTTTCAAAAAGAGGAATTTCGTAATCTTTGCAAATTAGAAAACATGGATGTATTGTTTGCATGTGTCGTTCATGTGTGTGCAGTGACAGAATGAAAACAATAAGGATCAATTACAAAATTTTGTGTTTCCTATGCCGCTTTGGTCTTCCTCATTATTCTATAAAGTTTGGACTTTAATTAATTAAATAAGATTTCTTGGTTCGACATAATATTTATTTTGTTAATACAAAACTTCTAACTGTTTCTGTGAAAAAATAGTAAGGAATGTCATCATTTAAACACCATTAAAAATGCATACATGGAAACAAAATTTCTTCATATAGAAAATAATAAAATTATATGTTATCTTCTAGACCATAAATAAGAAAAGAGAGTAGATATCAAGAGCATCACCGAGCACTACACTTACTGGTAGGAAATAAATTATGGCCACAATATATTTGTTCATTATAAATTGTTTGGAAAACCCTAGTGATAGAAATAAATTTGTTTTTATGAAAGTCAAGATTTAAATCGATTTTTAAAATTTTTACACCCAATTGACATTTCTAAAGCCTTCACAACACTTTTGGGTACATGTGCAACATGATCCATTGCCATTGAAAAATGAAAAAAACAACGTTTCTTTCCATTATCGGGATGCTTCCTAGGTCATACCAATCATCAAGAAACTACACTACAGTAGAAGAGTTCTTGCAACATACCCTAGTTCTTTTGTTTCCCATGGTTTCAAATCTCAATAATGGTGTCCTCAGATCCAAATTTTAGTGTTGAGCTTGGAGCTAAAGGTGACACATTTAATCCTTCAACACAATTAAGGTCACTAATCCATTTTCTCCCCACCTTTTATGAAAAAACTACCCAAGACAATACTTCCAATGTCCTTTTATCCTTTTTGCTCCATTTTTCTATTTTAAAAGATGAAGTATTTCATCCGTTGGGTTTCTGTGGTAGTTTTGTTTTTAAGTTTTAACTTTCAATGGTTCTATTTTCCCATGTTTGGTTTAGTCAAAATTTTTAAGTTTTGTGTGGTCTTTATTTGTTTTGAATAAGAAACCAAAAACACAAAATAAGGCCAAAAACTACTGGCGATTTTCGAAAGCAACCAAGGAACTAATCAAGCAATATATCCAGATATGGATGGAAATGGACAAGACATATTCAACATCTTGGATACATCTCCAGGGGCCTGAAATGTGATACACATTTGCAGAAACCATTTCTAGGACACATCGTAAATAAGTGAGAGGAAATGAGGTAAGAATGATGGAATTTTGATGAAGTTGACTTTTATTTGATAAAGTAGTTTAGCTATTGAAATGGTAAAGCATTGATCCTAAAATTAAAATATACCAAAATAATCGACAATGATTAGGGTACAAGCTGCAACATATAATGGAAATACAAAAAGTGGCAATGCACTACAATTACAATGTGGATATCGAACATAATGATTATTCACCAGTGGACCTTAGCTCACTTTTCATGCATCATATTGGGAACATTGACATGTGGCATTGCCATCCTAGATTAAATACGAGGGAAGAAAGAGAATAGTAGCATGCAATTGAAATAAATATATACCCAAAAAAATTATAATAGTAGCATATGTATCAGTCTCAGTATCATTTGTGAGGAAGCCAACCATAATTTACATGGTCATCTAGAAAAAAATCATAATCAAACGGTTCAAAAATGTTCCAATTACCCAAAAATTAATTTATACAGCAGATTACATAACTTCAAAAAAAAATTAAAAGACTTCATTCCAAAATTGACTAAATCTAGTAGCCATATTGATATGATGGACTTAGTTTATGAGCCTACGGAGTAGTAGTTGGCTCACATATTCACCAACTGACTTGGTCGAGACAAGTTTAAGATTTTCATAGCATATATTTTGAGTCAGAGACTCAATGAGGCTCACAATACCAGGGGTGTGCTAGAAAGTAATGATCTTCCACCTAAAATTTTTCTTTTATTGTATACAGGGAAAATTTTATGGATGGAAGTTTATTTTAAAGTTTTGAAACCTTGGCGAATCTTACTAGTCCCCAGTATGTAAATTGTAAATCTTTTATGATAGTTTTGTAAAATTATTTAGGTTTATAATTATTTTATATTAGTTTATATAAAATTTTGTCGATTTTGAGGGTAAAATAATTTTATACTATAAAATTTGGGCGAATCAATTTTCAAAAAATGGAAATTGGCGAATTCGTTTTTTTTTTAAACATGGAAAATTAGCCCACTTGCGAATATTAGCCACTAAAATTTTCCCTGATTGTATATTATTGCACTTTCCATTAGTTGGTAAGATTCAGGTCAAATATTATGAGCATTCAAGCCCACCTTAATTAGTGGAAAATGTTTTTTGACTAATGGATAACAATGCACCTATATAAATGAGTGGTGTATAGAAAATGTTTCTGAAATGGGTACAATTTTCAAAAAGAGAAATTTTATAATCTTTGCGAATCATAAAACATGGAAGTATTGTTTCTGTGTGTCGTGCACGTGTGTGTAGTGACAAAATGAAAAAAATAAAGATAAATTACAAAATTTTGTGTTGGTTATGCCTCTATGATCTTCCTCATTATGCTTTCATGTTTTGACTTTAATTAAGTAAAGAAACTTTCTTGGTTTGACACAATCTTTTCTTTGTTAATACAAAACTTCTAACTGTTTCTAGAAAAAATAGTAACACATGTCATCATTTAAATACCATTAAAAATACATAGATGGAAACAAAATGTCTGCTTATAGAAAATAACAAAAGTATATATTAGGTCCTAGACCATAAATAAGAAAAGACAGTAGATATCCAGAGCATCACCGAGGCCTACACTTACTAGTAGGAAATAAATTATGATCACAATCTATTTATTCATTATAAATTGTTTGGAAAACCCTAGTGATAGAAAGAAATTGATTTTTATAACAGTCAATATTTAAATTGATTTTTAAAAAATTGAGTTCCAATTTATTTTTTTAAAGCCTTTACAACACTTTTGGGTACAAGTGCATCATGATCCATTTCCATTGAAAAATGGAAAAAAACAACATTTCTTTCCATTATCAGGACGCTTCCTACGTCATACCCACCATCAAGAAACTACACTCCAACACAAGAGTTCTTGCAACATATCCTAGCTCTTTTGTTTCCCTGGGTTCGAAATATCAATAATGGTGTCCTTCAATCCAAATTTTAGTGTTGAGCTTGGAGCTAAAGGTGACACATTTAATCCTCCAACACAATTGATGTCACTAATATATTTTCTACCCACCTGGTATTAAAAAACTACCTAAGACAATACTGGTAATGTCCTTTTATCCTTGTTGCTCCACTGGTCTATTTTCAAAAATCAAGTCATTTATCCCTCCGGTTTCTATGGTAGTTTTGTTTTAAATTTTAACTCTTAAGGGTTATGTTTTCCCATGTTTGGGTTAGTATTATTTTTTATGTTTTGTGTCAGCTTTATTTGTTTTGAATAGAAAACCAAAAAAACAAAAAAAGGAAAGAAAATGTAGGCAATTTCTATAAGAAACCAAGGAACTAATCGGGAAGTATATCTCGAAATGGATGGAAATGGCCAAGACATATTCAACATCTTGGATACATCTCTAGGGGCATGAAATGTGTTACGCACTTGTAGAAACCATTTCTAGGACGTAAATAAGTGAGAGGATATGAGGTAGGAATGATGGAATTTTGATGAAGTCAAATTTCATTTGATAAAGTAGTTTAGCTATTGAAATGGTAAAGAATTGAGCCTCAAATTCAAAGACACCTAAAGAATCAACATCAATTAGGTTACAATCTACAACATATAACAACAATACAAAAAGTAGCAATGCACTACAATTAAAATATAGATATCAAACATAACGAATACTTACAATTGCACCTTAGCTCGCTTGTGACACATCATATCAAGAACATTGACATGTGGCATTGCCATCCTGAATGAATTGGATGATTATTCTTTAGGTGAGATCTGTGTGTTGTAAGAAAAACTACCTATTTCAGCCTTTGATAAACATTTTGTGCACTCATATGCATCCCCCATTTGGGAATTTACAGATAGAGTATCGAGTTCGATTTCATTGTCCTTTTCCTAGGAACTTGCTTCCCATTTAATGTGAGAGAAAAATTGAAATTACAATGGAGTATTCCAATGGTCAATTTTTGATATCATTTGAAGCTAACCATCAGAATACCCTACAGGATCAAATCCAACCCTAGAAGGCATACCTCAAAATCCATTCTCAGGTTCACTGATGTGATCCAAACTGCTACTCCCTTCAACACAACTTTCAATTTTAACTCCATCATGGTTAGCAAAATAAAAATCGGAAGATATGTTAGAAAACCAGTGGCTATCTCAACATAATTTGATGCACTATATGATCTCTGTCAATCCTGACTGGGCCGGACAAGCCAACCATCAAATTTCATAAAACTTCCATTCAAACAATTGGGTAACGCAATTAGCCCAGCCAAAAAACCATCATTATCGTATAAATTAGAATAATTCAAACCCCCTAATCAATATTTTGGTTCCACTCCCCGCTTTCCACCACTCTAGCTGATTTGAACATTAAACACGACATTTGCGCGACTTAGTTGCTCTGAACCCTATATCTTCTACAACCATACAGGTATTCATTCCCCACCCCGTCCGCTAAGAATTCTCATTAGCCATTGCAACCATTACAAGTCCTCAAACCTCTTCTCAACCATTACATGACCATAAAAACCTCGACAATGAAATTCTCAAGGTTTTCCAAGAATCGAAATCGTGCATACAAATACAAGCACCATTCACAATATTTTTACAGTAAACCTCAGTGAGCCAAAATCGTCAATAAAATAGGGGAATTGTGAAAATGTAGGATGAATACCTCTCTAGAACTGACAGAGGCTCTGATAAAAGCACCATTCACAATATTTTTACAGTAAACCTCAGCAAGAAAGAATCAACAATAAAATTGGGGAATTGCGCAAAATGTAGGATGACTACCTCTCCAAAACTGGCAGAGGCTATGGCTCTATGCTCTAGCCACAATCCAATCCAAAAAATCATGACCTTCTCCTACTAAGTCAAAGGATCGGAACCCAAAACTAAGGGATAAATGAAAACGAAAATGCTATAAATTTAATTGAAGGGTTTTGGTTCAGGACCTTAGCTCTAGTTAAAGTAGTACATGTAAAATTAAAATTAAATATCATTTATGACTTGCTGACATGTTATTACACTCTTTAGGTGGCATGGGCTTGTTATTGAACCTGAAAATTTAGATATAGCTAAATATAAAAGAAACGTGAATATTAAATAATAATAATTAAATTTGAGATCCCACATTGTGTCTTTTCATATCCGTCGGTATACCGATGCACATAACATGGACGTCACTATAGTGACGTTGTCTTCTATTACTGTGGCTATTGTGACACCCTATCCGGGTGGGTCGCAATAGCAACGCTTTTTCATAGTGTTGCAAGAGAGACAACTTCTCCATTGAAGTCACAAGAGCGACAACACATGGTAGGATTAAAAAATTTGAGAAAAAATGGGTAAATTTCCTACAATACTTCAAAACTGTCAAAACTAAAGTGTCAGAAAATTGACCATATGTAATAGTGAGGTTGCATGAGGTGTATGGGTTACCAATTTGGTTGAATTTCTTCTAATATATGTTACAGGAGTCCTTGATGAAGTGACTTCTTCTACCCTTCCTTCCTATAATATAGTTTATTCCTCCTTCTATGGTGATTATTCAATGGTTACAGGGCTCTTTGTGGGAGTTTGTGGCTATCCTTGACTCACCCTTTGACTCTTCCTAGTTATGAAATACATAGGTGTCTGCCTCTTTCTTTTTGTTTTAACATGTGTGCTCAAAGTAGTTAGAGTGGTAGTTACATCTTGGTATGTAATTTTAGGTGACATGCTTGTGTCTTGAGGGGAGGTTTCAAGGTTTAAGATAGGGTCCATAACTTTTTTTTCCTTAATTTTTACTTCTTCCTTTCCTTCAGCTTATTCTTGCTCTTTTTCTGTTGTCTCTATGTTTTTTGTCTCAATTTCCATCTCTTCCTTTTCTTATTTGTTTTCTACCTCTTCTTCCTCTTCTTCTTTCTCCTCTTCTACTTCTTCTTCTCTAGGGCTAGAAGAAATTGTTTTCCCTTTTTGGGTAGCTATAAATGCTTCACTATCCATGTCTATAAAAGAGGATCAAGATACATGTAGGTTTAGCCTTCTCAAAGCATCATTTACAATTAATTTTATTAAGCCATAATGGGCCAAGTAATGATATTTCCTTTCTCCCACTTTATGGCTCATATCAGTGATGGCGTTTAGGAGGAAGTGAGGGACACTTAATCTTTGTTCAAATGGAAGTTCTCCTTGTAACCTAAGTTCATTTAAAAACATGAAATGATACCCATATACCACACTCAATCTACCTTCAAAAGAGATGAATTTCATGATGTGGAAGGAAAATTCATCCCATGGTTATGGAAGGCTCTCTCTTCTTACATCATTTTTATCAATATACTCCTCTCCTGGTAGGAAGAAATTATTTTTGGCTGAAATGCTAGGAACTCTTTCCTTGACCCATTTGAATCCTAAGGGAAAGGTGGTAACTCTGCTTATGAGTCTATGAGATATAGTTATGGCTATTACTCTTATCACAGTGGTGGCTCTTTCTTCTCAATGTGACTATTGAGCCACTACAAATTATTTATCTATTTCATCATCATAACCTTTCAATAGCTCGAAGAACCCTCGCCATTGGTGATTTTGGAAGATTTTCATAACCTGAGGGTGTTGCGCCTTAATGTCTATAGTCTCCCTTACATTGAATCCCCATCACATTTTAATTTTGTGAGATGATGGTGGTGAGAGGGTTTTAGAGGTAAGTCTTGGAGATGGAGGCCTTGAAGCAAAACATAAGAAAATTATTTTATCCTTTCACTGTCAAATATACTTTTGTTGTGTTTTAATTACATGGAGGAATTTCAGTGCTGGAGGATGAAAATCCACTTACCTTGGTCCTTTTTTATTTTGGTTTGATATATGGAGGATTTGTTGTGAAACCAGCTCCAAAAAGAGAAAAAAAATATCAATGCCTTAGAAATAAGCCACTTCGAGGGGGAAATCTCCAATATATTACATCAATGAACAATTCTTGGATGATTCAAATTACAAAACCCCCTTTATATCTATAGGAGTCCATGGGGCCACAATGTAATCATAGCCAACCTAACAATAATAATTTAAGGGCACAATAATAACAATATGGGTGTTACAAGGGTACAATAATAACAATAAGGGGGTTACACTAACAACAATAAGGGACTATACTAGTAATATAGGGACCTAACATGCTCCTCTCCTTCAAAAACGTGTTATCCTCAATGCTTGAGTAGCTCTGGGTGCTTCTGTATAAAATTCTCATCCTCCGATGTAGAATCTTCAGTGGATAAGTTCTTCCACTTTATGAGATACTTTGAAATTGATCGATTATATAAATGTCGAGTTCTTGTTTCCATGACCGCTTCAGGTTCCAATATGATTTTTCCTTCCTCATCAAGTTCTAGAAATATTGTTTGAACTGGAATATTTTCACCTATAACCTTCTTTAAGCATGAAACATGGAAAATTGGATGCACTCATGAAGAAGCAAGAAGCTCCAATTTGTATACCATAGTACCAATATTTTGCAACACCTTGTAAGGACCATAGTACTTTGGCAATAATTTATTAACCTTCTTAGCTTGCTTGAAGGACACTTGTTTGTATGGTTGTCGTCGTAAAAATACCTACACTCCTACATCAAAACTTCTCTCGCTGCAATGTTGATCTGCTTGTTGTTTCATTCGATTTTGTGCCAAATTCAGGCTGTCCTTTAAGAGGTGGAGAAATTCTCGTTGATGCTCGATGTGATCTTCCACTGCTTGAACCTTCGAATTTTCTCTTAAATATGATGTGATGGATGGTGGATGATTTCCATAAATTTCCATAAATGGGGTCATTTTTTCTGCAGTATGGAAGGAAGTGTTATACCACCATTTAGCTAGAGGTAACCACTTGACCCATTGTGCCTGTTTATCATATACAAAAAAACGAAGATATCCTTCCAAACATTTATTTACTATCTCAGTTTGACCATCGGATTGAGGATGATAATATGTGTTATGAGCTAATTGAGTATCCAAACAAGAAAATAACTCTGTCCAAAAATTTCCAATAAAAAGGGGATCTCTTTCGCTCACAATAACCCTTTGGTTTCCATGTAGATTTTGAATTGTGTCCATAAATGTAGTAGCAACTGTACTTGCTTTAAATGGATGAATAATGCACAAAAGTGTGCATACTTGGTAATTCTATCAACTACCACCATGATGACACTCTTTCCTTCAGAATTAGGTAAACCTGTGATAAAATACATTGAAATATCCTCCCGACGTTGACTTGGAATGGATAAAGTTTGTAGAAGACCCGGGGTCTTAATTATCTCAACTTTATTCTTCTGGAAAACAAAACATTCTACCACAAAATTTTGAATATCAGATTTAAGGCCATCCCAAAAAAATTCTTTCTTCACCTTTTGGTAGGTTTTTAAAAATCCTCAGTGTCATCCTAAAGGAGAAGTGTGCAATTCCAAAAGAATATTTTGTTTTAGTTGGGAATTCTTACAAGGATATAAGCGATCTTTGTACCATAAGGAATCATTTTTTCAACTAAAGATATCAGATGTACTATGATGTTGCTGCAACTTTTGAATGAGTGTCCACACTTCTTCATCCTTCTTCCATTCATCTCTTGCTTTGGTTATCCAATCTGGTTGGATAATAGAAATGGCACAAAGCCATGCTTCCACCTCTTCATTCTTTCTTGAGAGTGCATCTGCAACAACATTTAGCTTCCCTTTTTTGTATATTATTTAAAATTCATAACCCAACATCTTTGTGACCCATTTTTACTGCTCTTCTGAAGATTTTCTTTCTTCCGAAAAGTGTTTAATACTATCATGATCAGTTTTTACCATGAAGTGTCTTCCCATTAGTAAGTTATCCATTTCTTTAGTGCATGCAGTATTTCTAACATTTCCTTCCCATAAATAGGTTTTTGTAAATACTTTCGTTTGATTGGACGACTTTCAAAAGCAATGAGTCTTCCTTCTTTCATTAAAACAGCACCAATTCCATTTCCTAAGGCATCACATTCCACAATAAAGGTTTTTGCGAATTCTGGCATAGCTAAGACTCGTGCTAGGCACATTTCCTCTTTAAGATGTTCAAAGGCCTTAGTTGCTTCAAGAGTCCATGAAAATGAATGTTTCTTCAATAATGTTGCTAGAGGTGCTACTCTTCTCCCATAATTCTTAACAAACTTTCGATAATACCCTGTTAACCCGAGAAATCCTCGCAATTGCTTTATGGTTGTGGGGAATTTCCATTCCTAAATGGCTTTAATTTTGTTAGGGTCTACCTTAACACCCTCGTGAGATACAATCTGACCCAGATATTCCACCTCCTGTGCTCCAAAGAAACAATTGGATGTTTTTGCATATAATTATTTCTCTTGCAATAGTTTGAGCACCCTGTCAACATGTTGAACATGATCCTTCCAAGACCTATTGTAGATTAGTATACCATAAAAAAATAATAGCACAAATTTTCTAAGGGTTTGAAAATGGAATTCATCAACCCTGGAAATGTAGAAGGTGCATTGGTAAGGCCAAAAGGCATGACCGAAAATTCATAATGACCCTCACGAGTTCGAAATGCTATTTTTGGAATATCTTTAGTCTTCACTCTAATTTGATGATACCCTGAACGAAGATCCAATTTGGTAAAATAAATTGCTCCATGTAATTCATGCAATAATTCATCAATCACGGGAATATGAAATTTATCTTTAATGGTGAGCTTATTGAGCTCCCTATAATCCGGACACATCCACCATTTTCCATCCTTCTTGTGTACCAATACTATAGGAGCAAAGAAAGGACTTTGACTAGGTTGAATTATGCCCACCTCTAACATTTCTGCAATCATACGTTCAATTTCGCTCTTTTGGACATAAGGATATCTAAAAGGCTTGATGTTTGGAGGAACACTTCCTGGAATCAAATGAATAGCATGATCATGATCATGAATAGGTGGGAGTCCTTTTGGAGTTTCAAAAACCTTGGAATGATTGTCCAAGACTTTTTGGATATCTGTAGAAATAGATTATTTTGATGTTGGAACTTCTAGTGAGCATAATTGTGAAATTATGCCTCGTTTTTCTTTCTTTATAATATTTTTCATGAAATTATAGCTTATTATCTTTCCAAAACTCCCTGCAATACCCCGTAATTCGACTTCCTTACCTTCTAAAAGGAATTTAAAGAAAATTTCTTGAAAATTAAAAGCTATCGTCGCCAAAGATTGTAACCATTGTACTCCTAGTACAACATCAACACCTCCCATAGGAATGCAAAGCATTGGAATATTCAATACATATTCCCCCATGGTTAGCCTGATATTATGGAATTTTCTAGAGAGATTTATAGTTCCTCCATTTGCAACCATCACTTGACATTCTGGTGCTGGGTATAGAAAACAATTCAATTCCTTGGCTACCTTACAATGAATAAAATTATGGGTACTACCTGAATCAATCAGCACTATTACCTTTTTCTTCTTGATATGTCCTTCTATCTTGAGATTTTGAGGAGTGGTAATTCATACTAATGCATTACAAGATATGGTCGGACTCATTTCCTCCTCTTCTTGGGTTGGTTCCTGGTGTATATCTTTTTCTTGTTCATTTTCTTCTTCCTCTTCACAATCTATGTAAAATAATTTCTTCTCAGCACACTTATGACCTTTAGTGTATTTTCTATCACAACTGTAGCAAAGCCCTTTTTCTCTTTTTTCTTCCAATTTTTGTGGTGTCAACCTTGTAGGTTGTGGAAATCTAGCAGTAGCAACACTTTGCTCTTTATAGAAGTGAGTGGTAGGCTTCCTTGTTGCCATAATTTTACATTCAATTTTTCTTTCCAACCTGAATGCCTTCTCCAATGAATCAGGTTCCAAAACTCCAACTTCATGTTGGATGTTATCCTTTAAAGTACCTATGAAGAGATCAATCCCGTGTTCCTCTGGAATATCAGTTACCCTTATATTCAATTTTTTTGAAGTCCTCAATGTACTCCCCCATTGAACCCTTTTGTTTGAGATTTATGAATTGGCTAAAGAAGGTGCTGCTTTTTGTGCCCTCATAATGTGCTATCATTTCCTCTGTAAAAATTGACCAAGTGAAAACTCTTTTACGGGAGAAAAGCCATTGATACCATAGAAATGTATTTTGTTCTAAATGTAACGTCGCAATGTGTACCTTTTGTGTGTTTTGCACATTATGGAGATCAAAATATTACTCCATCTGTAGTGTCCATGTTATAGGATCATTTCCATCAAACTTCCTCATATCCATTTTTGGAATATGGTGGTTCTTCCAGCCAACATTAGATTTTATGAAATCATGATTAACATTTATTTTGGTCTCATCATGATTTTCCTCTACTATATTTTCACCATTAGGAAAAATTTCACGTATCAACTTTGTCAAACCTTCTATGTCTGCTTTTATATCATTCTTCATGTTTTCCATTTTCTCATCGATCTTAGCTTCCATGTCATCCATATTAGATTCCATGCAAGCTTCCATGCCATCTATCTTAGATTCCATGCCATTCTTCAAACCATCCATCTTAGATTCCATGCCTTTCTTCAAACCATCCATTTTAGTTTCCACACCTTTCTTCAAAACTTCCATGTCATTTTTTGTTGCTCTTTGTGAAAGCGAAATTCTTTGCACTTGCTCTTGTAATTTTGATATGTCGTGTTGCCATTCTTCATATTCATGAGTCATAGTAGAGCTTTCTAAAGGCTTAATGGATGTTGAATTATTTTTACGGGCCATTTTAGAATCCAATACTAATATCTATTCTACAATATGCCCTTGGAATTAATTCAACTTGATTCTTCAAACAAGACTTATGCAATTCGGAAAAGAAAAATACACACCTTTTACTTACTTTTGAGGAGCTCGATATTGAAATTGAATTATCTCTATAATTTCGGATCCTCAATATCTAAAATTTAGCCCTGCAGTAGCCCTCTGAAGCTTCTTTCAAATGCCACATGTCTGATCTGATTTGGATTCTTCAAGGAAAAGTTGTGTCCAATCTCCGACAATGACCCAATTTTGGACTAGTTCAGTAGAGCAAACTTGTATGACTTGCCACGTGTCATTGTTTCCTCCTTTAGCTTTAAAATTGATAGATCAAAAACCAAATTCTGTGTAATTGTAGCCACTTTTGACAGCATTCCAATCCTGTGCTCAGAGAGAGAGCTATGAGGATTTTCCCACGATCACCTCTTTGAGATGAAATTCAGAAGCCTAAAAAATCCCTAACTTCCACAGATCATATCTCCAAAAATGTTGCGAACCAATATATGAAATTTTGTGAAGATGTTCCTTAGGATTGTGGCTTGACACTGTAAACATTTCAGCTTTTGAACCTTTGTAGAAAAAAATTTGTTATGAAAATAACATGATGACCTGTTTAGGTTAAATTAAGGAGCCTGCAAAATGACCTAACTTTCACAGATCACATCTCCGAAAATATTGTGAAAGACACTCTGAAATTTTGCAACGATGTTCCTTAGGATTTTTTATTTTCACTCTAAAAATTTCATATTATGAACCTTCTTAAAAAAAAATAATAGCGAAAATTCCACGATGACCTGTTTGGAGCAACAAAACCCTAGAATCTCAAAGCTCTGATACCAAATGTTGTGAAACTAGCTCCAAAAAGAGAAGAAAAGAGATATCAACGCCTTATAAATAAGCCACTTCTAGAGGGAAAACTCCAATATATTATATGAATGAAAAATTCTTGGATGATTCAAATTTAAAAACCTCTTTTCTATATATAGGAGTCCATGGGGCCACAATGTAATCATATCCGACCTAACAATAATAATTTAATGGCACAATAATAACAATATGGGGGTTAGAAGGGTACAATAATAACAATAAGGGGTTTACACTAACAACAATAAGGGACTATACTAGTAGTATAGGGACCTAACAGGCTTTGGGAAGCCAATCCACCCAAAGGTAACTCTATGCTGACCTTTAAGCCTCTGATGGTGTATTCCTGAAGTTGCCTATAGAAAATTGTTGTTACCTATAGCACGATGGTGCATGCAAGCCTGAAATTTCGATGCTTCTCATCTGATGGATCCCACTTCTCTCCTGCACTTGTTACTCTTTGAAATTATCAACACAATGGTTGAAATGAGACAAATCTTACCTTTATAGGAATTTTTAACCAAATTTAGAGCATTGTGGTGACTTGTACTCAACTCAAGTTTCAACTTAGAGATTTTTGGCCCCCACTTCAGTTAATCATTTCTGACCTCGTGATCAATTCCCTTCGTACTCATCAACTCTTACTTGACTAGATGATTGACGTGGATATTGGTGGCCACCCCCTATTCCACTTGGGGCCCCACCATTTTTTCTTTCAGTTTTTTAGTTTCCTTAATTGTAGCACAATTTACTATATTTAGTAGTTTTTGGGTCTTGAACTTTGAGAGTCATTTTGAAGCCCTAAATGTCATTTTTTTGGAAAACCAAGAGAGACATGGGTTCTAGACTGATGTTTCTCACTCAAATGTTGTATTGCTCTTATAGATATTTCTAATAGGGTATTGAGCGCATAAAACGGAGATAATATTCCAAAGTTACATCCCCAGGAAGTTGATGTACCCGTTTACCCAAATGGAGCCCATATTTTTGGCGCTTCATCTCCTAGGGTTAGGTTTTTAGATGTTTATGGCTTCCCATTGTTTCTAAAAAATAAATAGGCCTTTGAGCCTCATTGTAGCAAATTTCGGAGGCTTGTAGCCAACACATCTCTTCTCAGAGATAAGCTACCAATGACCTGTCTAGTTTATTTACATTCTTTATGTAAACAAATTCTAGTCCTTTGATATTAATGAAATGAAGTGTTATTTAAGCTGTATATTTGTATTTATGGTTATATGTGTATTCTATTGCATTCCTGCATAAATCCAGATCAGTGGTATCAAATCATTCTACTCTTTCTCGATCCTTCCTTGCATGTCCCCAATGAGGTCGGGGTATAAGGAGTTTTGGCTTGATCTAGTTGAACATTTTCAAGATCAGCCTCGCAAAGCAAGACGATCACCCATGGGGAACAAAAACAGAGATGAGGGAGCAGGATATCCTATCAAGATATTGCTCGAGGAGGTGCTAAAAATACAAAGGAATGTGATGTTGGATAGCTTTGCCCAGATTATTCAACGATTTCCCATCGACAGCACATCTGCATCCAACGGCCACTCTGGAGGCACGACTCGCTTTAAGGTATAAGTAAACTTTGACATCCCGATATTTAAGTGCCAAATAGAGGCAGACATCGTAGTTATATCGTTGAATATATTAGAATGATATTTCTTGGTTCATGACTTTTCAGTCTAGGAGAATATTATTTTTGCACTCCTCAAAGCTACCCCCCATGTCAAGGAATGGTGATAAAACTACTGTGAGAAAAAGGACGAGAAAGAGCCCTCTCTATTCTCAGCCATACCCACTTGAAATCCTTTCCGAGATGCCATCAAGGAACAATATTATCCCATGGGGAGCTATGAGGACGAGTACATAAAATGGACTATGTTGTGGAAACAAAGGGATCAATATGTGCATGAGTTGACCAATCTACTCCATACCCTACACACAAAGTTATGTATCAAAGATCCAGAGAAAAATTTGGTGTTGAAGTACCGCAGCTGTATGCACAGATACATTCAGGAGGAAATGGAGTTCCTCGACATCTCCTCGCTTGGTATGTCATACCTGTATACTACCAAGATTGAGCATAAATTCAAACAAAAGAAGTGAGACTTTGGATTTGAAAATCAAAAGCAAGGTAAAGGTGCCCCCAAACCATAGAACAAAGGACAAGGCCAAGGCAATCCAACCCAAGATAAACTTTAAAAGCCACAAGAAAAGAAAAACATTGTGAAAACAAAGAAGAACATAAAAAAGTGGTGTGAGTTCCATAAGAGCTCCACTCACAACAAAAGTGAGTGTCAAGCCAAGCAGTTGTTGGTGGCCCAGATGAGGTCTTCTGAATCAGATGCATGCTCCGAATCTGAATTATAATCCGACAAGGGGAATGGAAAAGGGAAGCAGATTATTTATTTGGAGCCCAATGCCACTGTTTTCATTGCGAATATCCAGAAGGAGGAACTGGAAGATCTAGAGGAGGAGGAGCATCTCTTCCACTCCTAGATGTGGGTAAAGGGTTCCCCACTACAATTCATTGTCGACAAAAAGAGTCAAAAGAACCTCATTTTAGTATAGGTCGTGAAGTGGTCGGGCTTTCTAACCACAACATATGCACATCTGTACACAATCAGGTGGCTTCACCAAGGACGAGATCTCTACGTCACCCAACAATGTTGCCTTCCCTACAACATCAAGCCCTTCATAGATGAGGTGTTATATGACATTTCTCTTCTTGATATTTGTGATGTATTATTAGGCCAACCATACTTGTGGAAGTGACATGCTATGTATGAGTCCCAGCCTTGTGTTGTTATTGTTACTTTGGGCAATAAGTTGTATAGGATACCAGAGGTACCGTCGCCCGCCGCTAGCTCTTTGATTACTGCAAAAAAATGCCATAAGCTCATTTCTAAAACCGGGAATTTTTTTTTAATGATGATTTTCCCCCATGGAAAGAAGAAGACTGTGGCCACGACCTCTAAACAGGGCTCCTCTGTATGCCGCAACAATAAATGGACAAGGTCATGGAGGAGTATGGGGACATCTTCACCTCACCCATAGGGGTGCCTCTCCACTGTTAGGTCAAGAATCCCATTGAACTGATGCCAGGTGTGTTGCTATCCAATGGACCAATCTAGTGGTGCTCTGTTCTGTAGAACGATGAAATCAAGAGGTAGATTTAGGATTTTCTGCAGAAAGGTCACATTCAGCTAAGTTCATTACATTGTGGGAGCCCGATCGCGTTGGTACAGAAGAAAGATGGGACTTGGAGACTCTGTATTGACAATCGAGCGCTAAACAAGATCATTGTCTAGAATAGGTACCTAACCCCACAGATTGAGGACCTTCTGGACCAACTCATAGGGGAAAAATATTTTAGCAAGATTGACTTGAAGTCTGGGTATCGCGAGGTACCAATCAAAACCTCTGAGGCATCTAAGACTGTGTTCAAAGCTAAGGAGAGCCTTTTCAATTTTTTTTTCATGCCTCTCAGGTTGAATAATGCTCCTGCAACCTTCATGAGGTTGATGGAAGACACCTTGCGGCCATGCACATACTCACTTGTAGTAGTGTACTTGGATGACATTTCGATCTTCAGCGAGACTTGGGAAGATCACCTCCACCACATTCGATAAGTCCTTCAAACACTGCGAAAACACAAGTTGTGTGCCAATTTGGATAAGTGCACTTTTTGGCATGATCAAGGTTCATTATCTGGGATACATTATTGATGAATGGGGGGTGCATGTGGATCCAGCCAAGAGCCAAGTAATTCTGAATTGGCCAGCCCTAACCACTATAACAGAGCGTCGTAGCTTTCTGGGTCTTTCTAATATATAAAATAGGTTCTTGTTGGTATTCTCTCATCTCACTTGGCCCTTGAGTCAAGTCACCAAGGGAGAAGCAAAAGAAAAATTATTTTGGTCAGAATCTCAATAGAAGGTGTTCATAGAATTGAAACATCGCCTTTGCTCTGCCCTAGTTGTCACATTACCAGACTTGTAACAACTATTTGAAATCGAGATAGATGCCTCTAACTATGCTATTAGGGCAGTTCTTACTCAACAAGGGAATCTAGTGGCATATCGCAGTGAGACATTCTTTGACAAAATCCGCAAGTATCCCACTTATGACAAAGAAATGTATTCCATTGTTTAGGCTTGCCGATAATGGAAGAATTACATTTTGGGGAAGGAAAATTCCATCCAAATAGACCACCGACCCTCGCAATTCATACAAACATAAGGGAAGTTGTAGAAATATTTCCATCAGAAGTGGTCCACATATTGACAATAGTTTCATTTCAACATTCAGGTACAAGAAGGGCAGCACCAATAATGTTGTAGACTTTCTCAGCCAACCATCGATCCTAGTGCCAACCACCATTCTCAACTCTTATGGGCATGAGACTTCTAAATGGTTGCTTCTCTAGGAAAGTGATCCAAAATTCAGCCACACATACAAGACACTCATGGAGGGTATGCAAGTTCCAAATTTTCGCCTCCAAGAAGCAATGCTATGTCACCTGGGACACCTATGTGTTCCTTCAAGAGACCATGCCAGGATGATTTTGGAAGCACACTATAATCGAGTTACTGGGCATTTTTGGGTCAATAAAATAGTGGCAGTACTACAGAAGTATTTATATTGTTCAAATCTTTGACTGGATGTCGGGAAGTATATTAGATCCTGCACTACTGGCGCCATTGCCAAATCGACTATCAAGAAGCAAGGCCTCTATAATTTGCTACTTACCCCTAGTCGACCTTTGGAATCCATCTCCATGGATTACATGTTGGGTCTTCCTTCTACTAAGCATGGAACGACTATTTTCTTTTGATCGTCGACAGATTCTTAAAGATGGCCATTATGGTGGCCTGCAAGAAGAATATCACAGCAGAAACAACTACTAAACTCTTCTTTGAACGAGTGGGGGTACACCTTCAGATCCCATAGTATATCATCTCAAATCAGGACAGTAGGTTCCTCAACACATTTTTTCCAACCTCTGTTCAGTGCTGGACACCAAGCTCACCAAGTCCATAACTTTCCATCCCCAAGAGAATGGCCAGACAGAGGTTGTCAACAGGATTATTGTACATATTATGTGCATCTAAAATTAAAATAATCCACACACATGGGATGATAGCCTCCCCTATGTACAACACAGTTATAACTGGTCTCTCCACAACTCAACCAATCAGAGCCCCTTTTAAGTGGGCTTGCGATTCCAACCACTATGTCCCATTGACGTAGCCATGTCGTTTGCGGCTACTTAGGCCATTTGTCTCATGTCCATCTGAAACCAAAAAAGAGAAAAGCCTCATCAAGAACATTCAACACATCCTCCAATAGTTTCATGACATATTGGACATATCCAACGCTAAGTATAAGAAATGACATGATCAACATTAGGTGCCACACAAATTTTAGGTGGGAAACAAAGTGTGGCTACATTTGCAAAAGGAGCGCCTCACTGGACCTCACCACAAGCTTTTTCTGCTATGATATTGGCAATAAACCATCACCAAGGTTGTAGGGACTAATTCCTTTGAGCTCAGTATTCCAACATTCCTTGTTCTACACCCAGTATTCAATGCGGACTGCCTTCAGCCCTACTTCCCACCTCTATTGGACACCTCCAACATTGTAGAAAAACTGACACCAATAGATTTAAACCCAAACTGCATGGAACAGGCAACCACAGATTGTATCATAGACATGAAAATTAATAACACTCGCCAACAGAGAATCCAACTATATCAGGTTGTCAAAGCTGGACAACTCTTGTACCACAACAAGTGGTTCATGAGGGACCAAGTTCAGTAGAACTTTCCTCATCCCATGGATGAACTCAATGAAATGGTTACCATTTCTTCCTAAGGGGGCAGGAATGATCCAGGTGGATATTGGTGGCCACTTTCCTATTCCACTTTGGGCCCCACTAGTGTTTCTTTCAATTGTTCATTTTCCTTAATTGTAGCACAGTTTATTATTTTTAGTAGTTTTTTGGGTCCTAAACTTCAGGAGCCGTTCAAAGGCCCTAAACAATTTTTTTTTGGAAAACCGAGAAAAACATGGGTGACTTACCTATTTTTCTTACTCAAAATTTTTATTCCTCGGATAGATATTTCTAACGAGGTATTGAGCACGTCAAACGAATATCATATGCCAAAGTTACATCCCCGTGAAGTTGATGTACCAATTTACCCAAGCAAGACCCATAATTTTGGCGCTTAATCTCCTAGGGTTACGTTTTTGGATGTTTAGGGTTTTCCATTGTTTCCATTGCGTTAGTGTATAAATTTGGATAACTCGATTTGGCTTGCCTAGGTGGCATGCACTTTCACTTTTCCTTCAGGTTTACTTTACGAAGGTGCCAAAGTTAACTAGCCACCTTTTGTACTTTTAAACTTATAAATCTCGACATTTTACTATTTTGGACATTTGGATGCACAAATAGGTGTGAGAGGCCATACGTGAGGTTACCTGGTGTTGGTGAGGTGCTACAGGAGCTAGTGCAAGGAGCTGGATCTGGTGGTGGTAGCCTGAGTGTTTTATTTGTTGTGCCTTCATTTTTATTTTTTCTTGTTTTCTGAGTGAGAATTTTTTTCTGAGTGAGTTTCTTACCCTTTTATTGCTTTTTTTCTTTTTCAGGTACTCCATGGAGGGCTTCAAATTCTGTGGCTAGTGTGCTTGTCCCTGTAGATTCTGTTGGTAGTCTCTTGGAGTCATCTGCATCAGATTCCCTTCATCTTTTGGCCTTGTTGTGCCAGACACAGATTTGCTACATGAAACTCTCTGATGCCTATAGCAGTTTGTTCCTCACCTCTTCTTGTTTCATTTTGTTCAATAATGGAGGGATATGGGTTATGGAGGCTATGGAGGAAGTCATGGGATGAATGGAGCAGAGGATAGGCAAGAGAAATGGTTAATATGCCAATTTTTCAATGATTTAGTTGCCTAAGGTGCAATATAGGGTTTAGATAGGGAAACCTTGCAAATGGAGTGAAATAGGGTGTTTGGAATTGTAGGGATAGGAACAACACATATTATCATGCCCTAAATGAAGTTTGGAAAACCTTAGGAAACCTTTTTTCTTCACAAATGCGTTTCATGTAGCGTTTACAGGAGTTTCCTGTAGTGCTATAGGAATCCTGTAGTTGACTTATTTTCCTATAACAATTTCAGATTAGGGAAAAAAATGAAATTTTTGCCTATCTGGTGGGTGAAATGGATGAAGGGATAGATGATGGAGTGTCTTATGGAGTGTGCAACCAAAGAAGAGAAAATAATGAAGAGAAATCACTCCTCTAGTTCCTAAAAACCATGTTCAATTATTAACCTACAAAACATAAAAACACATAAATACATAGGTATTTATTTTTTCTTTTCCTCTATATTTTTTTGTTATTATCTTTATATTTTTATTTTTCTTGAAAGCAAGTGGGCTTACTCCATAGAGGTTTTCAACCCAGAGGCCTGCCTTCAGTGGCCCAGAGAGGTTTTCACCCAAGGATCCTCTATTCTTTGTTTTTTTATTTTTCTTGCTCTAGGACTGCCTCATGGAGGTTTTCAACCCTGGAGTTGGACTAAGGCACCTCAAAGAATTTTTAAACCATGCCTCTTTATTTTTTTATATTTTATTTTCTTTTAGTAGGCATTGGAAACTATGGAGTTTCCCATGACATACACCTCCTTTCTTATGGAATATATAAATGATTCCCTAGATAGGGGCTTCTTGTAAACCTTCAGTCTGTAACCATTGAAAAGTAGCAGAATTCCATCATCATGTATCGTTCTGACTTGAACTGCACCATTATCATAAAAAAATTCATTTTGTAGGGTCCGAGCTATCTTTTCATCAGTTTTCCTTTGAAGTCGTTAAAACTTAAGTCATACAACAATTCCAAATCTCCTTATTGAAAGGTATTTTCCTTAATTTTCTTGTCATGTCAGACCTTCCTTTACAGTTGAATTACCTTTGTGTGGAGGATTGATACCATCTTGAACTCATCCAATCCATGCTTAAGGCTAAGGGGAACTGTTCCATGAGAAAAACAGGGACACCAACTAGAGATGAAGGGCCTTGAGGAGGAGGTCTCGAAGGGCAAGTTGAAGTACTAGGAGCAAGTTTCAAAGTGCCAGGTTGTTGACTAGTTGAACCTGACCGTTTGAGGTCGGACCAAGATGATTACATCATGCAAAAATTTGACAAGCTAGGGTCAGGGGTAAGAGGGCGGAGACCAAGGAATGAACCAAGAAAAGAGGAATATTTATAGACTCTGGGTGAGACATTGGTCAGAGGTTATACTGTTTTTTTATTGGCCATCGAAGAAATAATGGACTCTAGAGAGGTCTGAGACTTCGGTTTGTAATATGTGGGTTGATATATAGTGATTATATTTCCATTGTGGGGAACGAAAATCTTACGGTGAACCACATATGGGAAAAAAGACATCACATAAGTATAGCTACGACCCAAATGAATGTTAGTCTAAGGGGACATCAATGAATTCAATGTCAACACAAACATTTATTCCCCCAAGAGTAATAGGAAAGTTGTAGAACATGCCAAGGGTCTGGGAAGAGTGGCCATTCCATGCAATGAGGGTGTTAGTGGAATGGGATAACTCAGGCGATCTGAGCTTTTTCCAAATAGAAATGGACATCACGGAGGTGGATTCCCCCTCATCAATGATACATCGGGAGACATTGGCATTCCATATCTGGATAGGTATTTGGAAGGTGACGGATGCATGTAGTGGTGGATGCTCTAACTTGTCAACATCAAAGACAATCAAATTGTCATATGAAGGATACAAAATGCCCATGACAGTTAGTAGATCTTTACATTGTGAAGGGCATAGCTCGAGGACTTACATCATTGACATGGTGTAGGTGGAACCTGAGGACAAAGACTGTAGGTGTGGGTAGATTTAACGGAAGTAGAGTTTCAGTGTAACGATGCTTTGGGGATATTGGTATGTACCTTTGCCTTAGGTTGAGGGATCTATAAAAGACCATTGGGTGTCAAAATTGGCTCTTTGGGACCTGAGGACTGGGACTCGGTTGCGGATGTAGCGGAATGCTTGGTCTACTGGTGCGACCGAGTCTAAAGGTTGAGATTGACGGTATTGGCCCAGTTAGATTGCATCATAAGGACATGGTAATTAGATGTACGAAATGTAGGAGGTTGAGCAGCCACTTGACCTTTAGGGGGTTGGGCATCCACATATCCTTGTTGGGGGAAAGGATTAGTAAACACATTCGGTTGAGTAGGCGTAGCATTAGGAGGAACTAAAGTAGAGGCTTGTTGTCCTCAAGATGTTGCTTTAGCTTCCCATAGTTAACTCATTTTAGGTAAAAGGGGACAATCATGGGTATAGTGACCATGGACACTACAATAGGAACAAGGCTTATTTGTACGAAGAGGCTTGTTCTTCTTGGGTTGATTGCCCCATTGCTGAGTTACATTGTTAGATGTATTCCCTTGGGGATTTTTTTCCTTGATTAACTTGAACGGGTTGGTTTTGGTTGCCTTTAATCTTCTTTTTGGAAGTGGTAATATTAGTCACACTCCTTTGCGCATACACGTGACCCTCAAGGGGGTGTGGTTGCTGCTGTGGAGCTTGAGAAGGCGTGGGAGGCTAATGTGCTTGTGCTGGAGGAGTTGGAAAACCTAGCTATGGATACAAATAGTAAGGAGGTTAAGAAACATTAGCATCAACAGGTTGGGCAATAGTAGGCCCTGGCATCGGAGGATGCCATTGGGGAAATGCGTGAGGCATGTCGTCTCCTCGATACATGCTGTTGGGAGTGGGAAAAGTGCTAGAGGAAATGGCTCCTCCTTGAGGGAAACCATAACCCATAGGAGGATGAGTGTATGGATGTGAAAGGGATCCAATGATACCATTGGTGGCATGAGATGCCCCCGGTGCGCTGGCACCACCAGCTCTAGGGAGATCATGTAAGATGGTATAGACATAACTAGATTGCATGTAGATTAAGTCATATTTCAACGTAACATGGAGGGATTCTTCCTCAGTCTGACGAAAGTGATATGTGACATTTTTACTAATAGAGGGTAAAAGGGATTTGAGAAAGTATTCCATGTAAACATAGTCTTCAAAAACTGGAGCTCGGCATAAGCTCTTCCTTCTACGCCATTCGTGAACATGGTCAGATAGGTGGGAGGCATAAGTTTGACAAAAAACAGTAAAAATTTTGGTACCAGTGTCATAGCGAAGAGAAAGCTGGAAGTAGGACAGAAATTCCTTTAAAAGGGTTGCAAAAATAGCATGCGGGGCAATGGCCTAGTCAACATACCACTTGGAAGCTTCTCCAGTAAGCGTACGCTGGAATAACTGAAGACAGATAGAGTCATCAGTGATACAGTTGGACAAACACCACATGTGGAAAGAACAAACATGGTTGGTGGGATCCTCTCCAACATTTCCTTCAAACTTAGGAATGTCTGAAGGAAGCTTGGCTTGCATAGCAAGAGAACCTGGATCATGGTGTATAGGACCATTAACTAACTGGCTGAACTTGGGAAGGATTAGGCCTGCCATATAAGGAAGCAAGGGAGTAGTCGAGACCATTCCTATTGTGGCTCCACTAGTAGCACCTCTAGCATTAGATTTGGGGCCACCACTAGCAGTACCTCCTACACCAGACATGATAAAGGTGAAAGGTGGAGGAGATCTGGGGATATGAATAGAAGGAGAACCTGATGAACTAGAATCAGAGTTGGAATGGGGACGTGGCGGAGGACTAACTCAGACCCTACGCGGTGGAGTAAGTCTTCCTAATAGAAACTAGGAATGAAGGCCTTGGATTCTCTACGATGAATGCCTTGGGGGCGCAATGATGGAAAATATGCATGGAACCCAATAAGGAAGAGAGGTAAACAAGGGCACCGAGGTGCAGGTTAATTAATTAATTACAATGTTTTATTCTTGGCCTGGCGTTGTAAACCAAGAGGTATTTTATTTAGGTGTGTGTGTGTGTGTGATAAGCGTGTTAATTTTAAATAATCCCAGACGTGTCTATAGAGAAAAGAAAAATATGATGTATAAATCTAAATAAAACTGAAAGAGACAGTAAAATAAACAACTAAAGATGTATAAATCTAAACCCAAAAGGAGGGCTTCCCAACAACTAGTCTAATGGTGGGAAAATCTTATTAAACACACAATATGGCCAATAGAGATAAGTTCAAGGGGGAAAGGCATCTAAAGGAAAAATCTGTTGAAAAGAGGTGGAGAAAACAGCCAGAAACCAAAAGGAAAAATGTTGAAAAATAGGTGGCGAAAGGGTACAAACTAAAGGGAAATGTAGGGGGCCATAAAGGCAGGACCAAACAAAACTGAAAATAGGTTTTTTGGATGGAAAAATAACCGATATGAAATGGATCTAAAAAGACAGATTTAGATCTGAAAAAGTGGCTGAAAACACTCAAATCTCAGAAGACCTACTTCAGCTAAACTCCTCCTAAAATGGTGGAAGCGTACTGAAGCCCTAAGGGGCTTGGTTCCTACTTTGACAAGTAAAACTAAGCAAGTACAAGTCTAATATGGGTAAAGACCAATGTCGGAGAACCCTGAACAGTGCTCTAGACAAAATCTGAAAAATAATAGAAAAATACCACAAAAAAGTTGACGTCAGAGGTACTGACCTGTTTTTTGCTGAGGCCAGAAAGTTTAGGCAGTTTTCTGCTACCTGAGAGCTAAGGTCACAAATTTTGGGCTGAAAAGTGCGACCTACACTTTTGACTGTCTCAGTGATAGGTTTCAGAAAGATTTGTCGTCTTTTTCGCGATTGATACTTGTTACCTGCGCAAATGTCCCAGAAACACATGTAAGTTAGAATTTTACTATTTTAGGGTAAAAAGGGTGAAAAACAACATCAAGGAATGTGTTGTGGCCAGCAACAACCCCCCTTCTTATTTAGTATTATCACTAATAAGTGGGGACCCTTAGTCAAAAAATTTAAAAATCGATTAGTGCTTGTATTTCCTTTTTCAATAAAACTTAATATCATCGAATTAGGAGAATATCCCTTGAAAAATCTAAAAAATTTAAGTTTTATGATAGGATAGAATAAAATCATTCTTAAAGTAACATCGCATCGCAAAAAGGTAATTAATATCTCCTTACAAGCGGAATTCTAAAGATTGCGAGATCGCGATGCGATACTATGCACTAAAAAATATTCATCGCATCGCATGCCTCAAATATCACATGTATTAAAAACCTTAAACCACTGATATGCGATAAGCACATATCACAAATCACATTTCGCAGAAAAACACATTAATGGAGATTTGTCATTTTTTACGCTCTAGCAATTTTGCGATATTGCGATCCAGCGATTTTGCGATTCTACGATATTGTGGTATTGTGATATTGCAATTTCACGAGATTGGGATCTGCGATACTACAATTTGCGATATTGCAAAGAAAATCGCATATCGCCTTATTGAAGATCTTTAAGGCTCATTGTACGAAAAATATTTTTCATAAACCAAGGCCTGGTTATGCGCTTTATTGTTAATCAATGAATTGGTTTTCAATCATTAATGAAATATGGGTTTTGTTATGATTGAAGAGCGATTTCACGTAAGGTGGTATATTTTATACGTATTTAGCATTTAAAGCTTTCTCGTCACCTTTTTCCTATCATTATTCTCACTTCATTCGTAAACTGCAAGAGCGAAGAACAGAGAACTATACAAAGCAGTATTCAGGGTATTATGGAAAAGAAAGACAAGGCTCTGAGTTCTGAAGACAAAGAAAGAAAAGGAAATTAGAAAATGTGCTCTATAATGATGCAGAACAATTAGACATCCTATGGAAAGATTCTACCACTGATCCTACTGAAAATCTCACCAAATTATCTCAGATCACAGGAGCATATGCCTCTGCAGCCATTGATAAAGCATCTGAGGTACAACAATTACTAGATGAGAAAGAATATCAAGTACAGGTTTTTCAACAAAAACTGCAACAAGCCAATGCCAACAATGAAGCACAAAAACAGCTTGAAAAATTACAATAGGACTTCCAACAAATGCAGATAAGGTACCAGAACAGTTTGGCTAAAAAGGAGAAACAGTTACAGGTTATGCAAGAGATGCACAAAGAGGATCCCAAGCTTACATAATTCATCACAGAATCCATTTCCTTAAATGATCAACTACTGTAGCAACAAGAAATATTGTGGAAAAGAATATCACAGTGGAACTCTTATTGTGAAGAAAGTGATAAAATCACTAATCAAGTTGTAGACTTACAACATGATTATGATTTAATTGATAAAAGAGTTACCGAATATTTGGCTTGGCAAGAAACATAGGAGGGCAAAAGAGCAGGTGCACCAATAATCAACGAAAATCACAAAGAAATGCTCTTTAATAATTTGGATGCACAAATCAGGAAAGAAGAGCAAGCGGCAAAAGAAACAGCCACAGCAGCAAACAATGTTATTGATTGCATAAAAGAAAATTTGCACAAGGAAAATATGTTCTCAGAAACTACTCCAGGGTATCTACCAAAAGCACAGTAACTGTAGATAGACTGGAGACAGAAGGCTCAAGAAAAGGCATAATCGATTAAAATATTAACTAAGTTAAATTGGGATTCTTACTGGGCGTGTTTGGTAAAACCACACATCCAGTGCATGACTCTCAAATGTATCATCAATTCTGCCAAGAAGATGGCGCCAACTCTTGCTGATTCCATTTTCACAGGACAGTTAAAGTCTGAAGTCGGCCAGCCTACTCTTCTCAAACAAATGTTGAACACTTGCAATATCAAAGAACAGATTCACAAATAGTTAGTTGTTAGTTTTATTTCTATATTTAATATTAATTTTGCTTTATTTTTGCCTAAAATAAGGACGATCATTTAAACCGTATCCTACATTTTTGAAATAAATTGTTTTTAGATTTAGTTAGTAGTATTTAAACCCTTCTCATGCATTTAGAGAAGGGTCCTGAAATTTGTCAAAAACTTGTCCTCAGAACATGCACTTCTGCACCCTCCGAGAAGGTTTTGATGAATGAATGGAACATGATTTATTGATATCTGTGTTTAATATCTACTACTGATGTTGCACTTTTTTACTCTTAGTGGATGTTGGATTAAGAAGAGATAAGTCATTATTGCTTGAAGCTCATGAGTAGAACTAGTTATAAATGGTACTTTTATCTCTTAACTATTTCTGCCTTTGTGTTAAAGTGATATTCATGTTCAGTTGTTTATATATTGATGCTTGAATCTTTGAGTTATCATTTGGCACTTTTGTACGGTGATAGCTATTTATTTATGATTAATATATGAGTAGCTTATTATGCGATATGTTTTTCACAACTATTTCGTCTAACTTTTTATACGAAGTGGTTTATATTTATTGAATTATTTTCTTATAACAATTGAATGATCTTTATTACCAATTGTTATTTGAAATCATTTTAGATCGCATAACGGAAATATTACATCTCGGGTTAGTGTAGAATTAGACATTTATGTTTATTATAATACAATTGCATGTTATTAGATTAGAATTAGAATAAAAGCATTTCACTTAGGAACTTTTAGAAAGGAAATATCAATTCTCAACACACACATACACATATTGGGAAACTGGTCCCATTATCCCCAGTCGGACCTACTATACCAAACGGACAAGGAGCTGCTAACCAAGGTTCGGACTGGGTTGGTATCCCCCTTGTTGTAGACCTGATTTTCGGGGCTTCAACATATTTGGCGCTAGAAGGTGGGCCTCGAACTATGAATGGAAAGTAATTCAAAATCTAAATAGCATTCTGAGAGTAAATCGCCCTCACCATCTCCCCCGACTTCCCCATCACACTTAGAAACTTTAAATCTAGAGCCAGAAGTCGAAAGAACAACAGCCACTGCCACAAACCCTGAATTTTTAGAAGAATCTGCTATTTAACCTCCCGAAGTTGAATCTTTGATCCATAAAATTCAAATATTTTCAATATCACCTCAAAGATCTGATAAATCTCAAGGCAGTGTGACTTCGCAATATAACCCATCTCATCCTCTCACCAGATTACAGTGCAAAAAGTTTGGCGTTCAGCCAACTGAGTTACCTATACCTACAAGGAAGAGAACAAGGAAATCACCTAAAGGGTCTGATAGTGAGACTCTTTCATCATCATCATCCATATCAACCTCTTCACTGCGAAGTCAACCATCCACCCCACCACTTCAGACTATTGTCCATCAGTTCACTGGAACTTCCACATCTCCTTCTCAAAAATTTGGAATCGTAATATCCTCATCTTCCCAACTATAGGGATCATCTTCTGCGCTTTCCTATGTTGGTAGTTCAGCGATGGCCCAATTTCCATGGAATAACCTAGGGGCAGTCTTAATGCCTGCACCCTTGAGTTAATTACCGGCCCATCCTGAAAAATGGTTGCCTAAGTTTAATCCTGAATCAGGCATGCTAGCAGAAGAACATATTAATAACTTTATGTTGTCCATAAATCTCAATGGAGTTACAAATGAAGACGCTATCATCTGAATTTTTCCCTATACTCTACAAGGAGCAGCCCGATCATGGTATTTCTCATTACCATCTAGATCAATCACTAGTTGGGATATCTTCCAAGATCAATTTTTGAATAATTTCGGTGATGATAGGTCTACAACGACACTGATCAATAACCTGTCTAACCTTAGGGCTGAGTCAAAAGAACCTATCAAGGATTTTAATTCATGTTTCAATAAACTGTTAAATAAAATTCCTACTGCTTCCAAGCCTAGCGAAGAAGTACGAAGTGAATGGTACATCTCTGCTTTACCATCAAACATAGCAATATTCATTGATAGGGCTAACAAAACAACTTTAGGTGACAATATGAAGGAATAAATAGCAATAGAGAAACATATCATTTCTCTAGAAAAGAAAAATGTGATAGAGGAACGAAAATCCAAGAAGGTTACTTTTAACGAAGACCCCAAGAAAAAACAATCGAAAGATCAATTCGATTTAAAAGGATTGCAGAAATTTTTGAAAACCATGTCCAATGAAATGGTTGACATTAAGAAACAAGTGGCAGAAACATCTTCTAAAAGGTTGTTCAAACCTTATAGAAGAAACCCTTCGACTGATTCAAAGCCGCCAAATGCATACCCTGTTGAAATGACCTAGGGCCTTGAGGCTTTCTCTGGTTAATGAAAAAGAGTTGATTTGGCCCCACTTCCCCATCTTAATATAAAACTTTAAGTCTAGGTAAGGAGGGGCACTTTTCTATGGCATGATTCTCATGGAAAACTAAGAAAACCTCTTTGACACTTAGTGGACATTCATTTCTCGGGTGCTTTCTGGTACATTTAGGGAAAAATATAGCCAAGGCTCTTTCTGCTTCCTCTTGCTTCCTTTTTACCTTCATTTTGTCCATTTTCAAAGCAAAGTTGTGCATCATGTCACACTTGAAGTCCTCCAGCATGTTTCCAATCTCATTTTTGATGGAGGTGGAAGAGGAAGGGGTATTGGATGTACTTTGGCTGTCTCTCCCTTTCTTCTTGACTTCCCTAGAATGGTTTCAGAAGATAGTTTTTATTGTTTCAGAAGGCAGTTGGTAGATATCTCCTCCTGATAACATATTTAATGTTTCTATCACCTCCTCTTTGATCCCTCAAAGAAGTACAAGTTTAAGTGATCCATGATCAAGAGTATAGTTGGATATCTTATAGTTTAACTGAAACCTCTCTTCATATTCTTCTAGGGATTCATCAGGCCATAGAGTCATCCTAAATATCTCATCCTTAGTTTCCTTGGTACTTCAATAGTCTTTTTATTTGTTGTTGAAGGTCTCTTGCATCTGTGCCCAGGTAGTGATGTTGTTTCTAGGTAAACCCATGAACCATCCCAAGGTTGCATCCTTAAGGGTGGATGGGAATAGCTTCAATTTCTGATCATCTGAGGCATAGTCATAGGTCCTACAGACAACAGCAAATTAAAACATGATTTTTTCAGCGTCTTATGAGGTAAGTCCATGAAAGTGTGGAAGAGCTAAGCGGCTAATTTTTTTCATCTTGGTTTCCCCGTCTGCCTCTCTAATGGGAAAGGATTAATGGGTTTTAGTGTCAGACATGGTTAAGATAGGTGAAACGGGTCCCTCAGTTGAAACACGATCTTCTTCTTCTTGAATAGGTTCTTCAAAATTTTCATCAGGCTCACCTATGATGTGTTCAATATGATAGCCACTGAAGAAGATTGAAGGGTGACAATTTGGTGATGTGGGGGTTTTAGCTAAAAAAATTCCTTCAGTATCCCTATTCCTGCGAGGCATGAAAATCAGATTTTTTTGTATATTTTTTTAATATTTCTGAAACAACACGAAAAAGGAAAGCAGAAAATAATTCTTAAGAAAATTCAAAGCATATACTAGACACTTCCCTTACAACAACACCAAAACGTGGTGAGCCATGGTATTGCACCAAGAATACTGCAGCTCCCAGAGGCTGCCCTACTTTACTTTATCAAACTAATGTTCGTACAAACTTGGAGGTGATAGTTATATATACATAGAAGATGCATTCTACTCATGTCATCCTCTTCTGAGCTCTATGAAAGGGTTCTACCTCTAGGGTTTCTAGGTGAAGTCTGTCACACCTCTGGAATTAGGCCTAGGGCTAGAAATGATTCAAAGCCACGAAAATATCACTAAGTATAGAATTATACCATAGTAATCAATTAAATCTAACTATTATGCAATTAAAGAAATCTACTTATTAGACTACGATAAGAATTGTAAAGAAACCTATGTACCTTGCATGAAGTAAATTGCTAAATTGAAATGGCATAAAGGAAAATAATCTAATCACTCTTATCTAAGCCAAATGGATAAACACACTCTACCTACCATATGCTCTATCTATCATGCTTTTATTCATGCAACTAGTTTTTGGGTATGCGTTATATTCTTTCCACGACTAATCACGCGCAGGGGGGGGGGGTAAGAGGGGGGGTGATAGCCCCCCTCTATCGGGGTCTGGGGCAGTGCCCCAGCGAAATCTTTTTGGTCCTTAATTTCTGGTGGGCGGTATGTGCCCATGGTTTTGTGCATGGTTTTGCACATGTTTTTGGGGTACGATGGTTTTCGGCCCCTGGTTATTTTGTAGATCCGGTCAAGGGAACTACGGTTATGTTCTAATCCAGGGTTAATGGATTAGGGTTTATGTATGCTTCGACATGTATATATATTTTTTGTAACACTAAAAGGAATATAATGAAAATCAAGCTGGTCGCCCCGATTTGGGATCCAGGGGAAAATCTCTGTGTTTATTTTTTTTATTTTTTATGCTCTGGCTATTGTTTATTTTCTGTTATAAGATTTGTGTGTAGATAATTTATGTTTAGGTTTAAAACATACATTTGGTATCAGAGCTATTTCGGCTTCAAGGGGACACCTTTGCTACTGAGGGTTTTTTTCTCGAGCATGAGGTAGACCCTGTTCAGTGGGAGATCTGTGGGATCGATTCTTGCGGTGAAAGAAGATGGAAAGCAGCGGGAGGATAGAGATTGAGAAATTTAATGGTCAGAGTTTTGAGTTGCAGAAGCTCAAGATGGAGGATCTACTGGTGGATAAAGATCAGCGGATCACGGTAGATCCATGTACTAAACCAATGGCAATGTCAGATGAAGATTGGAAGAAAATGGATCGAAAGGCTAAGAGCACAATACGGTTGTGGTCTTAGATTCAGTATTGTTGAATGTATCTAGGGAAGGTACAACAAATAATTTGTGGGAAAAAATTGGGACTTTGTACCAATATAATTCTCTGGTGAATAAGTTGTTCTTGCGGAAAAAGCTTTATAACCTGAGGATGAAGGATGGAGACTCGGTGACAGAGCATCTGAATGCCTTCAATACTGTGGTAAGTCAGCTGTCATATGTTGATATTGAAATCTCAGATGAAGATAACTGCATCAGTTTTTTGTGTTCTCTACCAGACTCGTGGGATAGTCTGGCTATTGCAATAGGTAGCAATACAACTACCTTGAATTTTGATGACATTGTCTCAGCCTTGTTGTCGGAGGAAACGAGACAGAGAAATATGGAGGGACAGAATGGAGATGCCTTATTTGTATGAGGAAGGTCCCAAAACAGAAACAAGAATAAGGTTTCAAGTGGGAGATCCAAATCTAAAGGGAGATCTAAATCTCCTGGAAAGTCTGTAAAGGTATGCTGGAAATGCGGAAAGTAAGGGCACTACAAAAGGGAGTTCAGAACTAAAGCTCCTGAGAAAAGAAAGGGATCTGATGATGCTCCTTCTGCAGAGGCAAAAACTGCCTTGGATGAAGGTGGGGATGTGTATTTGGCTTCTTATTCAAATACACATGTAGATCATGAGTCATGGTTGATTGACTCAGGTGCATCCTTTCACTTCACTCCCCATAGGGAGTGGTTCTGGGAGTATGAGAAATATGATGGTGGTGGTGTCTTCCTAGGGGATGATAGGAAGGCCAGAATCGTCTGACGTGGAAAGTTCAACCTGAAGCTACAAGGTGGAAGGATTAGAACACTTCCTGGTGTTCTGCATATTCCTGCATTAGCCAGAAATTTGATTTTTGTAAGCAAGATGGATGATGCAGGTGTAAAAATAGTGTTCGATAAAGATGCCTACAAGATGGTTTGGGGAGCACTGGTATTAATGCGGGGAGTTCAGATTGGAACTCTGTAAAAGCTACAAATTAGCACTATTATTGATGGGTGTCATAGTTCTGTGGTTCCTGAAAGTGAAGCAGAAAGCCTAGCTGTCTCTGGAGAAAAGACCATGCTATGGCATCAAAGTCTTGGGCATATTGGAGAGAAGGGCCTTCGGATAATGCATAGAAATGGTATGGTAGAAGGTATGTTTAATTTCTCTCTAGATTTTGATTTCTGTTAACATTGTGTATATGGGAAGCATAATCAAATTAATTTTCCTTCTGGTGCTAAGAGGGTGAACAAGATATTAGAAATTGTGCACAGTGATGTGTTTGGACCTCTGTCAGTTCCATCACTGGGAAAGTCTATGTACTATGTTTCATTCATAGATTACTTCTCAAGGAATACATGGATATATTTCTTGAGGAAGAAATTTGAAGTCTTTGACAGATTTAAAGAATTTAAGGCTCTGTTGGAAAACCAGACAGAGAAGAAGATAAAGGTGTTGAGGACAGATAATGGTGGGGAGTTCTGCAAGAATGAATTTGAAGAGTTCTGTAAGAAGTGTGGTATAGCATGGCAGAAGAATACTCTATACACACCTCAGAAAAATGGAGTTGTAGAAAGAATGAATAGAAAACTGATGGAAAAGGCAAGAAGCATGCTCAGTGGTACTAGGTTAGGACAAGAATTTTGGGCAGAGGCAGTGGAGACTACATGTTATCTGGTTTATAGATCACCTTCATTAGTGTTGGAGGATAAGACTCCACATGAGGTATGGAGTGGTAAGAAACCCTCTCTTTCACATCTAAGGGTATTTGGATGTGATTCATATGTATATGTTCCAAAGCAGAAAAGGACCAAGTTGGATAATAAATTTGAAAGGTGCATCTTTATTGGGTATAAGGATGGTTTAAAAGGTTACAAGCTTTGGAACCTAAACACAAGGAAGTTTGTGTATAGCTAATATGTGGTGTTTAGAGAGGTGAAATATGTTGTTAAACATGAATTCATACCAAAGGAACCTGAGAAGATAGAGCTTGAGCTAAAGGAGGATGAATCAGACTCTACAATAGAAGAAGACTCAGAAGAGGAAGAGCCACAAACTCCAACTGTGAGAATATCGTCTTGGGAAAGAAGACAACCAGAAAGGTATATTCCATCTAATTTCTATTCAAATTTTTCTTTAACTATAACTGATGATGATCCCAGAACTATCAGGAAGGCAGTAGATTCAGAGGATGGAAAACTCTGGAAGGAGGCCATGGTTGATGAAATGGCATCCTTGAACAAAAATGAGGCATGGGATTTGGTGGAGTTGCCAGCTGGAAGGAAGCCCATCAGGAGAAAATGGGTGTTTAAGAAGAAGATGAATGTAGAAGGAAAGGTGGAGAAATACAAGTCATCAAAATAAAAGGTTAGTCCCAGGTGCCGAGAATTGATTTTGGTGATATTTTTTTCTCCTGTTGCCAAAGTTACTTCTATTAGATTACTTTTATCTGTTTCTGCTGCATTTGATTTTGAGATAGAACAGATGGATGTGAAGATGACATTTCTTCACGGGGATCTAGAAGAGGAGATTTACATGAAGAAACCTGAAGGCTTTATGGTGAAGGGTAAGAAAGAACTGGTATTCAGGTTGAAGAAGTCTCTGTATGGGTTAAAACAGTCACCAAGGATGTGGTATCAGAAATTTGATACCTATATATAGGGACTTGGCTTCACCAGAAGAAAATAGGATCACTCTGCTTATTTTAAATTAATTGGTGACCGCGTTATTTATTTGGTCTTGTATGTGGATGATATGTTGTTGATTGGAAATGACAATGAAATTATCCAAGATTTGAAGACCTAACTGTTCTCCAAATTCGACATGAAGGATATTGGTGCTACAAACTATATTTTGGGCATGGAAATTAAGAGAGATCGGGAAAAGAAGAAGCTCTGGTTAAACTAGAGGAAGTATGTCGAGACTATATTACAGAGGTTCAATATGCAGGATAGTAAACCAGTGAATGTTCCTATTCCTATAGGTGTAAAGTTTCTACTCTATCAAAGGTCTCAAGACACAAGAAGAAGAGGATGATATGTCCCGTGTTCCATATGCAAGTGCAGTGGGTAGCCTGATGTATGCAATGGTTTGTACTAGACCAGACATTGTAAATGCAGTGGGAGTATTGAGCAGGTTTATGTCAAACCCAGGGAAGGAGCATTGGATAGCAGTGAAGTGGGTTTTCAGATATTTACATGGCACTAGTGGTTATGGCTTGTGCTACTAGGGAAGACCAGGATTTGAAAGAATGTTAGACATTCGTGGTTTTGTTGATGCAGACTGGGCTGGATATCTGGACCAAAGAAGATCTACAAGTGGGTATGTGTTTAGCCTATTTGGAGGCGTAGGGGCCGCTGATAAGTAAAATACGCCTTTAGTGGCTCTTTCAACTACAGAGGCAGAATACATACAGCCACTATACAAGAAAGGAGGCGCTTGTTGCAAAGATAGTATTCAAGTATACAGGCTAACATGATATACCAATAGGACTGTGATAGCCAAAAGTGCAATTTTATTACAAGAACCCTGCTTATCATTCAAAGACAAAACACATTGATGTTCAATATCACTTTGTGAGAGATATGGTTGAGGCTAAAAGGGTGTTGCTAGTAAAGGTGGACACTTTGAAGAATGTTGCAGATGCATTGACAAAGTCTGTGAGAACTCAAAAGTTATCTTGGTGTACAAAAGCAATGGGTGTTGAAGAATTGGGTCAATGACTAAGCTCTCCTATGGCCCCCTGCGAAAAGAAAACAACAAGTGGGAGAATGTTGGGTATGTGATATATTGTTTCCGCTACTAATCACGCGCGGGGGGGGGGTAAGAGCGGGGGTGATAGCCCCCCTTTGCACTGGGCACAACGGGGGGGGGGGGGTCATAGGGGGGGGCGGTAGCCCCCCCCTATCAGGTTCTGGGGCAACACCCTGGTGAAAATTTTTTGGTCCTTAATTTCTGGTGGGCGGTCCGCACCCATGGTTTTGTGCATGGTTTCGCACATGGTTTTGGGGTGCACGCCGGGTTTTCGCCCTCGGTGTTTTTGATGATCCAAATAAGGAACCACATGTAGAAACAATCTAGGGTTAATGGATTAGGGTTTATGTATTCTTCAGCATGTATATATATGTGTTGTAACACTAAAAGGAATATAATGAAAAATCAAGCTGGTCGTCCCGATTTGGGATCCAGGGGAAAATCTCTATGTTTATCTATTTTATTTTTTATTCTCTCGCTATTTTTTATTTTCTGTTATAAGATTCGTGTGTAGATAATTTATGTTCAAGGTTAAAACCTACACTATTCATGACCTAAATATGCTTAAAAATGTATAGTTTTGCAGCTAGGAGAAGAAATTTCTAAGGTGGTTGATGGAAGGCTTGAACACATGGAGGCAGGGATGGAGGTGTATGAGTGGTTTTTGCAGGTTTAGAAGATGGAAATCATTGTTTCTGGGCTTACGGAGGGGCCCATAGGTGTTGTTTCAAGTGTTTCTAGAGGTTTCCTGTAGTGCTATAGGGAAGTCCTGAATTGCTACAGGTAACAAGTCAAGGGTGATTCGAGGCCAAAAATAGGTGGGAAAAGGGTAGGGAAGGTGGTTTGAAGGTATATGGGGATTATTAGGAGGTGGCCCACCCCTTTTCCAAGCTCAAGGCCTCTTGGGAGGCCTGTCTTGCACCACTAGGGTTTTCTCATGGTGTAGGGACGAAAAATCGAAAAACAAGGTTGATGGTGATTTTGATGAACAGAGGGTTGACGGAAGATGGGAGATGAAGATGGAGGTGATGGTGAAGTTGTCCTTGGCTATGATACCTATACATGCAGTCAAAATACCTATTCATGAAATAAAAATGGAGAAAATCATGATAAAGACATTGGAAAATATGACTTGGGTTTATAAATCAAATATATCCTAATCTATAAACAAAGATCTACCACAACATACTAAACATGTTCATGGAATTAAATCAAGTTATCTCAAGAATTCCAAGAAATTATAAACTAGAAATCAAATTTTTTTTGTGGGGAAGGTCTACCCTCCTCAAGCTCTATTGACAGAGGTGAGAGGGGGAGGCTTGACTCACAAATTTATGGAGTTATCACTTATTCTACAACTCATGTAAGAAGACTAAATCTACAACAAAATAAAAGTGGAAGCAAAATAAAACAATACATGAAAATACCAACAAACTAGCTCACTATTCATAAGAAAAATTAGTTAAATGGCATGAAAGGAAAGAATGATTACACAAGAGAGGCTGAGGCAGATGGATTGGGCCCTAACCCACAAGCATAGCTCTTTGGAACTAGATTAGCAAGGAAAAGTCTAAATACTTATTTCATTTCAAAAGATAGTCTCATTACATCAATAGAAATCTTGAAAAAAGCTAATTACAGGAGCAAAGATCCTAATGGCTTTCTCCAAAATTTGAATCCTAATGAGCTCTTGCTCAACTCTATTTAGCCTAAAGGGTAGCTACTAACAGATCCCTATAAAATAAGTGATGAGTCCACTTGATTACAAGTGAAGTATGACTTTATTGCAATTAGTCTTGAGTTTGCTTGGCTGCCTTTGATATCTTCATGATTTTCCTGCATTTATTCTTATTTTACGTACTCAAAGTATGTTAAGCCTCAATCACCACCTACACTAGCATCATGAGACCATAATATAATTAAAATGCAAGAAACATAGACTTAATAAGGAAAAAATGTGACCATTAACCCCTCCAGATGTATCTAATTATGGAGCTCATCAGTAGTGTGGACCAAAGGACACATGAAATGCATATTTGGTGTATTTGAGTACCCTAATCAGCCATTTCAAGGTGACATATGGACCACTCATACAATACCACGTGGAACTGATGACATGAGCATGATGTCATCCCATATGGTTGAAC
The DNA here is from genome assembly GCA_034641835.2 of Pinus albicaulis. Classification (NCBI taxonomy): domain Eukaryota; kingdom Viridiplantae; phylum Streptophyta; class Pinopsida; order Pinales; family Pinaceae; genus Pinus; species Pinus albicaulis. Next base: position 1,071,000,235 of record CM076572.1, on the reverse strand, counting down.
CTAGAAGGTTTTAGCAGTGCATGTGAAGGGTTCATCAGGATGATTTGGAAGCAGTTAATGTGGTATTTTTCAGAGAAATCAATCCGTATAGACATTTAATTCTCTTACAATTGCAGCAGGGGACCCACAGGGACAACTCATCCCTGAAGGTAGACCCTGGAAGGTTTTTAGCGACAACATATGAGAACGATGGGTTGACAGGGTTAGGATATAATGACACTAGAAACCAATTAGAGAAGATTAGAAGCTGGCCCCATAGGACACTTATTCCATATGTGTAATATCCCAAAATATTGATTTTCCACAACAAATGGAATATCTTAAGATTTTCCAAAGTTGGAGCTTCAGAAAATCATGAGCATGGAAATGTAGAATAGCTAATTAGATGTAAAATAACATCTAAACAACATATTTAAGAACCTCAGCAATAATATGGCCTATATTCTCCTTCCCGGGTGGGGAAATGCAACAATATAGGTCATAAAACAGTTGTCTTAAGAAAATAATGCAATAACAGTGGATAATGAGACCTATATCCATGATTTTAGACAATATACAACCCACTTTCAGAATTGGAGGTGAAACAAATGAATCTAGCTACCATAAACAAATCTGCCCTCCTCAAGATAGCTTAAAAACACCCCGATCCCGTGACTTCTCTACAGAAGAATTTCTGAAGACTGTGAGAGCGTAATTCCAATGAGGGTTTCTAGAGAAAACTATTAAATAATACTGAATTGGATATTACATTAATCAAATAGTAGAGAAATGGAGGTTTAACCACTTTGACACAAAGAAAAAGACACCCGACAAGGGTTTCTGACAATATACATGTACAAAAAGCAGCGCTGTAGAAAATAACGTAGTTTACTACAAATTTGTATTAAGCATGGCTGAATATAACATAAAATATCTGAATAATACAAAAAATGGCCCTAGGCACTCTTTATTAGACTCTCAGAGGGAAATAAACACCTCCTACTCAAACACTAGGACAAAATACCAAGGTTTAACCAAGCAACAAATGCTCCTACAGAAAGGACGTAGTTCCTGAATATAACTACATTGTAGATGTTAATGGCTATTTTTCCCTAAGCCAAATTATGGAATTGAAGCTTAGAACCCTCCTTTAGATCCCTTAAAAAAGCTGATCCAAGAATGGGATGGAATTCCTGCACAAGAATTCTTTTCACTACGTAGTGCTGCAACCACGGCTAAATAGATGGAGCATGCAAGTATTCAAAGACCAAAGATAGCTGAATACATGAATGATCTCTTTGATGCTATTCCCTCCATTTTATCTTTGGTGAGCCTCCTCACCCTAGACCCCACACATTATTGAGGTGACTTCCTAATGAAGATTCCTCCTTCAAAACTGTGTTGTCCTTGTTGGCTTCCCTCCCCCCTATAGCAGCACTGTTGACTTAGTCAACTGGGACTAATCCACCTGTAATGACTCTTTTCACACTAAGGGGTCTTCAATCTAGTTCTCATATGTGTGTCTAGGCTGATCCTTGTTCACATTGAGCTATTTTACTTGGGTGATCTCTTCCTCTTCAAGAATGCATGTTGAATTAGTTAAACTTGACTATATCCACATCTATTTTTCCCTTGTTCACAAAGTGTAAAATCCAGCTCCTAAGGTGATCCCCTTCCTTATTAAGGTGGAATTTATTCATATTTTTATTGTTCATGGGTCTCCTTACCCATTTATTCCTCTCCTAGGTGAAAGCAACAAAATCTAATATTCCAAATTTTTGTGTGAAAATTTTGGAATATTACAATATGGAATAATCCTGGAAGGAAAATAAGGGCACAATATAAAAACCTTAGGAATAAGGTGTCGAGAACCAAGCACCGGCACTTGGTCCTATGTGATGAGAAGACCAAGGGTGTAGAGGTAGTTTGTAAATAAATGAACACCTCTGGGATTAGAGGATCTTGGGCCCTAAAATTTATATTTTTCATTAAATATGGCATCATGGATGTTTAAGGATACCATTTTGCAGAGATGCTAAGTTTAGAGATATGCCAGATTTGGTGAATTGTAGCTAAAACCTATAAAGTGCCATATTATCTAAAATTAGTAGAAAAAATCTAAGTTTAAGCTCAACACTATAGAACATAGGTTTATGGATTTAAGATCAATTTAGAAGATATCATTTAAACCAGAGAAAGTGAGAAATAACAGATTCATGCAAATATTCAAGTGACGTTAACTAAAATGTAAAGAAGCTAAAAGTATTAGTCAAATTTCTTTATAAGCAGACTTGATTGAGGAATTTTGTAAGTGTGTTGTAGCATAGTGTGATTTGGGTTTCACTGAGGCTAATCATTTGGATGGTGAATTTTCTGAGTAGTGAGATATTGCACAAGGTGTTTGGTGAGTGTTTGAAGAGAAAAATTGTTTTGTTTTGTAAAAATATGTGGAATTCATGGTTCTAGTTTGAAAATGGATTAAATATGAATCATTTATGCCAATAAAGTTGTATATTGCATCTCAGGGATTGTAGCTCCTTCAAGTAGGTTCTATTAAACAATTAGGGGTTGAATATCTTTCAGTTGTAGAATATAAATCAGGGAGTTGTACCCTCCTACTACTTGTAGTTAGAGAATTTTGTAACAAGTTGTAGCTTGCCTTTTGTAGAAATTGTAGATTTTTTTTGAAAAATATGTGTGTAATATTTGCGCTATTTATGTTGATTATTTTCATTCTCATCTAAATTAATTAATGAAGTATTTCATGGTGTCCTAATATCATTTCAAATGAAAGATACTTTATAAAATTCCTACAATACTGATTAAACCCCCCTCCTAGTACTTTCTTGGATTCTAAAAATTCGTTCATATCCAAGTTTCTTCATATCAGTGTAACATTTGGAAGAAATATCAATGACCATGGAAAAATATGAATGATGATTTACCAATAGGGAATCTATGTTCAATGGAACAAACTATGTGTTTTGGAAAGTAAGGATGAATACCTACTTTCTATCACTTGGAGCTGATGTATGGGATGTTTTGGAAGGAGAATATCAAAAGCCTCCAACAGTAATTACTAAAGATAAAATGATGCATTCAAATGGAATTATAAAGCCATGAATTCCCATCTTGAAGACCTTCCCGAATTAGAACTTATCAATGAGATGGATTGCAAATCTGTAGAAGATATCTTGGATAGATGAGTATTTGTTATGAAAGTGACGAAAAGGTAAAGAAATCTAAACTTCAAGGTTTTAGAATGAAATTCAAGTCTTTTAAGATGAAATATTATGAATATATTACAAAGTATGTTTTAAGAGTTGATCAGGCTTTGAACACCATAATAATCCTTGATGAGAAATTGGAAGAATCACTAGTATTTCAAAAAGTGTTAAGATATCTCCTTAAGATATTCAATCCCAAGGTTTTAATCATTTAAGAGATGATTGATATGAATAATCCCACTCTAGATCAAATACGTGTCACACTCACTGCTTATGAGATGATAATTTAAAATGGAAAGCCTGCAAAAAAAGAGTCAACCTTCAAAGAAAATAATAACCCTAAGGAAGAGAATAATGAGTCATGCTGTGAATTAGATGAAGAGGAAGACAAATTTTTTAGGAAGCTTAAGAGTGGCTCAGGTAAATATAAAGGTAAGTTACCTTTTAAGTGTTTCAATTGTGGCAGAGTTAGTCACTATGCTTCAAAGTGTTCTAAAAATAAGATAGAAATAAGGATAAGAAGAGGAGTCTCTATATTCAATAATCCAACTCCTTTGAAGGTGAATTCAACCAATCCTTAGATGAGGATAAAGATGATGAAATTCCAAATGAATTCATGCTTATGGATATATACAATTTTCAAGTTGAAGCCATTATCTATGATGAATATGAGGAAGAATATGCTTAAGTGGTTCTAGAGGGAGAGCTCGTAAGTGCACTTGAAGAAATTGAAAGGATGACAAATAAAAATAAATTTGAGAAGTAGTCACTAAAAAAGGAAAAGGTTGATTTTTTTGAACCATTTCCCTTGAAAATTGAAGAATAAAATAAGATTCAATAATATTTAAATAAAAAATTAAGTGAGAAGAATGATTGATGTGAAAGGGTAGAGGGTGAAATTTTTTTGCTAGGAAAAGAATTAGAAAAGGAAAAAACTAGTTTAGCTTCAATAAAATGTTTAGAAAAGGGACTAATCATTTAAATGAGCTTTTGGAAGTAGATAGAGTCTCAAAATATAGAAGTGGTATAGGATTTGAGGTTAAATCGTTAAAGTTAATAAATAAATCACCTTTATACGAAGAACAAAAGGAGGAAATATATAGTAGTAAAAATACATTTATAGCATGAATCACAATAATGAGTTGAAAAACGATAAATAAAAAAAATTAAAGAGAAATTTTTTTCACATAATAGTGTTGGAAAGGAAAATCGAAAAACTCAGAAATCATCCAAGCAAAGTAATAAAATATATTTTTCCATGTATGGCTATACTTTCTAGGTTATTGTTTCATCTGCACTAATTATGGTCATAAAATAGAAAATTACAGACGAATTGATCCTATATACAACTCATATCATGAAGAAGAAATCATTAGATTAGATACAGAAAAAGCAGAGGCAAGTACAGAAATGAGTTTGCTCCTTCGAAAAATCCGATTCAATGTTTTAAATGTTAAAAATTTGGGCATAGAGAAATTCGTTTCAGACTTAAGAACAAGAGGCCTAAACCTATTATTGAGAAGAACAAACAAGAGCCAAAGGTCTATAAAGAAAAGGAGAGAAAAAAACAGTGTGATATTTTTTTTTATGCTCAGAATGGAGGCATTCATTGGTATGTGTATAGTGGTTGTTATAGGCATATCTCAAGAGACGAAATCAAATTCTTAACATTGAAACCAATCAAAAAGGGGAATGTAACCTTCGGTAACAATGTAATTGAAAATATTGTTGGTAAAGGATTTTTCAGTCTGTCAAGGAAAGGATAAAGCTAAGAATGTTTGATTTGTTGATGGGATAAAGAAAATTCTACTTAGTGTGTCTCAGATCTGCGATCAAGGCTATGATGTGATTTTTAAGGCTAAAAATTGTCAAATCAAGTCTACACAAACAGGTGAAATAGTGGCTAAAGTTGTGAGAAGAGATAATAATGTCTATGTTGTAAAAGAGAAAACAAAAAGGTGTTAATTATAAAATATTGATGAGAGTTGATTCAGGCATAGGAGACTTGGAAATCTAAATTTTGATTAGATAGTCAAATTGAGCTAGAAGAATGCTGTTAAATATTTACCTAGGTTGTCAAAACCAAATAATTCAATTTCGAAATATTTTCAAATGGGTAAGAATACTTGAGTTCCATTCAATTCTAAGGAGAGCTCATAATCAAAGCCACTTCAACAATTACAAATGGACTTGTGTGGACCATCAAAAATGAATTCACCCATAAGTAAATTGTATTTCATGCTTATAATTGATGACTTCGGTAGGATGATGTGGGTTTCTTTTCTTAGAGAGAAATATGAAGCTTTTGAGAAGTTTAAATATTTCAGAGCTATGGTTGAAAATGAAATTTATTTCAAAATTAAGAGCACAATCTATGATAATGGAGCTAAATTCTCTTCAAAAGAGTTTGATGACCTTTGCAAAACAAATGGCATCAAGAGGAAGATCACTATAGCAAAGAATCCACAATAGAATGGTGTAGGAGAGAGACAAAACGAATTTTTACAATAGCTAGCCATAGCTATGATGGATGAAAGGAAATTTCAACATATATTTTGGACCGAAGCCATTCACACAGTAGTGGTGATACTAAAAAAACTCATTTTAAACAAAAAATGACAAAAATTCCTACGAGCTTTGGTATGGGAGACCTGCAAAATTCAAGCATTTCAAAGTTTTTGGTAGTAGATGTTATGTCAAGAGGAATGATAAAAAGCTCTATTCGTTCGATGCAAGGGTTGACAAAGGTATTTTTCATGGATATTCTCAAATAAAAAAATGTTATAGATGCTATAATATGAATATAAAGAGGATTGGTGATTGTATTGATATCAAAGTGGATGAATATGTTGAACCTAAAGTCAAAATGCTAGTAAATTCAAACCCTATTTAAACAATGAACAATGATGAGGACCATGAGTCACTTTCAAAAGAGGATAATGCAGAGCCCTATAGGTTGCAAGTTAAATATCCTTCAAGGTCTGTTACAAAATACCACCCAAATGACCAAATCGTTAATGATTTAAAATACGGCATGCAAACAATAAGGAATTTTATTAATCCCACTACACAAGAAAATGTAGCATTTTTTTCCATGGAGGAACCAAAAGATGTTGTGCAAGAAATTTAAGATGAAAATTGGTTAAAATCTATGCATGAAGAATTGGACCAAATTGAGAAAAATCAGACATGGGAGGTTGTACCAAGACAAACAAACAAGAATGGCATTACCACTAGGTGGGTCTTCAGAATTAAGTTGAATTACCACGGTGAATTGATGAGAGATAAGGAAATATTGGTATGTAAAGGTTATTCTCAAATTAGGTCTAGATTTTGATGAAACTCTTTCTCGTGTTGCTATATTAGAGGCAATTCGAATGTTTTTGGCATTTTATTATTTCAATAAGTTCAAAATATATCAAATGGATGTCAAATATTCCTTTATAAATGGAGATTAATAGGAAGAAGTTTACATAGAACAAGCAAATGGTTTTTAGTTGACAGAAATACCTGATTATGTTTTCAAGCTTAAGAAGGCCATGTATGGTCTCAAAAAATATGCTTGGGCTTGGTATTTGTAGTTGGAAAACACCTGCTCAAGTGTGGATTCAAAATAGGCAAAAATAATAGTAATTTATATCGTAAAGCTAATGATGGAAAACTCGTAGTGATGATTGTTTATGCACATTATTTTAATCACTTATTCATATTTGTTAACATGTTAATTTTCAACATATATCAAGGTTGCATTTGAGAAGTCTATTCTTGGAGAGATTTTTTATTTCCTTGGATTGAAAATTACAAATTCCCAAATGGGTTTTTATCTCACAAGATAAATATCTCAAGGAAATATTGAAGAAGTTTTGAATGGACATATTCTCTTTAGTGAGCATGGTAATGGTTACAGGTTGCATGATTAGTAAGATTGATGTATCACCATAAGTCGACCAAACTATATATAGATCCATCGTTGGCAGCCTATTATATTTGACAACTTCATTACTAGATATTATGCAGGAAATTTTTAATGTTGAAATATTTCAAGTAGAACCCAGACAAAACCATCTTCTAGAAGCCAAGATGATTCTCAGATACCTTAGAGCCACATTAGACTATGCATTGTGGCAGGCAAGAGGTAAATATTTCTCACTTACTTTTTATACTAATGTTGATTGTGAAGGTGTTGTAGATTATTGAAAGAGCACAAGTGGTGGTGATCTTTTTATAGGATAATGTCTAGTTTCATGGTTGATAAAGAAGCAAGATTCCATCTCTTTTTCGACAAATTAAGTAGAATATATTTTAAAAAATTCTTATTGCATTCAACTATTGTTGATGAATCAGACTTTGCAAGATGTACATGATTTTTATTATCGGCCTATTCCTATTATTTGCGAAAATACAAGTTCCATCAGCATGAATATTATTTTCCACTCCAAGAAAAATCATATGCCAATCAAGTATAATTTCTTGAGAGAGCAAGTTTCCAATCAGATTGTGAAGGTAGAGTATGTTCCTACAAAAGAACACCAAACCAATCTCCATGGATAAAGTTGTTGATACTCTCACCAAACCACTCTCCATGGATAAATTTGAGCATTTGAGGCAAATACTGGGATTTTTCCTCTTACCTCCCTCAACTAGATATTCCTTCAAGAGGAAGAATCACAACTGCTATGGCTTCAACATATTAATATGAAGTTTCTAGGTCTAAAGGATTCACAAGATAGGGGAAGATTGTTTACAGGGGGATTCCATTAGTGTCTTTTCCATTGATGTCAAAGGGGGAGATATATTGACGATAAAAAAAATCAATAATTGTCCACGACCACAAAAATTATAAAGGGGGATAAGTCTTAGAGATTTCATGGTGTAGAAGTACAAAAAAAAAATCACAACAACTAAATTAAAACACAATAGAGGTATATTACAGGGTGGTAATTCCTTAAAAGAGAAACAAGAACATATTCACATTTTGTTTTCGTTATGTTTTTGTTTGATCAATATTTTGTTCTCAATGCCAAAGGGGGATATTGTTATAATTATGTTGTCATTGATGGAAAACATGGCAAATGATGAGATAAGGTGAGTACAAGATGAGAAGAACATGGTGAAATGATGGAGATACTATGAAGGAATTTATAGTGCAATAGACCACTTCAAGTGATCTGAAAATGGAACTATTTGTAATGCTATGCAAAGTATCCATTTCCATATTATTTAGTGTGCAAAGTGTTCTCCATGAATTGCAAGTGAAACCAAATATTTTTGCTAATGTTTCTAAGTTTTATGTGTGAGGATTTGTTATTTAAATTTACTGTTTAACATATCACAACAGAAATACACAACAAGTAAAATTAACCATAACATAACACAACAAATTTTTGAGGCAGTTCACCCCTCCTGGGCTACATCTATTGATCCAAGGCTCCCCAATGACATGTCCTTGCTCTATTAATTTTCTCAAAATGTTTACACAGTGAAAAATATTCCTAAACAGGAAAAACCAACAATAAATTTGATTTTAGAAGATAGAAAATAGCTAGAAATGGCTTTTATTTCACCTTAAACAATGAAATACAATCCAAAACAGTGCCTCCTCTATGATGGCCCTAGTGGCTCTTTCCTCTTCTATGAAGAGAATTATGATTTATAACACCTCTGTTTGCTCTGAAACCTATTCCAAACTCTCCATAAGCTCTAAGAGACCCAAAATTGACTAAAATTTCATCTTGTTTGGTCGAAAATGGAGAAAGTTATGACCAAAACAAATTTTCTCCCGCTGGCACTAAAATAACCTCCTCCAAAATTGGAGGAACTCCAGTTAACTCCTTCAAAATAGTCGGACAAGTGGAATTGGTGGAACCGTGCTCCAAATTAGGTGGTAGAAATATATTTAACTATTAGTCTTTTTGGGTGCGTTCACATGCAGAATAGGAAGAAACTAAGTTTTCTGGCGGATAAGGATCGACCCATGCTCCTAGTCAGAGCGCTGAGGTTCCATGATTAGGGGATAGCACAAAGGGGCTTAACCCTTTTTATTCTGTCAGTGATATGTTTTAAACCAAAATTTAGAGGAGTCAGTCATGTGACGATGGGGCTGGCCCTAAGGGGCTAGCCCCCAACCTTCTCCACCTATTAAATGAGTCGACCTGACTACTGTTCACACTCGCCAAATCAACACGAAACAACCCATCCTGAACGTGTTCTCGGGCAGAGTGGCCTGTGGTTGACCCAACTATTGCATGCAATGTGACCTATGGTCGACCTGACTATTGTGTGCAGTGTGACCCACATTCGGTCAAGCTGACCCGAGCCTTCGTGCAGTGCCTACCCATGGTGTCGGGCTTAAACACCAAAAATTTTATCCTTTTTCCTTTGAGACTGGGGCCATGTGGTAGCCCGAGGGAATACCACGTGGTGCCCTTCTATTGGCCTCCAACATAATAAAACAAATTATTTTTGACTTATATATATATATATATATATATATATATATATTTATATTTGATAAAAATTTCATAGTCAAACTAAGTCAAAAGTCTTGTTTTGGAGGTCACTGGATGATTTCAAACCTCAGTAACTTTCGCATACGAACTCAAGTATGAGAACTATTCACGGTACCAGAATTGTAGCAATGAGGCCTTTCCAGTCGTTCAAATTGCAACCATTTCTGAGCACTTTCATTTTTAGGCATTTTCTTCACTTGGACATGATCTCTTAATCATCAAGAGTAGGTGGAACACAACGAGATGGATAGATCTCTAAAATAGATTTCTAGTGGTAAATGGAAGTTTGAAAATGACCTCTTGGATCATAATTTATGACTAGTAAAAGTTGAAGAACCATAAAATTCAAAGGTGCAGAGTTAAATTTGGTTGGAGGACCTTTTAGGGCATGTTAATGTTCGACACATAGCCACATATATAGGAGATGGGTGGCAGAGAAACTATCCAAATCTTCGAGAAATCATAGAAAACAATAGCACAATGGGAAGTAGTTTTATTAGGCCATGGCAGATCCCACTAAAGAAATCATCTCGTCAGGTCTTTCCTAAAAGAACCTTCAGGAGCGGATAATAGAACAATCAGGATGATGTGAGCTAAGGCATATGTGGCTGCGATAGTAGTGGCAAGTGCATTTATTGGAAAAATTTTAGAGAAAGAGGAAATAGTTAAATTATAGGTTCTAGCACTGTAAAGAAATTTCCTACAAAGGAATTATTAATTACAAAATATAAACAATAGCGAGAGCATAAAACATAAAACAAATATACACATATATTTTTTCCCTGGATCCCAAATCGAGAATACTAGCTTGATTTTTCATTATATTTCTTTTAGTGTTACAACACATATATATACATGCCGAAGAATTCATAAACCCCAATCCAGTAACCCTGGATTAGAACATAAATGTAGTTCCCTTGATCGGATCTGAAAAATAGCAGGGGAAGAAAACCATCATGCCCCAAAAACATGTGAAAACCCATGCACAAAACCATAGGCAGGTCCGCCCATCTAAAATAGGGTCCAAAAAATTTAGACCCCTTGCAGGGGGGCTACTTCCCCCCTCTTATGCCTCGCTTTGTGCCTAATTATAGTTGCGGAAAGAATATAACACAAACCCAAAATTCCCCCACTTGTTATTTTCTTTCCACAGGAGAGATTGGCCATTGGTCCAGCCCTACAACACCCATTGTTTCTCTTCACCAAGAAAAATTCTCAGCGCTCACACACTTCATCAATGCATTTGAAACATTCTTCAAAGTGTCCACCTTTACCAGCAAAACCTTTTTAACCTCAACCATATCGCTCACAAAGTGATACTAAACATCAATTTTCTTTGTATTTAAATGATTAGCATGGTTCTTAACCAAGAAAACTTCACTTTTACTATCATGGTCTATCCTTATAGTTTGCTTCAGCAACCCCATACTTCATCATAATATCTAAAAGCAAACTAATTCCTTGCTTGCATTAGTGGTTGCCATGTATTCTACCTCTATAGTTGAAAGAGCCACTATACACTATCTTTTACTCATCCAACTGACTGCACCACCAAATAGGCTAAACAAATACCCACTTGTAGATCTTCTTTGGTCTAGATCTCCAACCCTATATTCATCAACAAAACCACAAATGTAAAAAAATATATCCAATCCTAGTCTTCCCTGGTAGCATAAACCATAATCACTAGTGCCATGCAAATATCTAAAAACCTGCTTCACTATTGTCCGATGCTCCTTCCCTAGTTTTTACATAAACCTACTCAATACTCCCACTGCATGTGCAATGTGTGGTCTAATATAGACCATTTCATACATCAGGCTACCCATTTCACATGCATGTGGAACATGGGACCTATCCTCCTCTTCTTCTTGTTTCTTGGGACACTATTCCACAAATAGCTTTACACCTACAGGAATAAGAACCTTCACTGCTTTACTATCCTACATATTGAACCTCTCCAATATTGTCTCGACATACTTCCTCTAATTTAACCAGATCTTCCTCTTTGCCTGATCTCTCTTAATTTCCATGCCCAAAATATAGTTTGCAGCACCAAGATCCTTCATGTAGAATTTGGAGAACAATTGGGTCTTAAAATTGTGGATAATTTCTTTCTCATTTCCAACTAGAAACATATCATTCACATACAAGACAAAATAAATAACATGGTCACCGATTAATTTAAAATACAAACAGTCATCCTCTTTTCTTCTAGTGAAGCCAAGTCCCCAGATATAGGTATCAAATTTCTCATACCACATCTTTGGTGACTATTTTAACTCATACAAAGACGTTTTTAACCTGCATACTAGTTCTTTCTTACCCTTGACAACAAATCCTTCACATTTCTTCATGTAGATATCCTCTTCCATATCTCTGTGAAGAGACAATGTCTTCACATCCATCTATTCTACCTCAAAATAAAATGCAGTAACAACGTATAAAATTAATACAATAGAAGTAACCTTGGAAATAGGAGAAACAATATCACGAAAATCAATTCCCGACACCTGGGAATAACCTTTTTCTAGTAACTGAGTTTTGTATTTCTCCACCTCGCCTTCTACATTCATCTTCTTCTTAAATACCCCTTTACTCTTGATGGGCTTCCTTCCAATTGGAAACTCCACCATATCCGATGCCTCATTTTTGTTCAAGGATGCCCTTTCATTAACCATGGCATCCTTCCAAAGTTTTCCATCCTATGAATCCACTTCATCCCTAAAAGTTTTGGGATAATCATTACTGATAGTTAAAGGAAAATGGAACAGAAAGCAGATGGACTATACCTCTTTGGCTGCCTTCTCTCCCAACTTGATACTCTCATAGCTGGAGTTTGTGGCTCTTCCACTTCCAGATATTGTTAGGTTATAGAGTCTTCTCAGGTTACTTTGGTACGAATTCAAGTTTAACAACATATTTCACCTCTCTGAATACCACATCTTGGTTGTACAAAACCTTCCTTATTTCTGGGTTCCAAAGCTTGTAACCTTTTAAACCATCCTTATACCCAATAAAAATTCACCTTTTAGATTTCTTATCCAACTTGGTCCTTTTCTCCTTTGGAACATGTACATATGAATCACATACAAATACCCTCGGATGTGAAAGAGAGGGTTCCTTACCAGTCCATACCTCATGTGGAGTCTTATCCTCCAACGTTGGTGAAGGTGATCTATTAACCAGCTAACATGTCGTCTGCACTCCCTCTACCAAGAATTCGTATCCTAACCCGATACCACTAAGAATGCTTCTTGCATTTTCCATCAACATTATGTTCATTCTTTATGCAACTCCGTTTTGATGAGGTGTGTATGGAGTAGTATTTTGCCATGCTAGACACACTTCTTAAAGAACTCTTCAAATTCCTTCCTGCAGAACTCTCCAGCATTATCTGTCCTCAACACCTTTATCTTCTTCTCTATCTTGTTTTCCACCAGAGCCTAAAATTCTTTAAATCTATCAAAGACTTCAAATTTATTCCTCAAGAAATATATACATGCATTCCTTGAGAATTCATCTATGAATGAAACATAGTACACAGACTTACCCAGTGATGGAACCGACATAGCTCCAAACACATCACTGTACGCAAGATATAATATCTTTTTCACCCTCTTAGCACTAGAAGGAAAACTCACCAAATTCTGCTTCCCATATACACAATGTTCATAGAAATCAAAATCTAGAGAGAAATTAGACATACCTTCTACCATACCATTACCATGCAGTATACGAAGACCCTTCTCTCCAATATGTCCAAGGCTTCAATGCCATAGCATGGTCTTTTCTCCAGATACCACTAGGCTTTCTGCTCTACTTTCAAGAACCACAGAAATGTTGCACCCATCAATAACAATGTTACCCTAAAGCTTGTATAAATTTCCCCTCAGAACTCCCCACACTAATACCACTGCTTCCCGAACCATCTTTGAGGTATCTTTCTCGTTAATTTTTTTTACACCTACATCATCCATCTTTCTTATAGAAATCGAATTTGCGGCCAATGCAGGAATATGCAAAACACCGGGAAGTGTTCTAATCCTTCCACCTTGTAGCTTCAGCTTGAATTTTCCATGTCTGACTATTCTAGAGTTCCTGTTATCCCCTAAGAAGGCATCACCACCATCATACTTCTTAGACTCATAGAACCACTCCCTATGGGGAGTGAAGTGAAAAGATGCACCTGAGTCAATCAACCATGCCTCGTGATCTACATGTGTATTTGAATAAGAAGCCAAATACACATCCCCACCTTCATCTCAGGTGGTTTTTGCCTTTGTAGAAGGAGCATCATCAGATCCCTTCCCTTTCTTGAGAGCTTTAGATCTATAGTCCTTTTGGAAGTGCCCTTCCTTTCCGCATTTCTACCACACCTTTACAGGATTTCTTGGATATTTAGATATCCCTCTAGATTTAGATCTCCCACTCGAATATTTTTTTTTTGTTTTTGTTCCGAGACCTTCCCCGTATAGATAAGGAATCTACATTCTGGCCCTCCATATTTTTCCATCTCAGTTCCTTCGACAACAAGGCTGAGACAATTTTATCAAAATTTAAGGTAGTTGTATTGCTACCTCTTGCAATAACCAGAATGTCCCATGATTCTGCTAGAGAACACAATAAAATGATGCACTTATCTTCATATGAGATTTTAATATCAATAGATGACAACTGACTTACCACAGTATTGAAGGCATCATATGCTCTGTCACCGAGTCTCCATCCTTCATCCTTAGGTTATACAATTTTTTTTGCAGGAACAATTTATAACAAGAGACTTAGATTGGTACAAATTACCTAACTTGACCCACAAATTATTTGTTGTATCTTCCCCAGATACATTCAAAAATATTGAATTTGAGATATACAACTGTATTTTTCTCTTTTCCTTCTGATCCAACTTTACCCAATCTTCATCTGACATTATCGTTGGTTTAGTACCTGGATCTACTGCAACGCACTAATATTTATACACCAATATATCCTCCATATTGAGCTTCCACAACTCAAAACTCTGGCCATGAAATTTCTCGGTCTCTATATTTTAACTGCTTGCCATATTCTTTCACTGTAAGAATCAATCTCGCAGATTTCCCACTGACTAGGCTCTACCACATGTCGGAGCAAAAAACCCCTCACTAGCAAAGCCATCCCTTGAAGGCGAAACAACTTTAATACCAAATTTAGGGTTTAAGCTTGTACAAAAATGATTTTCAAACGAATTCTTAAAAAATAATAATAATAGGGAGAGAATAAAACATAAAATAGATATACACAAATGTTTTTCCCCTGGATCCCAAATCGGGACTACCAAATTGATTTTTCATTATATTCATTTTAGTGTTACAACACATATATATACATGCTGAAGCATTCATAAACCCCAATCCATTAACCCTAGATTAGAAAATAACCATAGTTCCCTTGATTGGATCTACAAAATACCAGGGGCAGAAAACCATCATGCCCCAAAACCATGTGCAAAGTCATGAAAAAACCCATAGGTGGGTCCACCGACCTAAAATAGGGTCCAAAATTCTTTTCCCGGGGCACTGCCCCAGACTTAAAATAGGTTATCACCCCCCTATGACCGCCCTGTTTTTCCCGACGCAAGCAAAGGGGGGCTACTGCCACCCTCTTACCCCTCGCTTCGTGCCTCATGCTAATCATGGAAAGAATATAATACAAACCAACATAAATTTCAAACTTGTTCGCTAGCAAACCAGACCCCATGCGTCACATTGGTGCATCAGAGACAGTTCCGTCGGGTCAACAAGTGAAAGAGTTAACACGGAAGGGGGTGTCAGAATGGGTGGTTTTCCCATACCGCCAATCTTCTTATCTAAGACGAAGATTTATTTAGACAACCTCCCCCATCGATACCACAAAATATGAAAATGGGTGTCAGACAATGCAAACCAAAAATATTTTTTAGAGAAAGGGTGCACAATGTGGTGCAATGGGAAGAGGTAACATAGTAAACTGTTGGGACCCATATAAATTTTTTTATAAGGAAAATTGGAGAAAAACCAAAGCTACGACACAATTTATATCCCCTCTATGACATGGAATATGGAAGCATCTGATTGGTCAAATATGACCTCAACACAGGTGATGTAGCAGTACAGACCATACCACATGTGGCATGCATATTTGATGTTCTTAGGTACCCTAGTAGGCCATTTTACAATTGACATGTCGACCACTCATAGACCTCCATGTGGCATTGATGATGTGATAATGACTTCATCTCATACAATCAACCATGAAAGGTTTGTGGGGTGCATGCGAAGTGTTCGTCAAGATGAATGGGAAATAATAAACATGTGATTTGTCATAGAAAACTCATCCTGGATAGGAAGTTGATTCACTCACAAGTGCAACGGGGGACCCACTGGGATAATTCATCCATAAAGGAAGGCGCGAGAAGGTTTCGAGTGATAGCAAAGGAAAATAATGAGCTGATAGGGACAGGAGACGTTAGCAGTACATAATGGAAATGGAAACCAATCAGTGAAGAGCACAATGTGGTCCTAGAGGACACGTAACCCCTGCGACATGACCCTGGAAGGAAAATAAGTGTACAATATAAAAGCATTAGGATAAAGGTGTCACAAACCAAGCACCAACACTTGGTGTCGTGTGATGAGAATACTAGGATCATGGAGACAGCTTGTAAAGAAATAAAGCCCTTAGGGCTTAAAGGATCATGGGCCCACAAAGCTATGTTTGGAATTATCTATGGTGACATGGACTTTTAAATCAAGAGTTTCGTAGGAATTCTAAGTTTTGGGATATGCCAGATTTGGTAACTAATAGATAAAACCTATAAAGTTCCAGATTGTCTAAAATTTATAGAAAAAATTACAGTTCGAGATCAGAACAACATAACAGAGGTTGATAACTTGAATATCAGCTCATAAGACATATTTTGAATAGGATAAATCTAGAAATAATAAATTCAGGCAAATATTCAAGTGAAGTTAAATAAAATAAAATAAAAAGCTAAAAATAGCAACCAACTTTCATTCTAGGAAAAATTGATTGAGGAATTATGTAAGTGTGTTGTAGAAGTGTGCGAGTTGCATTGGATTAAGGTTTTTGATCTGGATGGTGAAGTTTATGTCTAATCATAGATTTTTGAAAGTGTTTTGGTGTGTGTTTGAAGATAGAAATTGTTTTTTTGGTAAAAATATGTGGTATTCATGGTTCTAGTTTGAAAATGGATGAAATATGACTCATTGATGTCAATCAAGTTGTAGCTTGCAGATCAGGGATTGTAGCTCCTTCTAGTAGGAAATGGTAAAAAATTAGTGGTTGAAGCTCCTTTCAGTTGTAGCTGATAAATCAGGTAGTTGTAGCTATAGAATTTTGTAACAACAAGTTGTAGTTTGACGTGTGAAGAAATTGTAGAATTTTTTTTAAGAATCGATGTGTACTATTTGTGCTAGTTATGTTTATTCTTGTCATGTTCATCTAAGTTATTTGATTAAGTATTTATTGGTGTCATAATATCATTGAAAGTGAAATAAAGTTTATAAAATTCCTACAATACTTATTCACCCCCCTTATTAGTATTGTTCTAGTTTCTAACAATTTCAGTATGCTAATAGTGCATAGGTATGGTCTCCATTACCAGATTATATAGTTTAAGGAGTATATACACTAATGTTTTCATGACTTGTGACTCAACAATCAAGGAAATGCATTGGTATGGCTTACCCTGTCATGGACTGAATACCAGAATCCCCCTACACAACTCAAGGTGTGTCTCATTTAAGTTCTATATGGCATAAGAAGTACTTCAGTATGTCTCACCATGTTGAGTACACTGCTCTATGTGGAGGATACATAACTAAGGACACTGACACCACCTACTTCGTTGAAATATTATACTAGTCCATACTGCATCTCCATTATAATATGCTCCTTGACTGCAATTTAATACAAATTAAATTTTACATGCCAAATTTAATAATGGAAATCCCTTAAAACCTTATCCCCCTTTGAGGATGTAGCTTGGTGTTGAGAGAATGGGTTGACTACAAGAGACATTTCACTTTATCAAAGGTCTAAACCTCATGCCCTTATGTCGGTGTTTTCTGCCTAAGGTCGAAGAACTTGAACTTACCATGTCGAAGTGCCTCACACCATTGCATGTTCCATTTGTAATCCAAAAAAAAATATTGGGTGGGAACTTCCCGTGAAAGAACCATGTTGTGAAAGCTCTTGACTCTCTACTCCTGTTAATCATGTGATCGCGCCATTTTGCATTAAAATGGATTGATCCCTTTGTATAATCTATCTCGAGTGCCAGGAAATATCCCCATCAATTATTATTCCTTATGTAATGCCTTTTCATCTTTGACATTTCAACTGGTTTCTCCACCTAATTGAGAATTCAACTACATGGTAAACAATCAATAAACACTACCCTTGGAATAGACTTCAAGGACATGCCACATCATATGTTGATTCCATCCCTGGCACATACCCATATCTGAGTGGTGCTAGTTGTTCTCTGAGTTTGACCCACTTGGGCACTCGAAACACAAAATCAACATGCCACATATCATTTTATCATTGTTCCACATTATTGATCCTACAATGTAATCTACCACCTACCTTCCTATCTTTTGAACCATTTTTATTTTTTATTGAACGCTGCTTGAGAAAAATAAATTACATTATATGTTAGATTTCTCTCTTAGATCCTACTTGCTATCGCGACATCATTCCTCTCTACATAGGTTTCTCAACCTAAACCTCCACGACAGGGAAACATGAATATTCACATCTACCAATAGATAAATCTCTCTCCCTAGGCTTCATCAATTGCACTGCACCACTTAAAAAGTATCCCATAAAATAGAGGAACTCTATGGTGTGAATGAAATTTTAACTATTGTTTTATGGAAATAAAGTATGTCTTGCAGGTTCTCTCACCATGTGTGGAACCATGAGCCTTGAAACCTCTGCTAGTCTTCAAACCACCATAATTTTTGATCCCTTAGTTTTTTCTGAGAGTTCCATACACCATTAGAAAGTTCTTTCTGAGGTCTATCCATCTTAGTACTCTGCATGAGCATACGAGATAATCATATACACATGAGATGCCTTCAAATAATGGCTATCAAGCCATACATCCATTATTCACAGTCATAATGTTATGAGGATTCATAACATATCTTGCTACTATAATGGTTCTGAACTAAATGCCTCAACTACAATCCAACTCCCCTCACCTGACATCACGATGCTTTTTTCATTACTTACCATTTGATATCAATGAAAGAATGATTTTTCCAATAAGTTTCTCTTTCCAAATACCCGTTTTAACTTTCATAGAAAACTTGTATTTCCCCTAAAAGGTTATTTAGTGTAAACTTGATTTCATCGAGAGACGCAATCTATAGCCCAGTATGACCTCGATGTTAGGTATGTCACGTTCTCAAAAAATAATAAATTTTACTTTTTCTAATGTCGGCCAAAGCATTAACCTAATCTTGAATATTTAGATTATATATAACTTTTTTAACTTATTAATGGGCTGAGATTAACTATTAAAATACAACTATGTATTATTTATATAATTTGAATGGATAGTAAGTTATCTCATCCATTTATTAATTTCTTAATTTGAATGGATCATAAATTTACCTTTAACAAAAAAATTTACCACATTGAATTTCGAAATTAAGTAAAATTTTAAACATCTTTACTCTTTTCTAAAGTCAATACCATTTCCTAAATCAAAGGAAAAGATTTAATTCAACACAAACAATCAAAATCGGAAATATTTTAATATTTATTTTAATTAAATATTTGTAAAATGAATCTTTAAAAAGAAAACCCATATTCTATGGATAAACTAAAATATTTAAAGACATAAATATTTCCCCATCAATGTTGCAATGTTTTAAAATTTAAATAAATAAAAATATAAAATCCAAAATATTTTAATATTTCTTTTAATTAAATATTTGTAAAATGAATCTTTAAAACAAAAACCCATATTCTATGGATAAATTAAAATATTTAAAGACATAAACATTTCCCCATCAAAGTTGCAATATTTTAAAATTTAAATAAATAAAAAAAAAAAATAAACATTAGGTATGGTAAATAAATAAAACCTATTGTTATACTTACTCCAGAGCTATGGTAAATAAATATATATATATATATATATATATATATATATATATAGAGAGAGAGAGAGAGAGAGAGAGAGAGAGAGAGAGAAACTAGATGTATGTTAAATAAATACAAATTCTTTTTATATTTACTCCATAAACCTTTTTATATTTAAGAAAACTTAAAACATAGTTTAGATGAAGCCTATGGGACGAATATCATGGGACAAATTAATATTGATACCATGGGCTACATAACATGGGCAAAATACCATATTTATAAAATAAGTATGGTAAATAAATAAATATAAAAGAGGTATCAAGAGGTATGATAAATAAATAAATATAAAATAGGTATAAAGAGGTATGGTAAATAAATAAATATATAATAGGTATAAAGAGGTAAGGTAAATAAATAACAATATATAAAATAAGGTTATAAATAAAAATCTAATTATTTAACAAGCCTATGAGCCAAATACCATAGTAAGTAAAAGAGGTATGGTAAATAAATAAAAATACAAATAAACGAGATGTATGGTAAATAAATAAAAACATAAATAAACTAGAGGTATGGTAAGTAAATAAAACCTCGTTTCATATTTAATCCATAATATTCTTTATATTTACGAATATTTATGTTCATTGGTTTACATAACTAAAAAGAAATAGAGAGAGCGAAGTGGAGAGAGAGAGAGAGAGAGTGATAAGGGAGAGATGGAGAGAGAGTGTGTATGTTTAGGGGTGAGATAAATAGAAAAATTAGGATGTATGGAAAGAAGGGGGGAGAGAAGAAGAGAGGAGTGAGGGAGGGATATAGTAATGTATTTGGAGAGAGAGACGGGTGGAAAGAGAGAGAGAAAGAAAGGGAGATGGGGGAAGAGAGAGGATTAGAGAGAGAGAGAGAGAGATGGGGGAAGAGAGAGGATTGGAGGGAAAATAGAGAGGGAGGTAGGAGATAAAGGGAGAGAGAGAAAGGATGAGAGAGACGAGGAGAGTGATGGGGGAAGAGAGAGTATTGGAGAGAGAGAGAGAGAGAGGGGGGGGGGGGGAGAGAGAGAGAGGAGAAGGATGAGAGAGAGGACTTGAGAGAGAGGAGGAGAGAGGGATCGATAGGGAGATGGAGTTGGAGGGGGAGAGATGCAGGTTATAAGAAATATAGAGAGTGAAAAGTGGAGAGAGAGAAGGAGTGACAAGGGAGAGACAGAGAGAGAGTGTGTATGTTTGGGGCTGAGATAAAGAGACAAATAAGGAGAGATGGAGACAGGGGGGGGAGAAGGAGATATAAGGAGAGAGGGAGGGATATAGTAACATAGTTTGTGGGTGAAGAGAGAGAGAGAGGTTGATCAGGAGCTCAAGTCTGAGCTATGGAAAAAGATCAAAATTGAAAGTGTTCAAAATAACTTGCAACCTGAATGACCGAATAGGCCTCATCGATATGATTTTGGCTCCATGAACGACACTCAAATCAGACATTGTATGTGAAAGTTATGCAGGTTTGAAGTTTTCAGTAAACTCTAAAATCTGATTTGACTAGGTTTGACTTTCAAGTTTTGAAAAATTAAAAAAAGAATATTCCAAGAAATATTCCTGGAATATTCCTCGAAATATTTGTTGGAATATTCCATTCAAGCCAATCGTTTGTGGACAAGTGGCGAGCATTCATTATTTGAAGGTTTCACTTTTTAATGGTGGGCAATTCAGCGGCTACCACGTGGCAGGCCCATAGGCCACCACGTGGCCCATAGGCCATGGAAAATTGGCATGTTAATTTTTTTTTGTAAGTTTTCAGGTTTGGACCTTGGACCTCCTGGCAGCTAACACACACGCCTACTATTAGGCCACAAGGGTGGTTCTTATTAATGATTGGAAACCACGTATATTTGAATGTTTTAAAAAAGTTGGGTGGCAGAAAAATGGGGCCAGCACCCTACATACCACATGACCAAACACCTGCATCCAAGGGCCTATCACCGATGGAGTTTTATACGGTTAACACATAACCTTTAACATTAATACATGTGCCCACAATTTAAAATTAAATGCCAACGTTTTATGGTTAGCGGAACTGCCGGCAGGTTTAACGGTGGGTCATGTGACCACCACACCCTAGCGTTAAATGTTAAAATTAATGCTTCTACCAATTATGGAGAGTGCCCCCAATTTTGGTGGCATTTTCCAAATTAGTTGGGATATCTGCAGTTACTCCACATTTAGTGGATGTTTTTGGGCGACACTGGAAAAAATACTATTTTTGCCTTAAATTTCTCCAATATTGGACCAAATTTGACAAATTTCTAGTCAATTTTGACTATTCTGAACATTTTGGAGTGTCTGGGATAGGTTCTATAGGTAGTAGAGTTGTTCTACAACCATTTTTTCTTCAGTGAAGTTTGGAGAGCCATTATGGCCATTGGGGAAATGGAGCTGTATTGAGTTGTACCTCACTGTTTGAGGTGAACCAAAAACCATTTTCAGCTATTTTCCACCTTATCAACCTAATAAAAGAGGGTTTAGAACTTTCTGAATACTTTTAGAGCCCTAAAATCTTTAGGGAAGTTTGGAGAGCCACTAGGGCCATTGGGCAAATGGAGCTGTATTGAGTTGCACCTCACTGTTTGAGGTGAAAAAAAAACCATTTTGGGCTATTTTATACCTTCTGAACCTAATGGAAGAGTTTTCAAAATTGTTTGAGGACTTATACAGCCTAAAAAGCTTCAAAGGAGTTCAAAGAGCTATTAGGGCCTTGTTGAAGAAGACGTTGTACTTGGTAATTTTTCACTGTTTAGTGAATATGGAAAGGTATTTTTAGCATTTTCATGTCTTCTGATTCTATATTTACAGTCATATTTTCCTATTGAGAAAATTTTAAACTTGTATTGGCATTTTTTAGCATTTTAATACAAGAGGACAAGACAATTTAGGAGGCTTGGTCTAGCAAACGTAGCCTAGGAGAGGTGAACTGCTCACCAAATATCTGAGTCATGTTATGTTGAAGTTATTGTGCTACATATTTCTGACTTAATATGTTAAACAAAAAACTTAATTAACATTCCCTCACACATAAGACTCAGAAAACATATCAAAAACAAATTTTTTAACTTGAAAGACATGGAGAATTTTGCACACATTTAATTAAATGGAAATGGATAATTTGCACAGCATTTACAGCATTGAAAAATACTTCCATTTTCAGATCAGATGGTATTATAGCTTAGGTTGAGCATTTTTTTTTGTGAAAAAGGTGTTAAAATAGTGTAAGAGATTGACTGTTTTATTGGTTGCAAAATGGATGATTGTATGAGTTTGCTTGAGTTGAAAAGATAGTTGTTGATAGCTAAGTTTTGGAAAGGAATAAGGATTTGTAGACTATTTCCTTACCCCAAACTACCTCAATATTATCTTTGGAAAAAAAATCCACTTGATTAGTGTTTGCTATAAAATCTATTGGAGTTTGTATTTTATGGCTGCTTGAATAAGAGTATGGCTGTAAAGACATATGGTTAAAAGCTTCTCATTTGTTTGAAATCTTTGAGAAATTTTCTTTGGAATTTTCTTTTGTTAATTTGACCATTTACATAATGAAAACTTCTTCCACAACTTAAGTTTCCTCCTTCACGAGATTCTTCAATGATGACATGAAGAATGAGTTCATTAAGGTGAAGGACATGGTGCAGATTTTGATTGAGGATCAAAGAGAAAGTGACAAGATTCATGCACAATTGTTAGCCATGAAGGAAGAGAATGAAACAATTCTCCAAATAATGCATGACATGGAGAAACAACTCCTTCAAGCTCAAGAAGCTTTGTCTAATAACAAGTGTGAGGAAGAGGTAAACCATTCCAACTTGTCTTCAATTTCCTTAATTAAAAAGTGTGTTGGTTCTTTTTAAAAACATACAAGGGGTATAGGGTCCAGATTAATGGTTAAAATGGCCTATAAGGAAGGAAAACATTTGGGCAAGCATGCATAAGGCATGGTTGACACTATTTCGGTTGTGGAGTGACCCAAGAATGTTGGTCTTGGTTATATGCAGTTTAATGGCACAAACTCCAAATCCTTGAATGCATGTGATGAAAATTTAAAGAGAACCTTTATTCCAAATAAAATGCATATATGTCAAAATTGTTTTAAATATGATTTCCATTGTTTTAAGCCCTCATTGTAGCAAGTAGAGGGTAAACATGCTGCCTATGGAGAGCATTCAAGTTCAAACAATTTTCAAGACAAGAACTGTGATGTAAGTCTAAAAAAGGAAGTTGTACCCTCTATTAGTTCATCGTCTCATGAAGACAAAAAGGATGGCCATTCTAAATAGCACAAGAGGTATAATTATTCACATAATCAATTTGATTATGTTTCAGTGAAGAATGATAATTTTTCTTCTTCAAATGAAAGAAATTTTTGTTGCACTTTTTGTGGTGGATTTAACCATGTTGCTTCAAGATGTTGGTTGAAGAAGAAAGCACACAGGAAGCAGAAGAGGCAGAGAAAAATTTCACATAAAGTGTTTAAGAGTTTCACATTTTGTCAAAAGAAGGGACATGATGTCTCTCATTGTTGGAATTTGCATCCAACAAGTCCTCCAAACCACATGTAGCTAGAGGACAAAAAGATTGGTGCAAGTGGATCTATGGATTCCATTATTGATGTGGAAATGGAAGATTGACATGTAGAAATTTTGCAGCAGGAAAAGACGCCATGGATTTGGCTTGGTAGGAAGTGGATTAACATCTTAATGCAGTAATTCATACTCATTTTGTACATGAAAATTTCATATTTTGTATGCATGTATTTCAGTTGTAAAGTTTGATGCAAGATTGCATGTAAAAGTAGTTTCAGTTGAAGGAATTCCTCTGTTGTTGCAAAATTTTGCCATGGAGGTGTAAAATATGAGTATGATACTCACTTATATTGCAGCAATTTCTTTAAGTTCAGCTCTTAGTCACCCACATGTTTTTTTTTTTTTTTTTGGATGATGTACTTATTGGTATTTGAAAAGAAGAGTTGAAGTTTCACATGTACATAGAGGTTGTGTGTGTGATTAGTGAACTGTAAATAGTTCATTGTACATGATACATACACATGTGTTTGTCAAGATGTATCTTGTTGTTTATCGACTTGTGTCGAATGTGTCACACATGATTGTCTACTTGTGTCGATTGTGGGCACACTTTTTACATTGATGGTTGTGTCAATTGTATAGCACATTTAATGTCAACTTGTTGTTGATGTCACATGTTGCATGACTTATACTTGAGTCAAAGGTGTTGAATATTAGATCTATAGATGGATACACCAATGTGCAAAGAGGATTACCATATATTTGATGTTACGGGAAGCTGACAATCAATGCTTTAAAGGAGCAAAGAGGTGATCTTCATTTCAAATTTTTGCATGATATTTTTGTTTCAAGATTGATGTGCATTCTTGTGAAAGGATTTTGCAACAAGCTTGCAGTCCATTTGGGACATGATGTTCAGATTCTTTTTGCAATTTTCTCGCCAGTAATTTTTTTAGTGAGTGCAAGAAAGACAGCTCTTGACAGGAAGATAAGCATCAGTGAAGGGAAGAGTGAATTTCTTTCTAGTTGAAGTTCAAACTCATTTTTCATGCAAAGAAAGTTTTTAGAGGGTGAAGAGAAGAGGATGTTGCTATTCTCCCATTTTCTGTAAAGTTCGGTTTCAACATTTCATTGAGCTTTTGGGGTCCAAAAGCTTCTCATTTGGGAGGTGTGATCAGGAGCTCAAGTCCAAGCTATGGAAAAAGCTCAAAATTGAAAGTGTTAAAAATCACTTTCAACTTGAACGACCGGATACGGCCTCGTCAATGCTATTCTGGCACCATGAACAACACTCAAATTTGAAATCGTATGTGAAAGTTATGCAAGTTTGAAGTTTTCAGTAAACTCCAAAAACTGAGTTGACCAGGTTTGACTTTCAAATTTTGAAAAATTAAAAAAAAATATTCCTAGAATATTCCTCAAAATATTCCCTAGAATATTCCATTCAAGCCAATCGTTTGTGGAGAAGTGGCAAGCTTTCATTCATTGAAGGTTTGACTTTTCAATGGTAGGCCAATGAGGGGCTACCACATGGCAGGCCCAAAGGCCGCCACGTGGCCCCCAGGCCGTGGAAAATTGGCGTGTTAATTTTTTTTTTATAAGTCCGCGGGTTTGAACCTTGGACCTCCCGCCAAATAACACACACGCCTACCGTTAGGCCACAAGTGTGGTTCTTATTAATGATTGGAAACCACGTATATTTGAATGTTTTAAAAAAATTGGGTGGTGGCGAAAGGGGGCCATTCCCCTACATAACACATGACCAAATGACCGTGTCCAAGGGCCTATCATTGGCAGAGTTTTATATGGTTAACACATAAACGTTAACATTAATACATGTGCCCATGATTTAAAATTAAATGCCAATGTTTTATGGTTAGCGGAACCGCCGGTGGGTTTAACTGTGGGTCATGTGACCACCACACCTCGGTGTTAACTGTTACAGTTAATGATTTTGCCAATTATGGAGATAGCCCCCATTTTTGGCAGCATTTTCCAAATTAGTTGGGCTATCTGCAATTACTCCACATTTAGTGGAGGTTTTTGAGAGCATTGGGAAAAACATTGTTTTTTCCTTAACTTCTCCAATATTGGATCAAATTGGACGAATTTTTAGTCATTTTGACTATTCGGAGCATTTTGAAGTGTTTGGGACAGGTTCCAGAGGTAGTATAGGTGTTCTACAACCATTTTTTCTTTAGTGAATTTTGGAGAGCCATCAGGGCCATTAGGGAAATGGAGTTGTATTGAGTTGTACCTCACTATTTGAGGTGAACCACAAAAAATTTTCAGCTATTTTCCACCTTCTAAACCTAATGGAAGAGGTTTTAGAGCTATTTGAAGACTTTCAGAGCCCAAAAATCTTCAGGGAAGTTTGGAGAGCCACTAGGGCCATTGGGGAAATGGAGCTGTATTGAGTTGTACCTCATTGTTTGAGGTGAACCAAAAACCATTTTTTACTATTTTCTACCTTATGAACCTAATGGAAGAGGATTCAGAACTGTTTGAGGACTTCTATAGTTAAAAAATCTTCATAGGAGTTCAAATAGCCATCAGGGCCTTATTGAAGAACGCACTGTATTAGGTAGTTTTTCACTATTTAGTGAATATGGAAAGGTTTTTTAGAATTTTCATGTCTTTTGATTTTTTATTTACAGTCATATTTTTCTGTTGAGGTACTTTTAAACTTGTATTAGCATTTTGTATCATTTTAATACAAGAGGACAAGCCAATTTAGGAGGCTTGGTCCAACAGACGTAGTCAAGGAGGGGTGAAATGCTCACAAAATATTTGAGCCATGTTATGCTGAATTTATTGTGCTGAATATTTTTTATTTAGTATGTTAAACAACAAACTTAATTAACATTCTCTCAAACATAAGACTCAAGAAAACATATCAAAAAAAAAAATTAACTTGAAAGACATGGAGAATTTTGCATACATTTAATTAAATGGAAATGGATACTTTGCACATCATTTACAACATTTAAAAATACTTCCATTTTCATATCAGAGGGAGAGAGAGATGGGAGAGAAAGGGAAAGAGAGGAAGGAGGAGAGAGGATGTGAGAGAGTGGAGAGAGGGGGGAAAAGAGAGATGGACTCAGAGGGAGGTAAGAAGAAAGACATAGAGAGAGAAAGATGGAGAGAGAGAGAGAGTGAGTGATAAGGTAGATGGAGAGAGAGGGAGAGAGGAAAAAAGGAGGAAAGAGAGATATTAGCGGGGGAGAGGGAGAGAAGGGGAAGATAGAGTTATAGATGGAAAGTGAAGAGAAGGAAGAAGAGAGAGATGGGGAGAGGAGGGGATTGACAAAGAGATTGATATATTTGGAGTGCGAGAGAGTGTGTGTTTAGGGGGGTGAGATAAAGAGACGGAAAAGAAGAGATGGATGGAGATATAGTTATGGATGGAGGGTGGAGAGAGGGAAGAATATTTCTCACACTAGATGGATTGATATAAGTGGAGATGGTGATTTATAATCCTATTTGATTATTTGCACTATATGCATCGATTTTAGTGTAGATGTTTATTTCTAATGATATTTGATTACTTGCACTAGATGCATTGATTTCAGTGTAGGTGGTGATTTCTAATACAATTTGATTGCTTGCACTGAATGTGTTGATTTCAATTTAGATGTTGATTTATAATTATATTTGATTACTTGCACTAAATGAATTGATTTCAATGTAAATTATTTCTAATCCTATTTGATTGTTTGCACTAAATGCATTTATTTCAATGTAGACAACGATTTCTAATCCTATTTGATTTCTTTGAGTAAATTCATTTATTTCAGTGTAGATGTTGGTTTCTAAAGAGATATATAGTGAGTGATAGGGAAGATGGAGAGAGAGGGAGAGAGGACAAAAGGAGAAAAGAGAGATATTAGCGGGGGAGAGGGAGAGAAGGGGAAGATAGAGATATAGATGGAAGGTGAAGAGAGGGAAGATGATAGAGATGGGGAGAGGGGGTGATTGACAAAGAGATTGATATATATGGAGTGCGAGAGTGTGTGTTTTTAGGGGGGTGAGATAGAGATACAAAAAAGAATAGATGAAGGGGGATATATATATGGATGGAGGGTGGAGAGAGGGAGGAATATTTCTTGCACTAGATGGATTGATATAAGTGGAGATGGTGATTTCTAATCCTATTTGATTATTTGCATTAGATGCATCGATTTTAGTGTAGCTATTTATTTCTAATGATATTTGATTACTTGCACTAGATGCATTGATTTCAGTGTAGGTAGTGATTTCTAATACAATTTGATTACTTGCACTGAATGTGTTGATTTCAATTTAGATGTCAATTTATAATTATATTTTATTACTTGCACTATATGAATTGATTTCAATGTAGATGATTTCTAATCCTATTTGATTGTTTTCACTAAATGCATTGATTTTAGTGTCGATGGCGATTTCTAATCCTATTTGATTTCTTTGAGTAAATGCATTGCTTTCAATGTAGATGTTGGTTTCTAGAGAGAGAGAGAGATAAGGAAGATGGAGAGAGAGGGAGAGTGGAAAAAAGGAGGAAAGAGAGATATTAGCGGGGGAGAGGGAGGGAAGGGGAAGATAGAGATATAGATGGAAGGTGAAGAGAGGGAAGAAGAGAGAGATGGGGACAGGGGTTGATTGACAAAGAGAATGATATATATGGAGTGCGAGAGCATGTGTGTTTAGGGGGGTGAGATAGAGAGACAAAAAGCAAGAGATGGAGGGGGATACAGATATGGATGGAGGGTGGAGAGAGGGAAGAATATTTCTTACACTAGATGGATTGATTTAAGTGGAGACGGTGCGTTATAATCCTATTTGATTATTTGCACTAGATGCATCGATTGTAGCTATTTATTTCTAATGATATTTGATTACTTGCTCTAGATGCATTGATTTCAGTGTAGGTGGTGATTTCTAATACTATTTGATTGCTTTCACTGGGTGTTTTGATTTCAATTTAGACGTCAATTTATAATTATATTTGATTGCTTGCACTAGATGCATTGATTTCAATGTAGATTATTTCTAGTCCTATTTGATTGTTTGCACTAAATGCATTGATTTCAGTGTAGATGACGTTTTCTAATCCTATTTGATTCCCTTGCGTAAATGCATTGATTTCGGTGTAGATGATGGTTTCTAATTTTATTTGATTGCTTGCATTAGGTGCATTGATTTCAATGTAGAAGTTATTTTCTAATCTTAATTGATTGTTTGCATTAAATGCATTGATTTCAATGTATATATTGATTTATGATTTGATGTAATCGGATAAATGATGGTACATTAATTTTAAAGTGATTGGACTAACAATATGCATTGATTTTAGTGTAAGCACAAAAAGTTATTGACAACGTACATTGATTTTTGTGTTATAGTAATTTAACCTATTAATATTGGAGAGCAAGAGAGACAAGGTATCATGTTTACTACAACAGCTCAAGCTAAAGATTTAAATGGTTTACGATTTAAATTTTCTTTTTCATATAATCAATATGAAAATATAACAAAAATAACAAGGGTGGAAATAAGAATAGTAGAAGAAAATAGTTTGAGATTGATCACAATGAAGACTATTTGTCACATGAGTACATTCTTATTATTCACATTTTCTATTTTTCAACACTATTATTGTGAGTTTGCAATCAAAAAAAATATTTCAACATTTTTCATCATTATAGTTATTAACAATATTTATTATTTCAACGAAGGTAACTAAGAAAATTAAAATTAAAATAACCAAGTTAATCATAGAAATATTTAAGATATTTAAAATGATTATATTAATATTTGATACATTTACATATTATTGATAAAATTAATCATATCTTCGATAGATTTTCGTTGGCAGCACACAACTGAAACCAACCTAGATCCATCTTAACTCCGGATCTAACCTCTTCTCATGTTTTGCACTCAAAAAAAAGGTTTACACCTCGAGAGATTTGATCCCTCTCGGTGCTTGATAGATCCAGAATTAAGATAGATCTAGGCTGATTATATTACCATTCAACTTTATATGATACACCACTCACCATCATCACAACATATGACGACTAGAAGAACTTAAAGACAACTCACTAAATCTAAGTTTGAAACAACCATTATCTATAGTCAAAACTTGCTGTGAGACGCTCTACGAGGAATATTTACCAAAGAATTTTACATACTTACAACAAGGGTCGTTATAACTCAACCATGTTAGCTTGAAACCAAAACGGTATCATTGGAGTAGAAATAGTTTTTATGCAATATATTTTGGGGGTTAGATTTTGAGTAGTATATTACATTAGTATGATTGCGTTCAAATGAATTACAAGATGTTCATACGATATCTTATAGAAGAGTGTTAGCTTTGACTCCCGTATGATTTTAATGTGTAAACTGTAAGGTTTAATAACTTTTTCGACTCCCCAAAATATCAAGAATAGTGTTAATGTGGAGGGAAATCTCACGAGTGTAGCTTCTATATAATAAAAGGGCGTAGAAGGTATGACAGTGATGCACTATCGTTTCAGATGCTTGTACAAATGGAAAGGAGGTTAGAATCAATTTAACAACTGAACTTCCACCTGCAAGTTGGTAGAGAGAATTGAAACGTGAACGCGAAAGAAGATAGTGGCAAACGAGACAGAGGACTCACAACAGCTCGTCGTTACCGGGAATAACAACGTGATAAAACAATTGGTTAATACATAACTTTCATCTTACTGAGCATCTATTTAAAAGAATTCTAACAACCAGGTCCCATAAGCTGCTCAAATGTAAAAAATAGTACTAAAAGCAGAGGATGCAAGAATCCCACCCATGTCTTCCGTCCATTATTTTGAACCGCCAATATGAATATGTTCACCAAGATACAATTAGTTTC
Organism: Pinus albicaulis; assembly: GCA_034641835.2. Classification (NCBI taxonomy): domain Eukaryota; kingdom Viridiplantae; phylum Streptophyta; class Pinopsida; order Pinales; family Pinaceae; genus Pinus; species Pinus albicaulis. Next base: position 1,070,968,933 of record CM076572.1, on the reverse strand, counting down.
AAGCTTCTGCGTAATTTCCGCAGACCTGGACATTTAGTTGTGGAGATTATCGCGAGAATCGTTTAGTTGTGAAGTCTGGTAATAATCATGCGTTGTTTCAGTCGTCGTTTTTGTTCGATGGAGATTGAAGATGACACGACTGCTGAGTCTTCGGTACAGTTACACGTAGAGACCAATACGTTGCACAGCTAGGGAGAAATCGGTAGAATTCAATGTAACGCTTTCCAACCATTTCCAACTAGGAGATCGTGCAAGAACTGTTTTCAGCGAATTGCTTATTTTATAAAGTGCATCGATCCATATTAAATCCTGATTTCCTGATTTTAGCAAGGTTTTGTTCTTCTGGGCTCCTAGCAACCTTTCATTATGATGACGATAACTTTGCACTTCCATCCTTAAATTCTTCATAGTTTTAACTACGTCTATTGGCTTCACTTTCCTTATATGCCCATTGGGTTATTTCTCTGCATTGTTCAAGCTGAGATTAAGACCTCTAACTTCCTCTTCAAAAAAGTAGCTCTTTGGGTGTTCTCTATTTCGCTGATTTTAACATTGACTTTGGATTAAGCTCCTTATACTCCTACCTGTACAAAATGTAATTTAGTATTTACGTTATACATTGTTATTCATTTCAATTTAGGAAAGAGCATTAACAAACTACTCCTAGACTCCCTTTAATAAACTTTCCAATGATTATACTCATGTCTTATTCTAATGTTTTAATTGAAAATTTTAGCTATATGAAATTAATATTTTTTCCCTTTTTTCACACTTGTTTCACTAGTTTAGCTAATCTCAAAGGCCAACATATAGTGTTGGGTATGTTGGCAATTGTTTTCATCGATGTCAAGTTTAGAGGGAGTCTATTTGCCTAATAGCCCTCTCAAAGAGCTCTCTAATGGTACATTGAATTTAATCTAACTCCCTAGTAGTGAAAACAAACTTAAGTTTGAAGTGATGTAGTTTGGGCACAATTCCATATGAGATAAGGCTCTGTTGTGTTTAGTATCCAACCATTCAAGGGACGAGCTAGGCAAATGTCGGATGGTGATTGAGCTTGGCGGATTCATCGAGAAAGCTAGACCCATCCAAGATGCACCACTAATATGGGCATTCGGGCCATCGGTAGTGCAATAGGAAAACATTCAAGAAAGTTGCCAAATCCATATTTTCCAACAACAAATAGAAGGTGGACCCTAGTAAAACATGGTAGCACACGTGGAAACAGGTGGAAAATAATGAAGTGGTAATACAATTGGCATCGAGATGGCAGTACAGGTGGAACCTAGGTGGCACCAAGAGGTAGCGATGTGGTACTATGTGGTCATGACACGTGGTAGGTCGATTCCACATTTTTCAATGGCCAAGTGTCCCCTTTTTTAGGTGACATGTGGTAGTGATGTCGCAACAACATGTCATGATAGGTGGTAGAGAGATGATGTGGTAGATGATGTGGTAGTGATATGGAAGATGATGTGGTGGCCTTGCGATTCAGGCTAGGAAATGGTTTTGTTAGAATTCACAGTGTTAAAGGGTTAATTTATTATCATCGTTTTTCAAGTCTAGAGGAAAAACACCATTCAGATATCTTGTTGTTCGGTGTGCGCACAACATGCACCATTGCTAAATGTCTGGATGCTAGATTCTCTAGGTACAACCCTTATCACAAGTTTCGAGGTGGAAATGGAACTTGCATCGAGGTTTTCAATGTTATTCTAGCCTTTGGGTGTATAGATTTGCAAGTTGTCGGTTTGTTGAGAATGAGACCTAACACTTAAATAAAGGTTTAAAAGTTTTATCTGGCCATTTGGAAATGTGATGGTAGAGTCTAGTATGAAAAGAACTAGGGACTTGATCCCAAATCCCTGGATCCAAGACATAGCCCGAGGTTTGAAAGATTTTTCTGGAAATTTGATCGTTTGATGGTGCAATCTAGTATGAAGGCACATGGGGATTGGATATCATATCCTGAGATTTATTTGGATGTGAGGACAACTAGGCCTACACCACATCTAAGAGCACAATACCAATTACAAGATGAAGAAGGACCAGGAAAAGTGTTATACTAGGAATTGAATAGGTTGGACAAGTGCACGACTTAGCACATTTTGACATTAGGCAATCACTTCTAGCCCTTGGTCACATGGTTCAAGAGGTTTAGAACTTAAGGGAAAAGATCATGAAACTTGAGGTTTAGGGTGTACAAAACAATTAAATTAATGAAATAAATGAATTCTAAATTGCAGCTGAATTTTGAAGTCTGTGGGTATGAAATAGAAATCAAACGACATAAATTTGAAGCATCTTAATGTGATCACATGATTTTGATGGCAAAAAATACTACAATAGAAAAGAAGTATTGTGGAAGTTTGTTAGTAGGAGAAAATTTGTAGAAAATTTATATCATGTAACTTCCGTTTGTGAAGAAACTAAGAGAGTGTGTGCATGAGAGTATTGGTAGAGGCTTAATTTGCTAAAAAAAAAATATGAAGTAGATATGAGCCTAAGTGTGCACGAGAGAGATGAGTATAGATTGAACGTGTAGATTGGATGAGATTTTGAAGTTGTTGTGTACAAAAAAATTTGTTGGTCTTGAGTGTTGAAGATTTATTTGGTGAAAAAGAGTTGTGTCCATGTGCAAAATTATAAGGGATGTAAGTCACTAAATCAAGTTGGTGGTTGCAAACCAGGGTTTGGAGTCTACTTTAGGTGAGGTCTACTTTAGGTTGGTAACTCCAATAGGTCAATAGCTGCCAACGGTGGGAGTTGGTGCTTGTAGCAAGTGGGTGCTTAAAAAAAAATAGGGTTGGATTATCATATTGTTTGGTTCCTACAAAACCAAATGTAAACTAAAGTTGGTACTTGCATTTACGTTAAAATTAAGAGAATATTTCTGGTTCTCTCCCATATGAGTTTCCACATAAATATGTCATGTCTAATTGCCTATGTGATTGATGGAATTTTGAACTTGAATGTGTTTTAATACTGAATAAATAGTTGTTAAACTCTATATAATAATGGTTCATGCCCCTACTCTTCTCAATATTATTTTGGTTTCCAACATATAGTACTAGTAAAGGAAAGCTTGGCAAGGAAAAAGGAAACATTTGTATCATGCATATATAACACCAGTGATGGTGAGTATACAACAATATTAATATTTGTGCTATGATCTTTAATCCAAATTTTATAGCAATTTGGGCTAATTTTAAACTTTGTTCTTTGTGAAATTCCTTGAAACATATCATTTTTAACCAAACTTGATGCTTCCAAGAAAAAAGAAAGACACAGAAAACAGGACAAAATTTCATGGATTGATGATAAGATAAAAAAATTAGTAGATAAAATTTTCCAAATTCATGATATAGGGTCTTTTATCCTCCTCTTAAATTTCCAAAAATTCTCAAATATTGGCCTCAAATAGTGCATATTGACTTATTTCTACGTCTCCTTTCTAAACCATTTCAAATATTTATACATCCATTAGGTAATTTCATCGTTGTTTCATTGGCCCACTATTAAAGCTTTATTAGGAAACATAGCTTTAACACTGAGCACCACCTTATTCATCAACAAAAGCACACCCATCTACATTTTTGAGAAATATAGAGCAAAAATGAGCAATCAAACTTACTAGCACTTTTAAATGCCTTCTCAATCAAGACCTAGCCATATAATCTCATCAGATTTTGAATTAATCTAATATCATTATTTTTATGGTACAAATAAGATTTTGAATCTAGAAATTTTTTTTGACTTAAATTTATCTTTGTGGATGTGGGATCCTTGCTAACATGGCATGACAAAGTCATGCTAATATGGAAATTTGTTTTTTCCATGTCATATATCACATCTATCATTTGGTAAATCTTTATCTTAAGACCAAAACCTTACATATTGCTAGTTTTCATGGCTCACCTTTATGATTTTCCCTCTCTCCTTTCTCACATTTGTTGGCCACCTACACCCTTCACCTTTTTCTATCGCTTGGAACCACCTTGAACACCAATGAGAAAATTGGTTCACACTTTGTCTAATGGGAATAGGTCGGGTATCCCCAACTTCCCATAACCTAGAATATTCCAACCCATAATCACGACTCTATGTTGTAGAATCTAATTCTGGAAATTCATAGTTTAATTTAAAATATGGAGTGAAACAGAGAATATAAATTTGGCTTCAACTTCACAAGTTCCATGAGAGAGACTTATCTCAAGCCTTTCAATCTCTATTCTCACCTCATTCAACTCACATGGGATTCACTGGAACACTTTGTACAACTGGCATCCCAAAATAGGCTTCCAAAATCTCATACTCAACCATAAAAAATGGTTGCATGTAGGCACTGTGAAATATTTTCGTAGCACCCCAAAAACTCTCTTTTCATATTTTGGGGAAGTTGAAATGCGTCACCCTTGCCCCAATTGACTTCCCAATCACATCTTCATGTCTTATATTATGTTATAAAATTAAATATTATGGAGAAATGCAACACATAAAATATGCAGAAAAAATACAAGCACACAAAACACATAAAACCAGAGAGACACAAATATACGTGGTTCACCTAGTTTGGGATACGTCCACCCTGAACAGCCAGTCCTTCCTTTCTATTATCCAGCAAAAAATTGAAGAGACAAAACCTACAACAGATCCGCTATAATATCCTCTGTTCTCTCTCACAGTCTCCCTATCTGTTTCTCGCTCTAAGAATACACACGTAATACACAGACGCAATATAATACCCTCATATATACAAGGGGGTTGCCTTATAGGGAAAAAAACCCTAATCTAAACATAACTTCTACCGTTAGATCATCCTCCTATGAACGGCCCAGATTGACTAGAAATTACTATACTTTTACAAGGCAATTTACATTTGTTTCTAGCTTCAAGGGCGCTTAGCTTCAAGGGCGCCGCCCCCAGCCCCCACCAGAGGGGCTCGGCGCCGCCGCCCCCCCGGACCCCCGATGGCACACCACTACGCAAGGCCGCCCCTTGTGTACATGGGTCCAATGCTGTGATACAAAGTAAACAAGATAATCAAAGCTCCACACTCCAACAATCTCCCACTTGGAGACTGATTGTAGCAACTCCACTGCTGCTTCATTTGCTGGAAAATGACTCCTCTTTAGACCTGGCTATTTCTCATTTTCATCGTCATCCTTGAAGACCAATTGAAATTGAGCATATTCTCAGCTTCTCCCTAGTTACAACTTTTGTTAGCATATCTGCAGGATTCTGGCTAGTGTGTATCTTTTCCAGCTTCAACTCTCCATCTTCCAATACTGACCATATGAAATGGTACTCGAGATGTATGTGTTTAGTCCTGGAATGAAATGCTGAGTTCTTTGCAAGATGAATAGCACTTTGGCTATCACTGTATAGTGTGCCCATATCATGCTTCTTACCCAATTCATCCATAAACCTTTGTAACCAAATCATTTCTTTACTAGCCTCCGTAGCAGCAACATACTCGGCTTCTGTTGTTGAAAGTGCAACAACACTTTGGATTTTTGAAACCCAACTGACAGTTGTTCCACCTACAGTAAATACATATCCTGTAGTGCTCCTCCTGTTATCTCTGTCACCTGCCATATCTGCATCAACATATCCCCGTAGAGCAATGTTTGAACCACCAAAGCATAATGCTTGATTTGTGGTACCTCTCAAATATCTGAGAATCCATTTTACTGCCATCCAATGTTCTTTTCCTGGATTATTCATGTACCTGCTTACAACTCCCACTGCATGTGAAATATCAAGCCTTGTGCAGACCATTGCATACATTAAGCTTCCAACTGCTGATGCATATGGAACTTTAGACATATAATCCATGTCTTCTTGGGTCTTTGGGCACATCTCCTTACTAAGTTTGAAATGGCTAGCAAAAGGTGTACTAACTGGTTTTGCATTGTGCATATTAAATCTTTTCAACACCTTTTCTATGTACTCATTTTGAGACAGTGTTAATTTACGATTTTTCCTGTCTCTAGTTATCCTCATACCAAGGATTTGTTTTGCAGCTCCCAAATCCTTCATTGCAAATGAATTTTCCAATTTTCTTTTGAGCACATTTATTTCCTGCATGTTAGACCCTGCAACAAGCATGTCCTCTACATACAATAACAATATAATATAGCTGCCATCATTTTTCCTTTTTAGATAAACATAATGATCAGAGTGACATCTAGTATAACCTTGTTCAGACATAAACTTGTCAAATTTTAGATACCACTACCTTGGAGCTTGTTTTAAGTCATACAAGCTCTTATTTAACCTGCACACCAATTTTTCTTTCCCTTTTACCTCATATCCTTCTGGTTGCTGCATGTATATCTCTTCCTCCAAATCTCCATGGAGAAATGTTGTCTTTACATCTAATTGTTCAAGATGTAAATCTTCCGCTGCTACAAGACTTAAGATAGTTCTGATTGAATTCATCTTAACAACAGGGGAGAATATTTCATCAGAATCAATACCTTTCTTCTGTGAAAACCCCTTCACCACAATTCTAGCTTTGTACCTCTGTTTTCCTCCATCTTCTTCCTTCAGCCTGTAAACCCATTTATTCTACAATGCATTTTTACATGCAGGCAACCTGACTAAGTCCCAAGTCTAGTTATGCATTAAGGATTCCATCTCTTGTTCCATGGCTAGCTACCACTTCTTCCTTCTTTCAACCTGCATTGCTTCTTCATAACATTCAAGTTCACTAGAATCAGTCAGCAATAAATAATATAGTGAAGGAGAGTATCGTTCAGGGGCTCTACTTATCCTGGTAGATCTTCTAACACCACTTTCAGGTGTTTGAGGTGCCTGTTGCTGTTGTGGTGGTTGTTGCTGCTGTGGTTGTTGATTATTATTATTTTCAAGCACCTTTACTTTTTTCAGATATCTCATCAAGAACCGTGTATTCCTTGCTTTCTTTTTCCTGTTTCTTTTCCTGCAACTGATTCTTATACAAGACCTTTTCATTGAATATTGCATCTCTGCTCCTAATGATTTTGTGATTTTCATAATCATATAAGCGATAACCAAAATCATTAGCACCATATCCAATAAAGGTGCATTTCTTCGATTTTACCTCAAGCTTTGTTCTGTTTTCTTTATTAATATGTACAAAGGCCTCACAACCAAAAGGCTTTAAAAAGGAGTATTTTACCTTTTTACCTGTCCATGCTTCCTCTATAATACCACCATCCAAGGAACTTGAAGGCCCTCTTTTTATTAGATAAATAGCAGTATCTACAGCATCTGCCCAAAATTGTAAACGCAATCTTGCATGCAATCTCATGCACCTTGCACGCTCCATGATTGTTCTGTTCATCCTTTCTGACACACCATTTTCTTGTGGTGTTCTTGGAACTGTCTTCTCTCTACAAATTCCATGCTTTGAACAGTACCTATCAAACTCTTTGCTGCAATATTCACCTCCATTGTCCGATCTGAGACACTTCAACTTCTTTCCTGTCTCAATCTCAACCAAAGCTTTCCATTTCTTGAAAGTATCAAATACATCAGATTTATTCTGAATACAATAAATCCATGTTTTCTAGGTGCATCATCAATAAAAGTAACATAATAACGAGAGCCACCGAGAGATGATACCTGAGCAGGTCCCCATACATCTGTATGCACAAGCTCCAATTTTTTTCTCTTCTTTTCTTTCCCAACTCTGAGAAATCTGACTCTCTTTTGTTTTCCATAAATGCAATTTTCACATAAATCCAAATCAACATTCTTCAAACCTAGCAACAAATTTCTTGAGTGAAGAATCTTCATCCCCTTCTCACTCATGTGTCCGAGCCTATGATGCCATAATGCCGCATCTGCTCCTTTGGAAGTTAAAGCATTAACAGAGTTAGAAATACCATTGCATAAATACAATGTACCAACCTTTTCACCTTTTGCTATTACCAGCGCTCCTTTGGTGACCTTCCAAGTTTTATTTGTGAATGTTGTCACACAACCTTCACTGCCTAACTACCCTGTTGAAATCATATTTTTCTTCAGATCTGGAACATGCCTTACCTCCTTTAGTAGCCATTGGTTTCCATTCTGTTGTTTTACAAGAACTTTACCCATTCCAACAATTTTACAGGGTTTATCATCACCCAAACGAACTTGTCCAAAATCTCCCTGAACATAGTCATGAAAGTATTTCTTATCAAGTGTGGCATGGAATGAAGCCCCTGAATCTACAACCCAAGAATCAGTAACATTTTCAAAAGAAAGAATCAAAGCATATTGTAACACATCACCTGTCACATTTGCTTCATGATTGTTTTCTTGCTGTGTGTCTCCTTATTTTCCCTTTCGAGATCTACAGTCTTTCTTTAGGTGTCCTTTCTTTCCGCAATTCCAACACACTATCCCCGATCTGGACTTGGATCTGCCTTTCCTTGATTTACTTCTATATCCTGAGCTATTTCCTCTTTCCATTATTTTTCCCCTAGAATCTGCACTCAAAGCATTACCTGATGTCTCACCGGAGCTTTTCCGTCGCATTTCCTCGCTAAGGATAACACCAACAACATCATCAAACTTTAAAGTACTAGATCCAGAGACAGAGTTACTAATGGCCATAACTAAACCATTCCAGCTTTCTGGTAATGAGCACAAGAATAACAGAGCTCTAACTTCATCATCAAATTTTACCCCTACAGAACTTAACTGGCTGGTAACTGTATTAAATTCATTTAAATGGTCTGCAACATATCCACCTTCCAACATCTTCATATTAAATAGTCATTTCATAAGAAATACCTTGTTTGAGGCCAAGGTTTTTTCATATAGTTTTGCCAACGTCTACATCAAACCCTCTGTTGTTGTTTCATTCGAAATATTGAAGGCGACTGACACCGCAAGACACAACCGTACTGTTTCGAGTGCCTTTCTATCAAGAATGTTCCATTCCGCGTCTGTCATGGCCGCCAGATTCTTTTTTTTTCCGCTCAATGGTAGGTACAGATCTTTCTGATACAGATAATCTTCCATCTGCATCTTCCACAGTGGGAAGTTTTGGCCGTTAAATTTCTCGACCCTAAACTTACCATCGTTTGCCATTGCTCCCACTCGAACCAGGAACCCTTCTTTCCTGCGATTTTATCAGCCAAATATACCTTCGGCTCTGATACCATTTGTTAGAAAATTAAATATTATGGAGAAATGAAACACATAAAATATGCGGAAAAATACAAGAACACAAAACACATAAAACCAGAGAGACACAGATATATGTGGTTCACCCAGTTTGGGCTACGTCCACCCCAAACAGCCAGTCCCTCCTTTCTATTATCCAGCAAAAATGAAGAGACAAAACCTACAGCAGATCCGCTATAATGTCCTCTGTTCTCTCTCACAGTCTCCCTCTCTGTTTCTCGCTCCGAGAATACACACACAATACACAGCCACAATACAATGCCCCTCATAAAAGCGACGGGTTGCCTTCTAGGGAAAAAAACCCTAATCTAAACATAAATTCTACTGTCAGATCATTTTCCTAATGAACGACCCAGATTGACCAGAAATTACTATACTTTTACAAGGAAATTTTACATTTTTTTTAGCTTTGGGGGCACTGCCCTCGAAAACCCCCGCCAGGGGGGGGCTCCAAAAAGCATTGCCGCCCCCCTGGACCCCCCACGGCAGCAATCAATTACGGGCGGCGTTGCCGTCCCTTTTAAGGTATAGGGGTCCAATGTTGTGATACAAAGTAAACAAGATAATCAGGCTCCACACCCAACATATTACCTATTAACATTCCACATGAAATCACACGCCTTTCTTCAAGGGGATTTTCATACTAACTCAAATTTACCAGTCACAAACAAATGCAAAGGGTTTTGACAACAACAAAGCAGGATGCTCTAGTTTTATCTATATGATTGTACCTATAATGCTCAATCGTGCAAAACATAATATATAGGGAGGTTTTCTCTATTATCAAGTGCACCATTACTAATTGTACGGTAATTTATAACCAACAATCACATCATATTTTGTCAATAGGGCATGACTGCATCTGAACAATGGTATTTTATTATACTTTAACAACACCCAATCACCACAAAATCACCTAATACAACACATAGGTCATTCCTTCACAGTTTTTTTGAACCATTCGAACAAATCACAAATATTTATGGCTTCAATATGCAAGTTATTAATATAACTAGATGGGATAAGAACACACTTTCAAGGATAAGAAATACACTGAGATCAAACCAAAATGGAACACAATCCATGAGACAGTGATGGAAACAATTCTTCCCCACACAAATTCTAACCCATACGCATAGGTAAATATATATTCAGTCCCAAACAACACTTGAACAAGGAATCAATCTTGTACCTAAGGCATACAACTACCACATTTTACAACATACTCAGATTCTTAATAAGTGCAGACAAAAAACTTCATTAATGATAGACAGAGAGAGAAAAATACAAAAATAGAGGCACATAAACACATTTTCTCGTTAATCACATTCAATTAACATTAAATTAGTAATTTCTACAATGTGGGCAGGCCAAAGTCTCACCCGAGGTAGTATGGGTGGGTGCTGGAACTAGGTTTACCCTCGGAGAGGGTAGGTAAGTCAAGAAGAGCTGAGTTCACCCTGATTGAGACCCAATCTGGTATCACGAAGCTTATATTCCCTTTTCATCCACGTGCATAATAGCAATATTACTCACAGAAATCAATAGATCAAGAATTCATATAACAATACACAACTATTTCAGATATTATTGTATGAAGCAAGTGGAACAAACGCAGATCACAGCACAAATAAGTACAAAATTATGTTTGCAACTTAAAATAATAACATAAAAACATATATTAAGTAATCAAGACATCACAGATTCATATCACAGTAATTTTAGTGGATTTAGACATGCAACAATACTTCCGCATTCATTAATCTTCCAGATCTACTTATAAAACCCCAAAAACCCAACCTGCGCATAGAGAAGTAGGGTTTGCACATAGTAAGACAGAGGCCCTCCACGCACACAGTAGTAGGAGTCCTTACCCAAAAACCCTGATCATATCTATCGATTTTCACTTAGCAGCAATCTCTTATCATTCTTAGCTTCTCCTACAACTCAAAAAGGTTCAACTACTTATACTATTTTAGCCTATGCATCCAATGGTCTGCAAACCATGGTTTGTGGAATCTTGGTCTATCCTTGACCCACTTAAAATTCTTTAGGGGCTTTTACCCACCCCATAACCCCTGCGTTAGACTAAATATAATCAAAATTATACAAAATGGACCAATTTCACAGCTTTGTAGGAGACCATGTTCCAATAGTCCCCCAGCACAATCTTGTGACTCGTCCCAAGTAACTGTGCCGGTAGGTTCATCATTGACATCTTCACAGCTGCTCCGACCCTATAGTCATTTGATCCGATATGGTTTGAGCCAACTACCATTGACATATCCTGGTAGTACATCACTGCGCAGGGTAGCCAGCCGAACATCTCCTCCGTCCGTGATTTCCTTAACAGTATAGGGGCCAAGCTAGTGTTGCTGGAACTTCCCTAGATGTTTCGAAAATTGGCTATTGTATAAGAGGACCAATTCATCCCACGTGAAGGTCTTTTCGCAAATATTTCAATCGCGTCAGGCTTTATCGGGGCCCTTATGCACCTGTTGATGTAAATTAGCCTGGAACTGATCTTCCTCCAAATCCATAAGCTATGCTAAGTGGTCCTCCATGATGTCATGGTCCACCATGTTCATCACTGCGGCGATACTTACACTAGGAATAATGTACTCCATTGGCATACTGGCCTCCTTGCCATAGACCATCCTAAAAGGAGTTTTCCCAGTCAAATTTTTGCAGGTGGTTCGATAAGCCCAAAGAATCGCTGCGATCAGCATTGCAGACCTTTTCCAGTGCTTGCTCCAAGATTTTGTTAAAGGCTTCAACTGCACCATTTTCCTATGGGTGATACAGTGTGATTTTTTCATGATGGATTTAGAACTCTGTGGTAAAAACCTGGATTGTTTAGTTAATGAAGTGCATGCCCCTGTCGCTCATGAGGATCTTTGGACACCCAAATCTGGTCAAGATCTGTTAAAAAATAAAATACGTAGTGGTATCCATAGTGTTAGCCATCAGTAAATTTTTGTCATAGAAAATGATGGCTAAAACATATCTTGAGCCTTCAAGAGAGTATTTTCACAGAAAATTTCTCATTCTTGAAGCCTTTTGGTGATTTCTAACTTAAGAGTAATCTTCACTGCTGTTTCATTCAAAAACTCCACCAAGAAACCCTGATGATACTAAAAGAGAATATTTTTTAGGCCAATTTCCATCAGTTCCTATGCCTGTTTCACTAATTTTTCCCTTCATATATCCTTCATTTTCCTCTGAAAAATACCTCCTTTCCTCTCATTTGTCCTCTATTCCCTTTGAAAAAACCCATTTTTCACTCGTCATTTCACCTAAAAATCATTTTAACCTATAAAATTCCTTTTTTTGGGGTCAAAAACACTCTTTTCTTCCAATCGGAACCTCAAAACACTAAAAAAACACACTTAAAACTTGTTCCACCCCTTTATATTAAAATATAGATTTTTTAGCTCCTTTGGGCTTAGCCTCCTTTCCTTATCCGCCATAAAACCAAGGCGCTATGACCAAGCACCTAGCCGCTATCCCCTTCCCCTCTGCTCCTAGTCATCTTATCTCCCCACGGGATCACTTCCCAGCGCCTTCCCTTAAGCCCTTCCCTTACCTTTTATTTTCCCCACTACCTTTGTCAAAACCCCGAGATAATCCTAGCCATAGATCTTTCCGATCCAACGACGATGAACAACCTCCCTCATCCCTCCTCTTATCCCTTTTTCCCTAGCCCTTCACACCCCACTTCTGGTCCCATACTCCTCCATCAGACCCTTCCCTTCCTTACCCTTTAAGCCCCCTTCCCTTTGTTTTTCCCTTTTCCTACTTACCAAACCTTGGAGAAATCTCAGCCGTAGATCATAGGCCTCAAGCCTTGATCTGACGGCCACCATGCTTCCCCTCTCACCCTCAATTCTTCCAACCGATATCTATCCATCCACCCTCACAATCGATCTACTCCATAGATCTTATTGATCTAACGGTTCCCGTTTAAATCGATACCCAACGCTGCCGATTGACCATCCCACTACCAAAAAAAGGAGCTGAAACCATCATTATGGCCCACCTCCCACTACCCTGCCACTTGTCCAATCCCCTCTTGACACCTGGATCCCACTAAAACCCTCGCTCATGCACCTTTCCCCATCGCACTCCTCCCTCACCATTGGATCTACACCACCTCTTCCAATGGTCCACATCACGTTTTGTGCGGTTTTCTGTGTCAAGATTTAACGAGCCAAAGTCACACGAAACTACTGGTTTCATAGAGGATGCGTGTCGCGCAATGTATGGAATTGTGTTCGATCGCGTCAAAATCATTTACCACCTGAATGTCGCACGAAAACCGCCGATGGTTTTCGCAAAACCACCAAGCCATATTTCGTGCCCAAATTCAAATTTTAAACCTGGTTTTCGTAGGTTTCCTCCATGGAACCTCTTACTGCATACAGTTTCCCCTCATATCCTGCTCCTCCGCCTCTGCCAGCCTCTAAAGCAGTTTTTCAAAATACCGCAATGTTTTATTAACGTTCTTATTGGTTTTTTACAGGATTCGATGGCAGTTCTAAAGGCGAAAGGCCTTCTCATGATTCATAATGAAACAGGGCTAGAGGTGAGTACCTTCATGGCCCAAACAATGATGAAATCATAAAAAATGGGGGAGTTTCCAGGATCTGTTTCATGGTTTGACCAGTGCTTCACAAGCATTGGTCATATTATGAATCCTCCACATACTAAAGCCACCTGTTCATAACATAAAAAGGGAAAAGACAGTGAAGCTTAAATTTAAAGGGTTAATACATAAATATTAAAGATCGAAGAGCTTAACCCGACAGTTAAGGACAAAGCACAATTAAATATGATTAAAGGAACAGGCCTAAAACATGAAACCAAAGCCTAATTCAGTTTAAAAGGACAAAAGACAGATGACTAAAGCCAAATAATTTAAACAGTCAGAAAACGGACAATTGAAGACCGAAGAAGAATAAAGAAGGCATGACCAGCCTTAAAGCACAAAATCAGAGTTAAATCAGTGTTTTAAAGTATTATGACGGACATATCAGTAAAGAAAGCCTCCAAATGCCACATCAGTGAGGAGATAAATCCTCAATAAGACAGAAATGACACCTGCCAGCTGATTTCACCTCAAAAGCATACACAATAAATGCACAGTCAGATATATTTCTGAAGACAACTCATAAAGTAATTGCGGGCCTAGCAAAGGCCCTCAAAGTCAACAAAAGTAACATAATTAGATAATATCAGATAAAATCAATTAATAAGAGTGCATACATATCATTTCTTCTCCACTGGGCCTCCCAAAGTCCAAGAAGCACTTACTCTTCATTAATTGAACAAACGAACTCTTCTTACACTCCACCTCCTCATTCTTCTATAAAAACTCCAGCAGGAGCACATTGTAAAGGGTTGGGTTTTGAATACTTATCAAGTGTAAATATTTATTCAGGCTGTTGAAGCTCTGTCTTTTAATTGAAGAAAGAAGGCTGAGATGAGAAGTTTGAATCTATAAAGACCTACTGGACTTGAATATTGTAACTGGTTTGAACATCAAATATACAAGATGATTTATGGGATCTTGTTCTATGTCAACGGTGATGTGTTTTTCACTGTAAATTGTTATTTTTCTTATGTTTTTCATACTATCCATTTTCTCTGATAAAGAACAACAAATATAGATTAGGATTTAATGTAATAGTACCCTATTTCTCACTGATAATTCTTTATCTTAATGTCTTCTTCTAATTTTGTTTCAATGGAAATTCAATAGAGTATAACCAGTGAAGTGTTGGTAAGCCCATGTTTCTTGAGTATAACTTGAGAAATTGTCTTTGAAAGATTCCCTAAGAGTATGCCAAAAGCAGGCTAGATTCAAAGTTCTTACCTGATCTTAGGCTACTTTTTATATTCATCTTGAATGTTTTCCTTTGAGAATATGCTGAAAGCAGACTAGGTTAAAAGTCCTTAGTTGATCTTAAGCTATTCTTTGTTTTAAATGTTTTCCATTGAGAATATGCTGAAAGCAGGCTACGTTAAAATTGTTTACTTGATCTTAGGCTATTCTTTGTTTTCTTATATATTTGCTTCTTTCACTCACTTTTGATGTTTCATACCATATCTCAATCTAAAAATATCCTTTGATATAGATGACTTGCCCCATAGACAATACTTGAAACTTGTTGTGCAATTAAATCCTTTTGTGAGTTCATAGTCCAATGGATTGATATTGTTTCACACCTGTCCTATCAGCTGAACCATTCCGTCAACCTGCTCATACCTTTACCCTTCAAAATACTTCCTTCATTTTGATGATATCTCACCCAACCAAAAACAAACAAAACCCTTGTACTTCATAACTAGCCTAATATCATATCATAAACCTTAAAGAAATATCTTTGAAAACACTTATATAGAGAGATCCCTCTCTGAATCTAGGAGGGCTATATCATAGGATTCCAAAGTGGTTTTGATGTAGGCTCTGCAGCGTTTTTTCTTCCCAATATTGCAAATTACGGAGACCTAACATATTGGCGACCATACTAGGGAGAAACAATATTGAGTAATAGATAACGTCACAACTCAAAGAACCCCTATTTTAAATGAAAAAAGTGTCACCAAGACGGGTTATTATGGATTCTTGATGGTGAACAACAGCCAAACCTTGAAAATAAGTAAAAATCCTTCACTTGGCGACTCCATTGGTATTCAATAGGCCTACTAAACCCACTAGTTTTTCCTAAAGACTCCACTTGGAAAAATTCACCATAACATCATGAAAAATCAGTTAAGAAGACTTTGAGAATTGAGTTTTCTTTGAAAAAGATTAGTTAGCCTCTTAAAGACTATCATATTTAGCTGAACTTTTCTCATTATTGGGTCTAAAAACACCATACAGTGGCTTCTAGAAGAATTTATACTAGAGCCTATCCTGACCCAAATTCTCTTGAGATATTTGATAATCCAGAAAGTGTCCTTAGGAAATCTCATAAATCCAAAACTTTAACTGTTGTCAGACAAATTCAAAGAGCTAACTCTATCCCTGAAAATCTCTCAGCTCTGCAAGATACACAAGTTGAATTAAGAAATCCATTCAGAAACCACTATGGTCTCCACACTCACCCCAACATAGTGGTGAACATATTGGTAGTAGAGAAACCACTCCACCTAACCTTCATTTCATTCATAACTTTGGTTTGTTTCATCCTAGATCTACTCAATAATATCTTGCTGGTCCAAGTACTTCTGTTATCCATACACACACTATTCAAACTACTCCATTCCATCCTCCCTCTCCTATCATAAACCCTCCACTTGTAAACCCCCCATTTATCCCACAACTTCCTATCATGGCAACATGGTATGCTCCTCTAGTCCTTCCTTTACCCTTAGTCAATTTGCCTTAGGACTATGAGTCCAAAATTCCCCATTTCACTGGAAGTGAACCCATTACTGTTCAACAACATGTAGACAAGGTAAATGATGCCTTTGATTATATGGAAATAGAAGATGAGACCATTAATATGAGAATATTTGCCCAAAGTTTACGAGGATAGGCCAAGAAATGGTTTAAGGGTTTAACTCCTGATAGTATAAATGATCTCCCTTCTTTACATAAAACGTTCATAAACAAATGGGAAATGAGGAAGAACCCTCTCCAAATACTTTCAGATTACAACAACCTCAAGAGAAACCCCACGGAAAGTGTTCAAAATTATTGCACTAGATTTAATAGTGTTTATAATGCATTACCCCAAGAGTTAAAACCTCCACAAGGCTCAACCTTGGCCAAGATTCCTTAATGATTTGATCCTCAAATGGCCTATCAGCTATGAGAAAGGGACCCCTTAACTTTCAAAGATATGCAGAGGGGAGCCTTAGGTGTAGAAGCAAATCGGATTGAAAAGAGAGCTAGAATGAAGGCTGAGAAGAGGGTATCTTATAAGGATGAAGCTGCACCTTCCACATCTGACTCAAAATTGGAATGAATGATGGAAAATATGATGGAGAGGATGAGCATATATGAGAGAGCTCAATCCATAGAAAACCAACCAGCTCCTCAAAATAGAAACCAATCCCAAAACCAAAATCAGAACTTTAGAAGAAATCAACCTCAGAATAGACAAAGAGATGTTGATCAATAGATCAGACCTCCTTTCCAAGAAAATTATGTTAATGAGGATGAAGAAACAAATGAAAAAACAGAGGATGATCACATAAACATGTTGGGAGTAAGGAATGAGGATTTTGATTTCGTCATTGAAAGAAATCAAGGTCTATATACACCCTATGATGACAGAAGACCAAAAACTAATTAATGTGAACTAGATTTTGAAAATGCCATTAAAGGGGTGCCCAAACAATATGACCTAATAAGTAAAAATAATAAAGAAACTCTCAAGAAGAAAACCTCTGATAATTCGGCCAAAAACAACCATGTAAATACTTCCAAAAACATAACATAAAACCATAAAATATTGGCTAAAAGTTCTGATCCAAACAAGGGAAAAAACACACAAATCAATGAAAAACAAAGTGGTGACCCTAGCAGCGCTAGCACTTCAGCTAATTCTCTTGAAAAAACCATTTTAACTGTTGTAAATAGTAGAAATCAGCAAGATTATTTTGCTGATAAAGAAGTGACTAACAAGGCTAAATAAAACATTTTGAAAAATCAGATTCTCTTTAGTCTAGAGAATGAAAGTGCTAAAATCAAAATCTCTGTCCCACTCACTGAGTTAGTCACTCAAAATGTATATAGAGGTCAAGTTTTGAAAGCCTTGAACATAGAATATGTTCATGACACTGTTAACTTAAATGATGATACACCAGAGCTTCTGTTTGGTCCAAATATTGAAGGAAAATTTCAAGAAGGAACTACCCCTCCATTCTATGTCAGTATGAATATCCATGATAAGATTTTGCACAATGCTATTCATGATTCAGGGGCTTCACACAACCTCATGCCCAAAGTAATCATGGAGAGATTAGGCCTTGAGATAACTAGACCATACAAAGATTTATATTCTTTTGACTCCAGTAGAGTAAAATTCTTAGGCCTTATCAAAGATATTTGTGTAAACTTGACCCAGATCCCAACGAAATGCCTAGTGATGGATGTGGTAGTGGCTGATGTGCCCCCAAAATATGGCATGCTTGTTTCAAGATCTTGGGGTGCTAAGCTGCAAGGTACTAAGCAGATGGATATGATTTATGCCACCATCCCTGTCTTCAGTCAACCTAGAAGACTCTATAGGGAAAAACACATGAAATATATGGTCAGTAGTCAAGAAAGACCAAAAAACTCCCCTCTCTATTATATACATACTAATCTTGACTCATTCATTCTTTATAATGATGAGATTACTAATGAGTAATAATTAGTAAATGAAACATCAACCAAGATAGTGGCCACTCCAACCCCTAACATAGTGACAACCATAGATAAAGAGGAAAAAATGGAGAAAACTAAATAACAGTTTGCTAATTCAAAAAATCATAGCAAACAAATCACAGGTCTTGAGCATCAAAACAATCATAAACATAATACCAATCGTGGAAATCAAAGAACAAATCCTCAAAACATTGAAAATCTTGAGGAACAAAACAAAATTCAACATGAGGTAGACCTACAAGAACAACACAGTGATAGCTATAATAAAAAATATAGAGAGGATATTGATGATAATTCTGAAAACATTCCTCTTTGGAGTATGATTTTTGATGGATCTTGTTCTAAAACTGGTGCAAAAGCAGGCATATGGGTGCATAACACTGAAAAAAATCATGTTGAGGGTCATTCCCATATATTAAACTTCTAATGTACAAACAACATAGCAGAGTATGAAACTCTCCTTTTAGGCCTGCATTTATTGAAGAAATTACAGGCCAAAAGATAAAAGTTTATGGGGATTCAAAATTCATAATTAGACAAGTAAATGGGGAATATACTGCTAAACATCCCAGACTTAGAGCCTATAGAGATGATGCCGTGGACTTGTTGAAAACCTTTGCTGAATTCCAACTTACCTTTGTCCTAAGGAATCAAAACATTCTTTCTAATGGATTAGCCTTTGCTTCTAGAACTTGTCTAACACCTTATGAAACCAAGCAATGCACCACCCAGGATAATGAAAAATACTGGCAAGTTTTTGATGGAGATAAACAAATAGAAGAATTCCTACAACCAAAAATGAATTTGAAATAACAAACTTAGATTCAAATTATGAACAAGACTGTCCTACCGAAGAATACCCACTTTTGGAAGAAGAAAAATCTCCTGAGATTGCTGACATAAATATGTTAACCTATGAACCCAAAATTACAACAGAAAATATCACAGATTTAGAAAAAGAAGACTTAGAAGTACTGCAATCTAAAAATCAAAGTCTGCCAAAGGGATTCGTCCCATTAGAAGAATTGTTTGACTTGAATGATGTTGCCAAAAAGCCAAAACTGGAACCTATTGAAGCTGAAATGGAAGAATGCAACATAGGCAGTGAGGAAAAACCCAAAATGATCAAACTGTCTAAAACACTACCAGCTCACATTAAATTGAAATACATTGAGATGTTTAAATAATTTTCTGATGTATTTACATGGAGTTATGAAGATCTAAAATCAAATGATACAAAATAATCCAGCATAAGATACCTCTCAAAGAAAACCAGAAGCCTTTTAAACAAAAATTGTGCAGAATCAACCTTGTTCAATTACCTCTGGTAGAGAAAGAAATTAAGAAAATGTATGATGCTGGAATTATAGTTCCTATGAGATACTCAGAGTGGGCATCTATTCTTGTATATGTTAGGAAGAAAACAAGAGAAATAAGGCTTTGCATTGACTTTAGAAACTTAAACAAAGCCTCATTAAAGGACAACTACCCCTTGCCCAAAATGGATCATATCTTACAAAGGGTAGTCGGTTCTAAAATAATTTCTTTACTAGATGGCTTCTCAGGTTACAATCAAGTATTGGTACATCCTGATGATCGACTTAAAACAACCTTTACTACTCCTTGGGGTACTTTCATGTATTTGAAAATTCCCTTTGGTTTAATGAATGCTGGTGCCACATTTCAGAGAGCCATGGATATAGCATTCTCAGAGGAAATAGGTCACTTCATAGTGATTTACTTATATGGCATCATTGTCTATTCTAAAACAGATCAAGAACACCTTATACATTTGAGAAAATTGTTTGAGAAATGCAGAAAATATGGGTTGTCCTTAAATCCAAAGAAAACATTATTTGGTCTCCAAGAAGGTAAAACTCTTGGATATATCATATATGAAGAAGGAATAAGGATAGAACGAAAGAGAATTGATGGTATATTGCAAATCAACCATCCCAGAAACATCAAGGAACTTCAATATTTTATTGGGAAGATTAATTTCTTGAGAAGGTTCATCCCCAATTTAGCTGAACTCCTTAGAAACATGACAAACATGCTTAAGAGAGAAGAAGGATTTAAATGGATCTTAGAATCAAAGAAATCATTTGAGATGGTAAAACAAGCACTTACCGAAACACCAGTTCTCATTAGTCCTGATTTTACAAAATATTTCTTCATTTTTTCATTTTTATCAAAACACATAGTAGCTGTTGTCCTATTACAAAAAAACTTGAAGGGACAAGAGCAGCCAATTGCATTTTTCAGCATGGCATTAAGAGATGTACCTCTAAAGTACAATATAATGTAAAAACAAGCCTCTTCCTTGGTCAAAGCCTTAAAAGACTTCAAATTTTACATTTTACATTTCCAGATTATAGCATTTGTGCCTCATTCAGTTGTAAAAGACGTATTGACCCAAGATCCAGATGGCAAAAGAGGAAAGTGGATTGCTATAATTTTAGAATATGACTTAGAAATCAAACCCACTAAGCTCATAAACGGTCAAGTTCTAGAAAAACTTATGGCTGAATCCAACTTTCAAGCTCTTAATATAAACATGTTTAATGCATTAGATGAACAGGAGGAGTTGACAACTCCAATTATTGAAGATCATTTTCTGAATTCATCTTTTTATGCTGATATTTTATATGTTTTTCTCAATCTTTAATGCCCCTCTTGGTTGGTCTAAAACAAAGGAAATATTCTTAAAGTTGAAAGTTGTAAATTACTGCATTTTGGATAAATGTTTATATTGGAAAAATGCTAGTGGATTATTGCTTAAATGTTTTCCTTAGAATGATGCAGATAAGATCAAGCATGAGTTTCATGAAGGATAATGTGGATGCCACCTATACTGGAATTCAAATTCTAACAAAATCCTTAGAGCTAGTTACTACTGGCCCACCCCCTTTCAAGATTTCCACAAAATGATTACTACCTGTCACAAATGCCAAATTTTTAAAGGCAAAAGAAATCTGCTTCCCTTACCTCTGCAACCAATCACTGTTGAAGCCCCTTTTCAGTAGTGGGGTATAGACTTCATTGGGGAAATCCACCCTACCTCATCTTCCCAACATGAATGGATCCTCACAGCAACATACTATTTTACCAAATGGATAGAATCCATCCCATCTAGGAATGGCATAGACTCAATCATCATTTCTTTCCTTGAAAACCATATACTGTCTAGATTTGGTTGTCCTAGAAAGATCATAACTGACAATGCTACCACATTTGGGTCTAAAAATATGGTAGAATTCTGTCATAAATATTAGATTATATTGGGTCATTCTACAACATATTACCCTCAAGGTTATGGGTTGGCAGAATCCTCAAATAAAAGTTTGGAAAACATAATCAAGAGGTTGCTGGAAGATAACAAAAAAATCATGGCACAATAAGCTAGTACATGCTTCATGGGCAGACAGACTAACAATTAAAAAATCAATTGGAATGTCTCCCTACCAGCTAGTTTATGGAATTGATGCAATTTTTCCATCCAGTTTAGGAGTGCCAGTCATGAAGTTGTTCTAGGAAGTACAGTCTGAAGATAATGATATGAAAAGAAAAATACACTATACTATACATATACAACAAACCAGGGAGGAAGTATACATCAGACCACATGAACTACAAGAAAACATCAAGAAGTTGTTTGACAAAAGAACCAAGGCAAGTGATTTTAAGATTGGTGATAAAGTATTGAAATGGGATTCAAGGAGAGAAGATAAGGGAAAACATGGAAAATTTGATTACTTATGGCAAGGCCCTTATCTTATTAAATATTCTATTGGAAACAATGCATTATTTTTACAAGAATTGGATGGGGTTGAATACTTTGGAGGTCCTGTCAATGGCAGGGTTCTCAAACATTATTTCTATTAACTGATATTTTAAGTTTCCAAGTTTTTTTGTTCATTGTGTATAACACTGATTTTAAATTTGAGAAAAGAAATACAAAAACAATAGAAAAAGAGAAAAAGAGGGCAGAGATAAAAGAAGAAAGGTATAACCCCATACCAAAAAATAAAGGAAAAATCTGAAAGTGTGCAAGCTTAAATGCCACTACTTGAGAAGAGCACTGCTATTTAGTCATAGAGCCTAATCATGATTAGATAGATTTAAATTTACTGCTGATAAGTTAGTGAAGAAGATTTTCCAAAATTTTTAATCTTGGCTTATCAGTAGATCAGATTAATATAGAAAGAAATGACTCTAATCAGACTAAAATCTGAGCCGAAGAAAAAGAAAAATAATGGTTCTAATACACTGAAAACTTGAACCAAAGAAATAAAAAGAAAGGATGACTCTAAACAAATCAAAATCTGAGTCATAGGAAAGAAGAAGTGATGTTTTAAATTTTCAGATCTTAAGCCCTCACAATTTTGTTTTGAAAATTTTCAAATAAAGTCTATGTGCAACTTGTACATACAACCATAGACACCATAGAAAATCAGATAGTTTAGTCCTGGTTTGATTGTGTTTTAATTTTTTGTTTTAAAATATAGAGAATAAAATATGACAGACAGTTTAATCTTGGTAGATAGTAGCTTAGGTAGAGAATTAATGAGTTCAATTGCTTAATCTAAACTCATGGAGGAAATAAGGGTAGAATTAGATTAATTTTCTACTTTCAATAAAATAATAAAATGTTGATGTCAAAGGTTTGCAATTCCAAGTGCACCTTATGAAGAAAAAATGCTAGGAAAAGTAGGCTGTGTAGGTAGAATTTTTGGGAGAAATTAGTTTGCTGACATAAAGTAATGATCATCTTCCTAAGCAGCATGATCAAGGAAGAAAATTTTGTCAATGGATAAGGCACGGGTCTACATTTCAGAGATCAATTTTTGAAGTTCTTGACACCTCCAAGGAGCTGCCATCCCCAAGTGGAGCCACTATTAGCCATCAGTAAATTTTTGTCATAGAAAATGATGGGTAAAACAGATCTTGAGCCTTCAAGAGATTATTTTCACATAAAATTTCTCATTCTTGAAGCCTTCTAGTGCTTTCTGACTTAAGAGTAATCTTCACTGATGTTTCATTCAAAAAATCCACCAAGAAACCTTGTTGATATCAAAAGAGACTTTTTTTGAGGCCATTTTCCATAATTTCCTAAGCCTTTTTCACTCATTTTTCCCTTCATATATCCTTCATTTTCCTCAAAAAAATACATCCTTTCCTCTCATTTGTCCTCTATTCCCTTTTAAAAAACCCATTTTTTACCCCTCATTTCACCTAAAAATCCTTTTAACCTATAAAATTCCTTTTTTTGGGTCAAAAACCATATTTTCTTCCTATCGCAACCTCAAAACACTAAAAAAAAGCCACTTAAACTTTGTTCTACTCCTTTATATTAGAAAAAGGCTTTTTTAGCCCCTTTGGGCTTAGCCTCCTTTCCTTATCCACCATAAAACCAAGGCATTTTGAGCAAGCGCCTAACCGCTAGCCCCTTCCCCTCCACTCCTGGTCACCTTATCTCCCCACGGGATCACTTACCAGCACCTTCCCTTAAGCCCTTCCCTTACATTTTATTTTCCCTGCTACCTTTGTCAAAACCCCACAATAATCCTAGCTGTAGATATTTCTAATCCAACGGCGCCAAACCACCTTCCTCATCCCTCCTCTTAGCCCTTTTTCCTTAGCCCTTCACACCCCGCTTCCGGTCCCATACTCCTCCATCGGCCTCGTCCCTTCCTTATTCTTTAAGCCCCCTTCCCTTTGTTTTTCCATTTTCCTACTTACCAAACCCCGAAGAAATCTTAGTCATAGATCATATGCCTCAAGCCTTAATCTGACAGCCACCATGCTTCCCCTCTCACCCTCCATTCTTCCGACCGAGATCTATCCATCCACCCTCACAATCGATCTACACCGTAGATCTTATCGATCTAACAGTTCCCATTTAACACGATACCCAACGCTACTGATTGACCATCCCGCTACCAAAAAAAGGAGCTGACGCCAGCATTGTGGCCCACCTCCCACTACCCTGCCGCTCGTCTAATCCCCTCTTGACACCTGGTTCACACTAAAACCCTCTCTCATACACCTTTTCCCATTGCACTCCTCCCTCACCATTGGATCTACACCACCACATCCACCGGTCCACATCGCGTTTCGCACAGTTTTTCATGTCAGGTTTTAATGACCCAAATTCACGCGAAACCATTGGTTTCCTGGAGGACGTGTGTCTTGCAATGTATGGAATCGCGTTCGATTGCGTCCAAATCGTTTACCACTTGAATGTCGTGCAAAAACTATCGACGATTTTCGCAAAACCAATAAGTCATATTTCACGCCGAAATTCACATTTAAACTTGGTTTTCACAGGTTTCCTCCATGGAACCTCTTTCTACATACTGTTTCCCCTCATATCCTACTCCTACACCTCTGCCAGCCTTCAAAGAAGTTTTTCCAAATACCCCAGGGTTTTATTAACGTTTTTATTTATTTTTTATAGGATTCAATGGCACTTCTAAAGGCCAAAGGCCTTCTCATGATTCATAATGAAACAGGGCTGGAGGTGACTACTTACACGGCCCAAACAACGGTGAAATCATAAAAAAAGGGGGAGTTACGAGGGTCTATTTCATGGTTTGACCAGTGCTTCACGAGTGTTGGTCATATTATGAAACCCTCCATGTACTAAAGCCACCTGTTCATAACAGCAAAAGGGAAAAGACAGTGAAGCTTAAATTTAAAGGGTTAATACATAAAGATTGAAGATAGAAGAGCTTAACCCGATAGTTAAGGATAAAGCACAATTAAAGATGATAAAGGAACAAGCCTAAAACATGAAACTAGAGCCTAATTTAGTTTAAAAGGAAAAAATACAAATGACTAAAGCAAAATTAGTTAAACAGTCAACAAACGGACAACTGAAGACCACAGAAGAATAAAAAAGGCATGATCAGCTTAAAAGCACAAAATCAAAGTTAAATCAACATTTTAAAGTATTAAGATAGACAGATCAGTAAAGGAAGCCTCCAAATGCGACATCAATGAGGAAATAAATCCTCAAGAAGATAGAAATTCCACCTGCTAGCTGATTTCACCTAAAAATCATACACAATAAATGCACAGTCAGAGATATTTCTAAAGACAAATTAGAAAGTAATTTCCAGCCTACCAAAGGCCCTCAAAGTCAACAGAAGCAGCATAAGTATATAATATCAGATAAAATCAATTAATAAGAGTTAATACATATCATTTCTTCTCCACCGGGCCTCCAAAAGGCCGAGAAGCACTTAATCTTCATTAATTGAACAAATGAACTCTTCTTCCACTCCACCTCCTCATTCTTCTATAAAAACTCCAACAGGAGCACATTGTAAAGGGTTGGGTTTTGAATACTTATCAAGTGTAAATAGTTATTGAAGTTGTTGAAGCTCTTTTTTGTAATTGAAGAAAGATAGGCTGAGATGAGAAGTTTGAAGTTGTAAAGACCTACTAGACTTGAAGATTGTAACTGGTTTGAACATCAAATATACAAGCTGATTTATGGGATCCTGGTCTATGTCAATGGTGATGTGTTTCTGACTGTAAATTGTTATTTTTCTTACGTTTTTCATACTGTCCATTTTCTCTGATAAAGGACAGCGAATATAGATTAGGATTCACTGTAATAGTACCCTATTTCTCACTGATAAATCTTTATCTTAATGTTTTCTTCTAATTGTGTTTCAATGGTATTTCAATAGAGTATAACCATTGAAGTTTTGGTAAGCCCATGTTTCCTGAATAGAACTTGAGAAATTGTCTTTGAAAGTTTCCCTAAGAGTATGCCAAAAGCAGTCTAGACTCAAATTTCTTACCTGATCTTAGGCTACTTTTTATGTTCATATTGAATGTTTTCCTTTGAGGATATGCTGAAAGCAGACTAGGTTAAAAGTCCTGATTTGATCTTAAGCTATTCTTTGTTTTAAATGTTTTCCCTTGAGAATATGTTGAAAGCACGCTAAGTTAAAATTATTTACTTGATCTTAGGCTATTCTTAGTTTTCTTATATATTTCCTTCTTTCACTCACTTTTGATGTTTCATATAACTCAATCTAAAAAGATCCTTTGATATAGATGACTTGCCCCGTAGAACATACTTGAAACTTGTTGTGCAATTAAATCCTTTTGTGACTCCATATCCTAATGGATTGATATTGTTTCATACCTATCCTATCTGCCGAACCATTCTCTCAACCTGCTCATACCTTTACCCTTCAAAAGACTTCCTTCATTTTGATGATATCTCTATTGTGTAACCAGCTCCAAAAAGAGAAGAAAAGAGATATCAACGCCTTAGAAATGATCCACTTCGAGGGAGCAACCTCCAATACATTACATAAATGAACAATTAATTGATGATACAATTTACAAAACCTCCTTTCTATATATAGGAGTCCATGGGGCCATAATGTAATCCTAGTGGGCCACAATGTAATCCTAGCCAACCTAACAATAATAATTTAAGGGCACAATAATAACAAAATGGGGGTTACAAGGGTACAATAATAACAATAAGGGGTTACACTAACAACAATAAGGGACTATACTAGTAATATAGGGACCTAACATGCCCCTCTCCTTCAAAAAAGTGTTGTCCTCAACGCTTGAGTAGCTCTGGGTGCTTCTGTATAAAATTCTCATCCTCCTATGTAGAATCTTCAGTGGGTAAGTTCTTCCACTTGATGAGATACTCTGAAGTTTATCGATTTTGAAGCTGTCGAGTTCTTCTTTCCGTGACTACTTCAGGTTCCAATATGATTTTTCCTTCCTCATAAAGTTTCGGAAATATTGTTTGAACTGGAATATTTTCACCTATAACCTTCTTTAAGTGTGAAACATGGAAAATTGGATGCACTTGTGAAGAAGCAGGAAGCTCCAATTTGTATGCCATAGTACCAATCTTTTGCAACACCTTGTAAGGACCATAGTACTTTGGCGATAATTTATTATCCTTCTTAGCTTGCTTGAGGGACATTTGTTTGTATGGTTGTAGCCGTAAAATACCCAATCTCCTACATCAAAACTTCTCTCGCTGCGATGTTGATCTGCCTGTTGTTTCATTCGATTTTGTGCCAAATTCAGGTTATCCTTTAAGAGTTGGAGAACTTCTTGCTGATGCTCGATGTGATCTTCCACCGCTTGAACCTTCGAATTTTCCCTTAAATATGATGTGATGGATGGTGGATGATATCCATAAAGTGCCATAAATGGGGTCATTTTTGCTGCAGTATGGAAGGAAGTGTTATACCACCATTCAGCGAGAGGTAACCACTTGACCCATCGTGTTTTTTTATCAGATACAAAACAACGAAGATATCCTTCCAAACATTTATTTACTATCTCAGTTTGACCATCAGATTGAGGATGATAAGATGAGCTATGAGCTAATTGAATACCCAAACAAGAAAATAACTTCGTCCAAAAATTTCCAGTAAAAATGGGATCTCTGTCGCTCACAATAACCCTTGGGCTTCCATGTAGTTTTTGAATTATATCCATAAATGTAGTAGCAACTGTACTTGCTTTAAATGGATGAGATAATGCACAAAAGTGTGCATACTTGGTAAGTCTATCAACTACCACCATGATGACACTCTTTCCTTCGGACTTAGGTAAATATGTGATAAAATCCATTGAAATCTCCTCCCAACGTTGACTTGGAATGGATAAAGGTTGTAGAAGTCCCGGGGTCTTAATTGTTTCCACTTTATTCTGCAGGCAAACCAAACATTCTGCCACAAACTTTTCAATATAAGATTTAAGGCCATCCCAAAAAAAATCTTTCTTCACCCTGTGGTAAGTTTTTAAAAATCCTGAGTGTCCTCCTAAAGGAGAAGTGTACAATTCCAGAAGAATCTTTTGTTTTATTTGGGAATTATTGCAAAGATATAAGCGATCTTTGTACCATAAGGAATCATTTTTCCAACTAAATGTATCAGATGTACTAGGATCTTGCTGCAACTTTTGAATGAGTGTCCATACATCTTTTTCCTTCTTCCATTCATCTCTTGCTTCAGTTATCCAATCTCGTTGGATAATAGAAATGGCACAAAGCAATGCTTCCACCTCTTCATTCTTTCTTGAGAGTGCATCTGCAACAACATTAAGCTTTCCTTTTTGTAGATTATTTCAAAGTCATAACCCAACATCTTTGTGACCCATTTTTGCTGCTCTTCTGAAGATAGTCTTTGTTCCAAAAAGTGTTTAAGACTATCATGAACAATTTTTACCTTGAAGTGTCTTCCCATTAGGTAAGTTCGCCATTTCTTTAGTGCATGCAGTATTGCTAACATTTCCTTCTCATAAATAGGTTTCTGTAAATACTTTCCTTTGATTGGACGACTTTTAAAAGCAATGGGTCTTCCTTCCTGCATTAAAACTGCACCAATTCCATTTCCTGAGGCATCACATTCCACAATAAAGGTTTTTGTGAAGTCTGGCGTAGCTAAGACCGGTGCTAGGCACATTGCCTCTTTAAGCCGTTCAAAGGCCTTAGTTGCTCCAGGAGTCCATGAAAATGCATCTTTCTTCAATAATGTTGTTAGAGGTGCTGCTATTCTCCCATAATTCTTAACAAACTTGCGATAATACCCTGTTAACCCGAGAAATCCTCGCAACTGCTTTATGGTCGTGGGGACTTTCCATTCCTTAATGGCTTTAATTTTGCTAGGGTCTACTTTAACACCCTCGTGAGATATAATATGACCCAGATATTCCACCTCTTGTACTCCAAAGAAACATTTGGATGTTTTTGCATATAATTGTTTCTCCTGCAATAGTTTGAGCACCCTGTCAACATGTTCAACATGATCCTTCCAAGACCTGCTGTAGATTAGTATATCATCAAAAAATACTAGCACAAATTTTCTAAGGAAGGGTTTGAAAATGGAATTCATCAACCCTTGAAATGTAGAAGGTGCATTCGTAAGACCAAAAGGCATGACCAAAAATTCATAATGACCCTCATGAGTTCGAAATGTTGTTTTTGGAATATCTTCAGTCTTCATTCTAATTTGATGATATCCCGAACGAAGATCCAACTTGGTAAAATAAATTGCTCCATGTAATTCATCCAATAATTCATCAATCACAGAAATGGGAAATTTATCTTTAATGGTGAGCTTATTGAGCTCCCTATAATCCTGACACATTCGCCATGATCCATCCTTCTTGTGTACCAATACTACAGGAGCAGAGAAAGAACTTTGACTAGGTTGAATTATACCCGCCTCTAACATTTCTGCAATCATACGTTCAATTTCGCTCTTTTGGAAGTAAGGATATCTATAAGGCCTGGTGTTTGGAGGAACACTTCCTGGAATCAAATGAATAGCATGATCATGATCACGAATAGGTGGGAGTCCTTTGGGAGTTTCAAACACCATGGAATGATTGTCCAAGACTTGTTGGAGATCTGCAGAAATAGATGATTTTGATGTTGGAACTTCTAGTGAGCATAATTGTGCAATTACGCCTCGCTGTTCTTTCTTTAGAGGCTTTGTCATGACATTAGAGCTTATTATCCTTCCTGGCTTCCCCACAATACCCCGTAATTCGACTTCATTTCCTTCTGAAAAAAATTTCAAGAAAAGTTCTTGAAAATTAAAAGCTACCGTCCCCAAAGATTGTAACCATTGTACTCCTAGTACAACGTCAGCACCTCCCATAGGAATGGAAAGCATTGGACTAGTCAATACATATTCCCCCATGGTTAGCTTGATATTATGGCATTTTCCAGAGCAATTTATAGTTCCTCCATTTGCAACCATCACTTGACATTCTGGTGCTGGGTATAGGAAACAATTTAATTCCTTGGCTACCTTACAATGAATAAAATTATGGGTGCTACCCGAATCAATCAACACTATTACCTTTTTCTTCTTGATTTGTCCTTCTATCTTGAGAGTTTGAGGAGTGGTAATTCCTGCCAGTGCATTACACGATATGGTCGTATTCATTTCTTCCTCTTCTAGGGCTGGTTCCTGGTGTATATCCTCTTCTTGTTCATTTTCTTCTTCCTCTTCACAATCTATGTAAAATAATTTCTTCTCAGCACACTTATGACCTTTAGTGTATTTGCTATCACAACTGTAGCAAAGCCCTTTTGCTCTTTTTTCTTCCAATTTTTGTGGTGTCAACCTTGTAGGTTGTGGAGATCTAGACGTAGCAACACTTCCTTCTTTATAGAATTGAGTGGTAGGCTTCCTTGTCGCCATTATTTTACATTCAACTTTTCTTGCCAACCTGAATGCCTTCTCTAATGAATCCCGTTCCAAAACACGAACTTCATGATGGATGTTATCCTTTAAAGTGCCTATGAAGAGATCTATCCTGTGTTCCTCTGGAATATCAGTTACCCTTATATTCAATTTTTGGAAGTCCTCAATGTGCTGCCCCACTAAACCCTTTTGTTTGAGATTTATCAATTGGCTAAAGAAGGTGTTGCTCTTTGTATTCTCATAATGTGCTATCATTTCTTCCGTAAAAATTGACCAAGTGACAATTTTTTTACGGGAGCAAAGCCATCGATACCATACAAATGTATTTTGTTCTAAATTTAAAGTCGCAATGCATATCTTTTGTGTGTTTTGCACGTTATGGAGATCAAAATATTGCTCCATCTGTAGTATCCATGTTACAGGATCCTTTCCATCAAACTTCCTCATATCCATTTTTGGAATATGGTGGTTCTTCCTGCCAACATTAGAGTTTATGAAATCATGATTAACATTGATTTTGTTCTCATCATGAGGTTCTTCTACTATCTTTTCACCATTAGGAAACATTTCTTGTATCAACTTTGTTAAACCTTCGATGTCTGTTTTTAGATCATTCTTCATGTTTTCCATGTTCTATTTCATGTCATCCATCTTAGCTTCCATGCCAGCTTCCATGCCATCCATCTTAGCTTCCATGCCATCCATCTTAGCTTGCACGCCATCCATCTTAGCTTCCACGCCTTTCTTAAAAACTTCCATTTCATTTTTTATTGCTCTTTGCGAGAGTGAAATTTGTTGCACTTGATCTTGTAATTTTGATAGATCATGTTGCAATTATTCATCTTCATGAGTGATAGTAGAGCCTTCTGAAGGCTTAATGGGTGTTGAATTATTTTTACGGGGCATATTTTAGAACCCAATACTGATATCTATTCTACAATATTCCCTTGGAATCAATTCAAATTGATTCTTCAAACAAGACTTATGCAATTCGGAAACAAATACACACCTTTTTCTTGCTTTTGAGGAGCTCGATATTGAAATTGTATTATCTCTGTGATTGTAGCACTTCAATATTTGAATTTTAGTACCAACGTAGCCCTCTAAATTATCTTTCAAATGCAACAGGTCTGACCTGATTGGGATTCTCCAAGACAAAGTTGTGTCTAATCTCCCACAATGACCTAATTATGGACTGGTTCAGTAGAGTGAACTTGTACGACTTTCCACGTGTCACTGTTTCATCCTTTGTCTTTGACATTGATAGCCAAGAAACTAGAATCCGTTTACTTATGATCACTTTTTACATCACTCCAATCCGATGCCCAGAAAGAGAGTTATTGAAATTTTACCACGATCACCTCTTTGAGATGAAATTCAAGTGCCTTACAAAACACTACATTCCACAGATCATATCTCCAAAAATATTGCGAACCAAGCTCTGAAATTTTTTGACGAATTTCCTCAGTATTTCAACTTCGCACCGTGCGAATTTCAGATTCTGAACCTTCGTAGAAAAGAATTTGTAGAGAAAATTCCACGATGACCTTTTTAGGAGCTTGAAAAAAGACCTAACTTCCACAGATCATATCTTCAAAAATATTGCGAACCAAGCTCTGAAATTTTAAAAAAGTTTATAAAATTTACGGTTTTCACCTAAAAAAATTTCATCGTAAAACTTCGTGAAAAAAAATTTATAACGAAAATTCACGATGACCTATTTGGAGCAGCGAAAGCCTAGAATCTCAAAGCTCTGATGCCAAATGTTGTGAAACCAGCTCCAAAAAGAGAAGAAAAAGAGATATCGACGCCTTAGAAATAAGCCACTTCGAGGGGGCAACCTCCAATACATTACATAAATGAACAATTCTTGGATGATACAATTTACAAAACCTCCTTTCTATATATAGGAGTCCATGGGGACATAATGTAATCCTAGTGGGCCACAATGTAATCTTAGCCGACCTAACAATAATAATTTAAGGGCACAATAATAACAAAATTGGGGTTACAAGGGTTCAATAATAAAAATAAGGGGGTTACACTAACAATAATAAGAGACTATACTGGTGATATAGGGACCTAAAAATCTCACCCAACCAAAAATAAACAAAATCCTTGTACTTCATAACTAGCCTAATATCATATCATAAACCTTAAAGAAATATCTTTGAAAACACTTATATAGAGAGATCCCTCTCTGAATCTAGGAGGGCTAGATCCTAGAATTCCAAATTGGTTTTGATGTAGGCTCTAAAACATTTGTTCTTACCAATCTTGCAAATTACGGAGACCTAACACGCAGTACAATCCTTTACTTCTTGTGCTTCGGCCCACCTAGTTACATAATCAGTGGAAGTAATAATGTAGCGTGCTCCCGTCTTCTTTTTTGGTGGGTTGATAGGTCCTATGAAATCGATGGCCCACTTATTGAATGCTTGTAGAGCCATTTTCGGTTGAAGGGGCATTTCATACCTGCAGGATGGCCTCCCTATTGATTGGCACGTATCACAGGCTTTACAATGATCATGGGCATCACGATGTAGGGTAGGCCACCATAACCCAACCCTTAAAACCTTTTGCATCATTGTTTTCTCTGCATAGTGACCTCCTACTACTCCTTCATGAGCTTCTGCCAATATAGCGTGCCTTTCATGCTCCAGAACATATCTTCGTAATACTTCATCTGCTCCCATATTATATAACTAACCTTTAATGATGGTAAAATCTGTTGCTCGAGAGACTAGCTCTTTCCTCTGTTGCACTGAATACTTTTGGGGAGCCATCCAGGTAGTTAGGAACTGAATGATATCAGTGAAGTGGGCATCTACTACCTTAATAGAAAACAGCTGCGCATCCAGTAATCCATCTTCTGGGTTGGTTGGATCTTCGCCACTCTCTATTCGTGAGAGGTGATTCGGCCCAACATTCAGCTTTCCCGCCTTAATGATGAATTCAAAGTCACACTCCTGAAATAATAGTAACCATCAGCAGATTCCCACCCCCCACAAAGATGGGCTTATCTACCAGGTAATTCAAGGCTGAATGGTCTGTAAACATTTTGAAGTGTCCTCCTAGTAAGTAACGCCGATATTTCTGCAAAGTGTACACCATGGCCAACCCCTCCCACTCTGTAGTGGAGTAATTACGTTCAGCGCCCGAGAGTTTCTGACTTGCAAAGGCAACCAGATGATCAATGTCTCCTTCTCCTAGCTGCGTAAGGATAGCTTTGAGAGTAATTCCCGATGCATCGACGCGGACATGAAATATCTTCTCCCAATCAAGAAAGATGAGAATAGGTGCCGAGACCATATTTTCTTTAAGTAACTCAAAGCTCTTTTGACACTCGTCATTCCAAAAGAATGAAACATCCTTTTTGAGAAATTTTTCCATATGGGTCGTGATTAGTGTGTAGCCTTGAATGTATTTTTTGTAGTAGCCTGTGTGCCCAAGGATCGATCGTAGTTGTTTCTCTGTTTTTGGTAGTGGCAAGTTGATGATTACCGCAATCTTGGCAGGGTCCACCATCAACCCTTGTTGACAAACTATATGGCCGAGAAGGATACGAAAGGGTAAACAGAATATAGCCTTCTTGATATTTAAGGAAATTTGGTGCTTTTGGCAGGCATCCAACATCATGCGCAAGTTGGATATGTGCACCTTTACCAGGCCAAAGATGGTCCACTAATCGAATTATACTTCTAGCAAATTGTGGATGAATTATTTGAAAACTGCAGCCACTACCCGTGAAAAAATTGCAGGGGCATTTTTGAGACGAAACAACATGACAGTATATTGAAAAGAGCCCCATTCCGTGGTGAACGTATTTTTTCTGTGGTCTTCAAGGGAGATTCTAATCTGATGGTACCTGGAGAATCCATCCATAAAGGAGCACGCTTCCTAGCCCCCTACGCTATCCAAAATTTCATCTAAGAATGGTGTAAGGAATGGGTCATGAACACAGGCATCGTTCATCTTGCGTAAGCCCACGCAAATCCAAATCTCCCCTTTAGCCTTTTTCCCCTGAACCACCATCAGGCTAAACCAGTCAGACTATTCAATAGGTTTGATGATACCCACAACGATAATTTTATCAATCTCTTCCTTGAATTTTTGGTTATACTTGGGGTTCAAACTATAGGGTCATTGTTTTATGGGCCGAGCATCCGGTTTGAGAGTGATATGCATGATTCCTAAGTCCCATATGATCCCCTTTAGTTCTGAATTTTTTTTTGGGAATAAGTCGTGGTACTCGGTGAGTAACTTGGCCACTTTGCTTACTGTATTTTCATCCCAATATTCCCTAATCTTAGCCAACTTAGGATGTTCTTCCATCCCAATATTGACTTCACACAGCCTAAGGGGCTTAGTGACATCCACTTCATGTAGTGGGGGTCCTACAACGGGGCGCTCTCCTTGCAACTCCGGGATAGAGACAAAACGCGGATCTTCTTCACTTTCTTCCCTTGCCAAAATACAACAGTTGACAATATCCTACATCTGCAATTCCCATGTCGACACCCCGAATGCTTCAGTGGAACTAGGTTCTTTGAATATAAATGTACCTATACCCTACAGAGCTTTGTCAAGCACTTTTGACCCCCCTATGAGTCCAAATGTCCCTACGAATTGATCCCTCATAATTTCCTAGTGGTGGGTGCGTTGATGTAGCTTTGCATATAGGCACCACGCAATCGGGATTGGACCTAATGCATGAATGAACAAGTGAAACCATTCTTCCATAACCCAGTCACCCCATGCCTTGATCCAGGCCAATAAGTGGTTACACGAGTCCCTTGGGCCAAGGAACATATCGACCTGCACCCTTATTGGAGGCTCAAATCGGAGGATCATCATGTCCCAGCAGTCCTCCCAGTCCTGGAATGCCCCTTTGTGCGTCTCCCACCATATTGCAGGCATTGCATGCATCGCTAGATTAAGGGCCCATATCCTTCGGTCTCTGGGAACGTTGGCTTCGAATTTTCGCAAAAATTCCCTAATTCTACCAGAACCATCAAAGTAGGGTAGGTCTCTTACGTCTGAGGAAATGCAGCGGAAGGCCTTGGTGACTCAAAGACATGGCAGCACTGAGACATCATGCAACTATTTTTTCCAATTCTTTATCTCCCCGTCAGAGTTAGATAAGCATTCACTGTCCTTTTCCCAGCAGAGTACACCTTCCGCCTTGGGGTTGATCCAATCTTCGTCCCCCGCAGTCAACTTTTAAATGTGGTCCATCTCCTCTTCATCGCACACCGGCTTTGTATATCATTCACCTTCTGCATGATCTAATGGAACTATCACCCTTGTGTCGTTATTCTCAAACACCATGCTTCCCTTTTTGAGGTTGATGATACCGCCCATATCTATGGCCCAGTCCAATCCCAAGAGCATAGGGTAGAGGTCCACATATTCTACAATTTCTATCACTTCAAAGTCTGCTCGAGCTTCTACTCCTCCGATATCCACCGTAATTTTACACAACCTTCCTAGCAGGATGATTTTCTACAGATTTTCCATGTGCAGCTGAATCGTGGAACATTCCAACTTAGTCTCTCCCATTCATTTCCAAGTCTTCTTAGGTATCACATTCACATCCAACCTTGGGTCCAAAATAACCAGCCTCATTTCATAGTCACTGATCTGCGCAAACAACTGCATTTCTCTTCTAGTGTGTTTCTTATACCTATATAACTTGTGCACATCCTTGAATTTTGGGGTTAGATTGGGTCATGCTGCACAGTTATCTATTAATGCTTGAAGGTTTTCCACAACATTTGGGTTGTGCAGAAGCTTCATACATGCCTGTAGAAAGGGCTCAACCTCCTCATCTTCCTTGAGGTTCGCAGGTGGCTGAGCAGTAGTTACCTATGTCTCAGCAAAGTCCTTGCGAGCTGTGATAAATGTTTCTTTTCCCCTTTTTAGGGCCTTCTTGTTTAATAGTGGCTTAACGGATCAGAGGTTCCATCGCAACCTCCTCCTCAGGACCCCTGGTGGCTATCCCACTGCGTGTCACCACATTCACACTCGGATCTTTGTTTCACAGCTTAACCTTAACTCTTTGCATATTATGCGTAGGTGTCGACTACTTTTCTTGCATTTTCGCTATCAAGATCGAGAAATATTCAATCGCATGGTCTAGTTGTCTGCAATATCGGCATAATTGCCTAGTGGGGTTTGGGCAGTCCCTTGCAAAGTGTCCTGCTTCTCCATAGTTATAGTAGATTATATGACCTCGTCCCCGTCCTGCACTTCCACCGCGTCCTCCTCCCCTGCCCCTTGATGGGGAGCCACCTATACCTATGGGGGTCCTTGGTGACACAAGGTCTGATTGTACTCTATATAAGTTTCCTCGATCAATCATCAAATCATATTTCTGGTAGTTATGTTTTCCATGTCCCACTGATCTACAAAACCTACACCATTGTTGCTTTACCTCTAGAACATATGCAGCAAGGCAGGGATAGTGGTTAGTATCGTGTAGTCTTGTGACACGACAATCATCATACCAGAGCACTGGCCCACTAGGTCTCGCAGCTTCCCTAGGGCGCAATGGGCTAGGTCCCCCAGCCTGCACATAATCTGCTCATAGAGGACAGTTATCCTTGGTATGGTCCTTCACCCGACATCATATGCACCATCTTTCAGGGCTATCATCTGCCCCTTGTTCCTTTCACAGGGTCTGGATCTATACATACATCGCTTCCAGCTGTCCTTGGATTTGTTGGATGCCCAGCTGAGTCTCGTCCTGAGGTGCAGCTTCTAAGTTCATGGCACCTTCCAAGGCCTTCTCCTGCGATTAGAAAGTTTGGTGCCCCATAGGTACACGGAGGTGAGGCAGCGACATAGCAATAAACCATTCCATCCGCTGTCTGTCATCATATTGGAATCCCCCTTCTCTGATCACCTTATTTAGTCTTTGATTGGCCTCCCACATAGATTCAAAAGGCCCTTGCTTGAAATCCTTTAGATCAACCATGATTTGGGAGTAGGACTTAGGTTTTTTTAACTGTTTCTTCAGGGATTTCTTAATCTCTTCAATGGTTGCATTTGCGTTTTGGACGATGTATCCCATGTACCAGTCCAAAGCTCTTCCTTTGAAAGCAAGGGACAGCTATGCCATTTTCACCACATCACAAGCCATGTTCTGTGTAGTCCATACCGATCCTACAACAAACTAGAACTGATCCATGTCTTCATACCCCGCACCTTTAAAGGTCGACAATTTCATGTGCATAGCCATGTCGTCTTTCGGTAGCAGAGGGGTCAGTGAATTCTTACCTTTAAGATGATTTGAAAGTGGTGTGGCTAGAGGACTCTGTGAAGCTACTTCCCTTAATAGACTGTAGACTAATCGATGTCCCTCTAGGTTGGCCCTATAGTACTTTCCACTCCGTGTTGTGCTCCCATCCAGATCAGAAGTCATTCACTCAGTATGGCTACACAGAATACTCTTTTCGCATAATAATATATTGATAAGCAATGGAAATGTCTTCAGAAACTTCCCTCGAAACCCCGTGAAGAATCTTCACTCTTCTTCAGAGTAGGAGACAAACTAATCAATGGAAAATTCTCTCACAAATCCCCCCAACACGCTGTCCGCCCAATTTTCCACTGTGTGATTGATGGATTTATCAATATTTTCTAGTTGTTGGATTAGTTCGGGGGTCCACTCCGTGATTTACTCATTCTTCCAACACTTCTGGAACTCTACCAGTCTTGCAAGCCACTCTTGGAGCTCGATCACAATCGTTACAAAGAAGATCTCATAGATCTCTATGAAAATGTAGTTATTCTTCCACTCTTTGGTGGTTAACCTCTTACTACAGTTTTATTTTATGGCAAATTCCTGAACTTGCTATTCAAACCATTCATCAATTTCCTTTCTCTCTAACTTCCAATACGGCCTTGGATCTACCTGATCCCTCTCTCAAAATGCTCCAAGTCCTAGCAACAGAACCATTTGTTGGCTCGAGGGGTCTTAGACCAGGTTCAGATGTTCAAGGTTTGCCAACAAACCCCTATACTATTGGTCCTTTTGGTAGTGACCTGCTTGCGCAAGACAAAGTCTCACCCGAATTAGTATGGGTGGGTGTTGGAACTAGGTTTCCACACCATGGGAGAGGGTAGGTAAGTCAAGCAGAGTTGAGTTTACCCTGATTGTGACCCAATCTGGTATCATAGAGCCTAGATTCCATTTGCATCCACGTATGTAACAGCAATATTACTCACAGAGATCAATAGATCAAGAATTCATATAACAATACACAACTATTTCAGATATTCGTGTATGAAGCAAGTAGAACAAACCCATATCACAGCATAAATAAGTACAAAATTATGTTCGTAACTTAAACTAATAACACAACATCATATATTAAGTAATCAAGACGTCACAGATTCATATCACAGTAGTTCCAGTGGATTTAGAAATTCAATAATACTTTTGCATTCATTAATCTTCTAGATCTACTTACAAAACACCAAAAACCCAACCTGCACACACAACAGCAGGGTCCACACACAACAGGATAGAGTCTCTCCGTGCACACAGCAGCAGGAGTCCTTACCCAAAAATCCTGACCAGATCTATCGATTTGCACTTAGCAGCAATATTTTATCATTCTTAGCTTCTCCTACAACTCAAAAAGGTTCAACTACTTATACTATTTTATCCTATGCATCCAATGGTTCGTGAACCATGGTTTACGAACTCTTGGTCTAACCTTGACCCACTTACAATGCTTTAGGGGCTTTGATCCACCCCAAAACCACTGTGTTAGACTAAATATAATCTAAATTATACAAAATGCACTAGTTTCACAACTTTGTACGAGACCCTGTTCCAACATCTCTTCAAGTATTCATCTGCTTCATCACATATGTTCATCACCCTTAGGATTTGTTTCAACGGCTGTAATTCAACTCCCTTAACCCTTTCCTCCAACTAAGCATTTAACTCTATCTCAAGTTCACCTGCAACAAATCCCATTCCACTCTCTTCCAAATACTTCATTTGTAACCCTAGACTTCCTCATGTTTTAGTAGTAGTCCTCTCATCATCCCTAGTTCTAATTTTATTTTAGCTACTTATTTATCTATTTTGTCATGACTTTATCTGATATCACTTCTCCCTAATCCTTTACTATGAATCTTAGTATTCACAATTTTACTTCTTTTATGAGATTCTCCCTTCTCATTGTGAGCTACACATAAGACACTACAGTCGGTTGACTGCATGAACCTGTTCGTAAATACCATGCAAGCTCTACCAAGCCTAGTATTCTATCAGTATTTGTAATAACTCATTTCTATGGAATATTCATCCGAAAAATCTCTATTATTCTGGTTTCTACATGAAACTAGGTCACCTTCTTCCTTTAAGAACTTTGTTTTCCTTATTCACTTTATCCAACAAGATTCCTTGCCATCATCCTCAATTTCAAACAATCATCATTGCTACTTGAAATCAACAATTAATCCACACTTAACCAAAAAAAAAGACCATTACATTTATTTCAATCTTCACTTAAACACGAAACTGCTATTGCAAATTTATCCTTACTGTTGTCATCCCTTCGTTGTTGCAGACTTTTTGAATCTTTAAACCAACACCATTCTTCCTACTCACAACTCTGTTCATCTTGAATTTCTTGTAGCGAGTATTCCACATGATTGACTTATACCACCAACTCAACCATCTCCTTCTCAAATCCTTCATCACTCATTGCTTTGGCATTTTTATTCTTATGTTTGTGACTTTCCTTTGAACCCCTTTTATTACTAACAACAATCATCTTCATATCAATCTCTTGTGACTTCTCCTTGTCTACTAGTGTGCTACAAAAATCCCTTCTTTTCCTTGTAAAATTTTTTATTCTTTTCACTCATACCAATTCATCCTCCTGGTATCTTATCTTCTCTATGCTCTTTGCAATAGAAACTATTCTTGAGCACTTCATATTTTAAAGCTATCGGTTCCTGCATCTTCAACTACTTCATCTTCTTAGTTTTTTTGTCAAATTCTGTCAGTAGTTTTCATCTAAGAGACTTTCTTGCTCCATCTCCTTTGACATAACTTACTTGCTATGACAGTTGTTACAAATTCATCCCTACAAACACAATTCTTTTAATGACCAAAACATCACATTCAATTTTATAAGATATATAACAATATCTCATCTTCCACTACTTTTTTAACCAATTCCTCTTTCACCAATGCACTTGTTCTTTCTCAATAGCATATGAACTCTTCACTCCCCTAAAATCACCTCACTTACTAAAGTAAGGTTCCTTTGCTCTTCAACCTCTTTTTAGTGTAAAATTGTCTTCAATCATGTAAACATCTCCACTATCCAATCTCTGTTATTATAACTACATCACCAAGGAGAAATGTGTTCTACTTCAAGGTAGACAGTCGCCACTATGTTTGCACAACACCTCACAACCAACAAATCTCAGTTCAACAAATATTTACATTAATATATTGTAAACTATGTTTCCTTTAAGAGCTTCTTATATCTTTCTAAAAAAGATGTAAAGCTAAAATCATTTTTTCGCTCAAACATTCTCCAAACACTCTAGTGTCACTTGATGGGGACAAGTTGGGTTTCCAGAGCTACCCATTACCCAGGATACTCCAACACACTAGAAAAAATTTGTGTTGTAGAATCCAATTCTGTAAATTCAAATTTTAATTTAAAATATGTAGTCAAACAGAGAATATAAGTCTGGCTTCAACTTCACAAGTTCCATGAGAGTGCCTTCTCTTAAGACTTCTATCTTTATTCTCACATAATTCAACTCACATGGGACCTACTTGAACACATGGCATAACCGGCATGCCAAAACAAGATTCCAAAACCTTATACGAGTCCATAAATAATTGTTGCTGCAAAAATCATGTAGGCATTGTGAAATATTTTAGTAGCGCGTCAAAAATTGTCTTTTCGGATTTTGAGGAATCGCAAATGAGTTTCCATTGATTCAATAGACTTCCACTTAACATATTCAAGTCTTAGTATGCCTCTTAAAATTCCACATGGCTTCACATACCATTCTTCATGTTAATTTGCATACTAACTCAAATTTACCAGTCAGAAACAAATCCAAATGGTTTTGGAAGGAACAAAGCAGGGTTCTCCGATTTTTTCTATACGCTAGCATCTAAAATCCATAATCTACACACAGGTTTGATCTATTCTCAAGTGCACCATTACTAAGCACTTGGAATACATAACTAAAAAACACATCGTATTCTAGTCAATAGGGTGTGACAACATGCAAAAAAATGGTTCCTTCTTCTTCTTTAATACTCAATCACAACAGATTCGCCTAATAGAACAAAACAAGAACCGCTTTATGGGTTTTTTTGAATCATTCCAAAAACTCACAACGATTTATGGTTTCAATATGCGGGTTCTTAATATAACTCGATGCGACAAGGATAAGCAATACATAGAGATCAAGCCAAAATGGAACACATCCCATAAGAAGACACCGATGGAAACAATGCTTCCTCACACAACTTCTGACCCTGCGCATAGGTTAATATATACTCAGCCCCATACTACACTTGAAAAAGGAATCAATATTTTCCCTGGCGCGTATAGCTACCACATTTCACAACATATCCAAATTATTAATAAGTACGAAAATACAAACACAGAGGCACATAAACACGTTTTCTCATGAGTCACATTCCATTTACATTAAAGTGACCATGTATAGAATATGGGAATGTGCAACCCTGACCTCTCATTCTCTCCCTCTCTTCCTAGCACTTGAACTTCTCCTCTCTACCTCTTCCACAATTCTTCTTACTCTCTTCTCATAAACCAAGCTAACACGGTAACCAAGATTCATAAGATGAATCATTTCACTTTCTCTAAAAATAGGAAAGTTAAAATTACATTTAGATTAGAAAATAGTTTCTCTAAATAGCAAAGCTCATTTCCAAA
Organism: Pinus albicaulis; assembly: GCA_034641835.2. Classification (NCBI taxonomy): domain Eukaryota; kingdom Viridiplantae; phylum Streptophyta; class Pinopsida; order Pinales; family Pinaceae; genus Pinus; species Pinus albicaulis. The sequence continues at coordinate 1,070,926,208 of CM076572.1, read as the reverse complement.
TGCAAAAATCTACAAAAGATTTAAAATCTCTCCTAACATCATCATATGACCATCCCATCACATTAAAAAGCCTCGAGCAAGTCTTCATCAAACTTTGTGCCCCATCTATGCACCTGCATCATTATCCCTAACTCCTTCTCCTTCTCATGACACACTATCCTTAGTCACTATAAAGAACTAAGATCCAATAACTTACATTCATTGAAATTGGTGGTAAAAAATTTGTCACTATTATTAAAGTATTAAAAAGGAAAATTGTAGAGGCTATAAAATCATACTAGAATTATTTTTAAGTCGAAGTATCTTTACAAGAAGCTAATTTATAATAGTAAATGAAGACTGAAATCCAAATAAGAATCGATTATTTTTTACAAGAATAAAGTGTATGCTCCCAATTTTTAGAAGCTAAGAAACTAATGTTGAAAGAGATGCATAATGTGTCTTACGTTGGATATGTAGGGCATCGAAAATTTATTATAGTTGTTAGAGACTAAGATTTTTGTCTCGGAATTAAAATAGATGTAGTTGATTACATAACCTAGTGCAAAACATGTCAAAAATTAAAGGTTGATCATAGATATTTAGTTACATTATTTTATTTATTACCTAGACTTGTTCCTAAGTGAAACTGATATATTGTTCTTAAGGAAAATTTTAGGGGTTAATTTTTAGATGTGGGCTATTTTTTTATGCTTTTTTAAAAAAAATTCACCAATTTTCATTTTTTCTAAAAGTTAATTGCCCAAAATTTTATAGTATGAAATTAGTTTACTTTAAAAATTGCCAAAAAATTATAGATAGTATATAAAATCCTTAAAAAATTGAACTTTTTTACAAAAATATTTGCAAACATTTTACAATTTTCATACTAGATAATAGCAATATTTTCCAAGGTTTATAAACTTTTGGAAGAGTCTCCATCCTTAAAATTTATCTTGATTCTTACTATAGGATTCATGAAAATATTTCTCAAGATGGTAAGAAGCATGATTGCATCATTGTAGTGATGGATATGATTACAAAATCTACTCATTTTATTTCAATGAAGTTGGATTATATGGTAGCTGAAATTGCTAAATTAATTCATAAGCATATTAAAGGTTCATTAAAACTAGTATAATGCTAAATATAATGCACAGGAACATGAAAATGTAATTTTACCAAGTCAAAATTCTTTATTAATAATTATAATTATTATTTGATTTGATTTTCACTTCTATTTTTATTTTTATGTAATTTGACCAAATGAAAGTGTTTAACAAGAAATAGCATTTTAAAATATCTTCCATACTAGGTTCGAGAATCGCTCTCGATGCAAGATTTAAGATAATACATTATGGGAATTATATCAACAAGGGTTGCATGCGGCCATATAATTTTGGAAAAGGAGAGGCTGAACCAAGGGATTACAAAAGCATTTAATTTCATTATGTATGAATTTATATGAATTAAATATTTATGACCTTATCTTAATGATTATGTATAGTATATTTACAAAGAACTAAATGAACTTGAACAGTGGGTGATATAAGAACTCTTTTTAATATTATTATGATAGCCTAGTGAAGCATGCAATCCAAGTATTTGTACCTAGGTGTAGGACAATTACTATGCAAAATTGATTACTCTGTTGTGCTATTCAAAGTTTAGTTGGTGCATATTTGTTTCTTACATTCTACTTATATTTATTTCAAGTTAAAAGCAAAGAAATAAATTATATTTCTTTTCAATTAAAAGCTTCATTATCAACTACAATGTCTATGCTTCCCTGATATGTATTTTCTATTACATCACACGTAAATAATTTTGACTTAGTTCCATGAAATAATAAAAGAGTTTGTATTTCTATTACTAATAAAAAAAACCATTGATTAAAATAAGAAGATATTTTACAAATACTTATTTTCCTTTTTAATAAATTATTACCTACATTTTGTGGATTCTTGAAAGTATATGGGATTAATAAAATCAAGGTGATGGTGAAGGCGTGTGATTTTAGATAACAATTAGACCATTGGAGACCACTATGCTTGGCAAAGAATATCACATCAATAATAACCTATAAATAATTATTCATAAAACCTTTGTAGAGTCTATATGCTATCATAAAAAATCACAAGTTCATTTTATATACCAATATTTAAAAAAAATTATTTTTTTATCACATTAAAAAATAAAGACATCTCATTTTAAAAGTGAAACCTTAGATAGAGTAATGGTCAAAGTTAAATTATTAACGATGAAAAAGGGAAATCAATCACTAAATAAAATACTCTCTACTAATGTTCAGTTTCCTCTGAATCTCCCGAACTACCTTCACTATAACCAATATTGTACTTTATCACTCAATTCAGAGGCTCAAGGATTGAGAAATTGATGGGGACGAGTTGCTTGATATACCAAGATTTAGAAACTAGAAGAACAAGAGATATCTAAGCCAAAAAAACTTACTGATTCTAACGACATGTTTGATAACATGTTCAAACTTCATAACTTCTCTCTATGTTAGGAATTTTCTCAACTATGCAAGTATTCTTTCCATGAACAATTTCATAATTCACTTTCAAACATGTGAATTAATTGACAACTTTGTGCCAAATAAATATAATTAGGTAGATATTAAAATATTTTTCTTAACAATTTTCGACAATTTGTCTCATTACATTAGGCTTAACTATCTCCAATTACATTTAGGGACAATTAAGAATTACATTTAAACTAAAGTATTTGCTTAAAATTTTCTTCAACTAACTTACATTTTACACAACAATATATATATATATATATATATATATATATATATATATATATATATATATATATATATATATATGTAAATGATTTCTTTACCAATCTAACTAAGATTGGGTAATCTTAGACTATTCCAAAAAATATAATAATTATTTTTATATCTTCTACCATTTGAAGTGGAAGATCTATTTAAAAGGGTATAATATATATATATATATATATATATATATATATATATATATATATATATATATATATATATATATATAACTAACATTTGCTGCATTGAATATTCATAGGAATTCAAGGATACGTTTCTATTCAAAGCAGCTGTTGACAGAAATATACGAATTACAAATTTGATTGTTTGTTTATGCATAAATTTTTTTATTTACATTTTCTTTTAAAAATAACAATGTTTAGAAAAAATAGACTAGGCAATCATTAATCTGTTGATTTAATGGCTTTTGGCCGTGGTTGACATCTCTCCATAGTTGGATCTCGAAGGTATGGAAGCCTCTCATTTCTGATGAAATTAATATCTACCCCTGTGCTAAGGGTTTCTTTATAGTAGATTTTTAAAACCATGAAAGCAGACAATGCATTTAGATTCTGGCCCTTGGTTTTGGGAGAAATTAGGCCTATTAATGAAGCCATGGAACCTATCATTCGATCCCTCAACAAGAGTCATAACCTCAGCACCAGTTTGGGTCAGATTTCCAAACCTACCTTTGCATTTCTGGAATCTCTTCTCGCTAAAAGCAATTGGAAATGAAATTGGGAAATTTTATTGTAGGTGCCCAGAAACACAGGAATATGTGAGAACCACCTATGCACTCATATGTATAGAAATGAACTTTAGCACCAGATTCCTAGCTGAAATAATCCTAACAAGAAAAGACTATGTATGGAACCAAAAACTTGACTATGAAAGTGTCCTCTTCAGATGTCGATACTGCTTTGAGACAGGCCATCTAGCTGAAAATTGCCCAAAAGTCTCCGAGAAAAATTCTGCTAGAAAGAACCACCATAGATCTACAAGGTGGGAAGGAGCACAAAAGGAACACTACACTGTCATCAAGGAAGAATACTCTCCAGAAAACTCTAAATAGCAATAAGTCAAGCAAGAAAGAAACAACCCTCAAGACATGCAGGGGGAAAGCTCTACCCAACAACAAACAAGCAAACTCGACATCCCTTCAAGAATCAACAATTATGAGGATTTGAATACCGCACAAAGGAAATATTCATTTAGCATCAAAATAGATCTCCCAGATCCCGAATCCCAAGGATCCGAAGAGATAAAGGATTTGCAAGATAAAGGAAGTTGGAAGACCATAGAGAAGAAAAAGAAAGCTACAACACCAATCTCACCAAGAAAGACGAGAAGCCAGACAATTAAAAACTAAGAAAATTATAGGTCCAATAGACCAAGTTTTTGTCTCGGTGGATGTTCACCACCACCACCACCACCACCACCACCACCATCATCATCATCATCATCATCATCATCATCATCACTAGTAAATTTACTGAAGTTAAAATAATAATAAATAGTTAACCAATCATGTACTAACACACGAATCGGGAGAGTTGTAGGTTTACTAAATTCAAAATAAAAATAAAAAGTTGACCAAGTGTGTACCAGCACATGAATCGAGTGAGTTGTCAATATTATTAGAAAACATTAAATGTAAATATCTCTTTTTTAATCCTATATAAACAAGGTGGGCTGTGGGGCAACAAGTCCATGCCCCCAGCCAGATATGTTGTGTAGCAATCCTTGCCAGTGAAGTATCATCAAAAAGATCAATACAAGCTCAGAACAAACCATAGTTATGAGAGTTACTCAGAGATGCTCTCCCTTGTCATTGTATATAACTGGAAATTTCAGATAAATGAACTCTTTTAAATTTTTCATATAGATGAACTCTTTTAAATTTATTTTATAGATGTGCAGCAAGTAAATTACATTGAAATAATTCTATAGATGTGCAGGAAGTAGCATTGATGTTTCAGCAATGCTATAATTTTGAAGGTCGAAAGGAAGTATATTGCATGGATGTTTCAACAATGCTAAAATTTTGAAACTGGATGATATTGCAAATTTTTTAAGGAAATTTAGTCAAAGTTTAGCTGCCATGGAGGCAGAATTTAGCAGCAGAGGTGTTGATTAACTGGGGAATAATGATGAAATTAGTATAAGTTTGGTTATGCTACGGTATTTTTCTCTTATTTTCTTGGGAAACAAGAGTGTTAATTCCATTTGTTCAAGTTTCAAAGAAATCATCCACTGATCTCGAAAATACTCAGTAGTTAGCACCGTCCAAATTCTCCGGGGTCGTGCAGTATAGAGTCGTAGGATATCCTTCATGCTGGAACTGATAATACCTCTACGGCCTCAGGATTCCACTACTAATCATGAGTTTCACACCCTTAATAGGATTAACCCTTAATAGGAATAATGGTGAGATTCCGTAAGCTCTATTGTCACTGAAGACCACCATACATATCTGTTTTTTTTCGATAGGTCACTAATCATGGATTGTGAATCTGTTACTAGTCAGAAATAATAGTAGCGATGGTTGTGGAGGTTGTCAAAGATGTTTAATTTGTGCGGATGCCTGCACATATAAAAAAATTAAAATTTTAATAAAAAGCACATGTCACCCAAACCTTGCATGTGTTTGATGTGTCAGAGGTATTGAAAGCTCTTGAAAGAAGCCCTCGATCTTCCACAATTGTCCTCTTTTATATGGTAAAACTGTGGGGGACCAAATCCTTACTTTATGCCTACAGTTCATGGTTTGGTAATCGTTTTGGTAATCGTGATGTTAAGGATCTTTTAGCTTTTCTTGATTTTCTTGAAATTGTGTATAGGCTTTTGTATTTTACGCATTGCAATCTGAGGAATAAAAGTCTGGCATTTTACGGCTCACGGCTTGATACTGTACTGCTTGAAATAAGTTTCACATTTTTACGGATTGATACTGTTGGAATATTGAGAATTCCAAATGGAGAGAGTAAGCTCCTCTCCTCTACAACACACAGAAGTTTAAAAACAAAACTTTGGCAGGAGACATAGTTTTTCAGACTTTTAAAACAATCTTCTATATCTTCAAAAACTGATACAAATCTTCCTCTTAACAGAGGGATGAACAACAAAGGTGACTGCTACAGACGCAGTGCACAAAATGACTCTTTGTCTCTCAAGAACAACGCTCTTTGTCTGTGTGAAACATGCTGTTGTGTATTTCCTTTTCGCGCTACTGTGCGAAACACCAAAACAGAACAATAATTCATTACACAGGCTCATAGGCCTTTTTGGCTTTTATATGCCGTATAGAAAAAAACATTACATAAAATTATATAAGACGTTAAACAAAGTCTATTTAAAATAAAATACATGCGGGCCCTGCTTTGAACGCACGGTCAAAACATTTAAATTCAATGTATAAAACAATCGGGTTCGCGATTTAAACAATCATACCAAACAAAAACTCTGATTGCGATTGACTATCAGATGCGATGAGTCATATAAAATCCAGCCTATAATATGGATCGGGTCCGCCACTCCAATCGCAACATATTACAAAAAGGTGCGATCAATCGGAAAGTTCCGATTGCGATTAAGAACTCGGACGCGATGGACTTTATCAACTCCATTATATAACGTCATCGGGTCCGCCAATTTCAAAGGTGCGATCGGGCCCAAAACTTAAGAGCTTCCAATTGTGATTGGGAACTCAGATGTGATTGCCCATTCAACTGTGGTATATAACCAGATTGGGTCCAGCCTTCAATCGGAGCACAAAACAAAACTCCGCCGATTGAACCTTGCGATTCAAGACTTGCGATTCCATTGAGTGATCGCCACATGGTTAATGTGGACCCACGGGCCTCGACTGTTGGTGGGGACGATTTATAATAAGGTTTGGTTGTATGTTTTATATACAGTCGTTCCATTGCGGAACTCTGCCACATCCACAAGACATTTGATTATTGCGATTGCGATTGGATCGCATCGCATCGCAGAACTCCTCATCAACAAGACACTTAATAAAAACTTTGACTGTTTTATTCAGTTTGGTTGTTGAAGGATTTAAATGCTTGAAATGACTGTTTTTAATTACTCAGCTCCTCCGTAGAACAGATCTACGAAAAATCTTCGTCCTTCCACTATGAAGAACGGCTCCACCCATCACCTGTTAACTCTCCTCTGCAATCTGTGGCTGCGGCCCATCACAATTTAATTTCATTCATACGGATTTCTCCATGCTTCTTCAATACAGAGTGTTGCACACTCAATCTCTGCTGCTACTACTGCCTTTTTACTTGTTTCTTCCTGCCCAAAGGCATGGCAGGTGACTTTAATATTTCAACACTCCCCCTTAAAGTCAGCTGCTGGGTTATCAATAATACCCAAACATTTCCTTAAAAATTCAAAGGTCTTATGTCCCAATGGTTTAGTTAAAATATCTGCATATTGCTCCTCTGTTTTACAATGATGTAAAACAATTTCTCCATTGTTTACCATTTTTCTAATATAATGAAACTTTGTGTCTATGTGCTTTGTTATTTTATGAAACACAGAATTCTTTGACAATGCAATAGCTGAGCTATTGTCACAATAAATCATAGTTCCTTTTACCTGTTCTTGACATAGACTTCTCAACATTCTTCTCATCCAAATTGCTTGACACGCTGCTGCTGTAGCTGCCACATATTTTTCCTCTGCTGTAGACAATGCTACAATAGGCTATTTCTTAGAAGCCCATGAAATGGCTCCTGAACCCATATGAAAAACATAACCGGAAGTGCTCTTCCGATCATCTACACTTCCACCCCAATCACTGTCAGTGTATCCAACTAACTCTGAATTTTCTGAAGCTGTATATAAAATACCAAATCTTTTAGTTCCTTTCACATACCTCATAATTCTCTTTGCTGCTTGCCAATGTGCTTCTTTTGGCTTCTCCATAAATCTGGAAATTAAACTAATAGCATGCATGATATCCGGCCTAGTTGTAGTCAAATACATAAGGCTGTCAACTATGCTTTTATACAAACTTGGATCAAAATCCTTGCTGATGTCATTTTTACTCAACTTCAATTCCATTACCGTGGGATTAATTGCAGCTTTGCACTCTTGCATATTAAATCTTTCTAAAACTTGATTCACATACTTTGCTTGAGATATAAAAATCCCTTTCTCACCTTGCTCTACTACTCCCAAGAAGTATCTCAACAAACCCATGTCAGTCATTTCAAATTCATTTTTCATGACTATTTTAAAATTTTCAACAAGGTAATCATCATTACCTGTAAAAATTAAATCATCAACATATAAAACAACAATCAACAGCTTACCATCCTTTTCTTTGATGTAGAGGGTGGGTTCTCCCTCGCATTTTTCAAATCCATTCTCCATTAGATAGGAGTCTATTCTGTTGTACCACACTCTTGGTGTTTGCTTCAGCCCATAAAGAGCTTTCTTCAATTTGCAGACCTTATACTCTTGGCCTTTCTTCTCATATCCGAGAGGTTGTTCCACATATACTTCTTCCATTAAAACTCCATTTAAAAATGCAGATTTTACATCCATATGATATACTTTCCATTTGTTTTGTGCTGCTATGGACAACACTGCTCTTACTGTCTCCATTCTTGCAACTGGTGCAAAAGTTTCTTCATAATCAATCCCATGCTTCTGCTTATATCCTTTGACAACAAGTCTAGCCTTGTGTCTTTCTATTTTTCCTTCAGCATTGCTTTTGGTCTTATAGACCCATTTAACACCAATAACTTCTTTACCTTCTGGGAGATCAACTAACTCCCATGTTTTGTTCTTCTCTATGGCTTTAATTTCTCCATCTATAGCTTATATCCATTTTCTATCTTTAATAGCATCTTCAAAATGAATAGGATCATCAACTTGACAATACAACGCAAATAAGGAATTCATACCTTCATTTGCTGCTCCTTGCTCATAGATTTCTGTAAGGCTTCTGAACTTTGTTCCTCTTTCACTTGGTGTAGACGTGCTTGATGAAGCACTGAATTCTGCTCCATGTGGTGTGCTCGATGAACCACTTCCGCTTCTTCTCAAGGGTGTTCTCGTTGCGGCTTGAGGCGTCCCTTGCTGTCCTTGTGCTGGTGGAGGTTTTCCTACGGATGGGTTGTTAATTTCAACCACATCTCCTTCATCTTCATCATGAGACAAAAATTTTTTAACATTGACTGTTTTCTCAATGCTTCCATCCCACGCTTCCTCTTCAATGAATTGCACATCTCTGCTTATCACAAACTTCTTTGTGGATGGGTTATACAATTTGTATCCTTTGGAATCTTCACAATATTCAAGGAAAATGCACTTCTCCCCCTTACTGTCCAACTTTTTTCTCAATTTGTCTGGAATGTGTGCATATGCAACACACCCAAAAACTCTCATGTGGATGACTCCCTGTTTTCTACCACTCCACGTTTCTTCTGGAACTTTTTTCATCACCGCTTTTGTGGGGCATCTATTTAAAATATATACAGCACAGTTTGCTTCTTCTACCCAATACTCATACGGCAAGTGTTTTTCCTTCAGCATGCTTCTAACCATTTCCATTATGGTTCGATTCTTCCGTTCAGCGACTCCATTCTGTTGCAGCGTGTACCTAGTGGTAAATTGCTTGTGTATGCCGTTCTCTCTGCAAAAATGCAGAAATTACTTTGATATGTATTCTCCTCCTCTGTCGGTTCTAAGGACATTAATGTGCAGTCTGATCTGTTTTTCTACGAGAGCTTTAAAATGGAAAAATTTCTCAAAGACTTCACTCTTATATTTCAGAAAATAAACCCACACGTTTCTTGTGAAATCATCTATGAAATTCAACATGTAAATGCTTCCTGAAACTGATGTTGTTTACATCAGTCCACACAAATCTGAGTGAATGATCTCTAAGGGTGCTTTTTCCCTTATACTTTTCCCTGAAGGAAAATTTTCTCTGTGTTGCTTTCCCAAGATGCAGCCTTCACATAGGCTGTCAGGCTTCTCAATCAATGGTAACCCTCTTGCCATTCATTTTCTGTGGAGCAAATTTAATCCTCCGAAATTGAGATGTCCAAATCTCAAGTGCCATAACCAATTTTCATCTTTCTCTTCCTTCTGGAAGGCTTCTTGTGTTACAGCTGCTATGCTCTTTCCTTTTCCCTTCAAGTCAATGTTGAGCTTGAGCGAAAACATTCTATTGCTGGTCATTTGAATTTCAGCAATGATTTTCTTGCTTGGAGGTATATCTTTTATGGGGCACACATGATATTTGAATATTAAATTGTAACCTTTATTTATGAGTTGTCCAACGCTCAAAATATTACACTTCAAACCTGGAACATAATACACATCAGGGACAAATTTTTGCTCACCATTTCTGGCTCGAATACTTACTCTGCCTTTTCCTTTGACAGAGATCTTAGTATCAGTCCCTGTGGTCACTTCAGATTTAACTTCTTCATCTAGATTGGAAAACATTGCTTTGTTGCCAGCCATATGATTACTACAACCTGAATCTAAGAACCAAACGACATCTTCTTTATCCTGTGCTACATTAAAAGCTAATAGCACGTTACTTGGGTTCTTTTCTTCTTTTTATACATTAGCATTCTATCTATTTTTCATGTCATTTTGCTTCTTTCTACATTCGTTGGCATAATGCCCATATTTCTTGCAATAATGACATTGGACATTGGATTTTTCATACCTCTGTCCATGAGCATGTTGGTTTTGATGTCCACCTTGCTGGCTGTTGCATTGGCCGTGGCTCTGACTTTGACTGTTGCTCCTTTCATGTGAATGTGAAGGGCTATTCCTTCCACCTCTATTCTGGCTTCTTCCTCTTCCTCTTCCTTTACCTTGACCTCTTCCTCTACCTGAAGGCATCTGGGTCTTGAAGGCGTTCTCTAGAGATGAGTGTTCATCTCTGCTCAATCTCTATTCATGAGTTATCAGCGAGGCATGAAGTTCATCTACCGTGAACCTTGAGAGATCTTTGGTCTCTTCTATTATAGTGGTTACAATAACATCAAACTTTGAGGGTAAGATTCTCAAAAGTTTCTCCACAATCCTTCTTTCTTCAAGAGTTTCACCATGGGACCTTATCTGATTTACAATCCCAATCACATGTGTAAAAAATGTGTCTACATTATCTGACTCTTTCTTGCAAAGAGTTTCAAAATCTCTTCTCAGCAACTGAAGCTTTGATGTCTTAACTTTCTCCATACCTTGATAGGATACTTTCAGAGTTTCCCTTGCCTCCTTGGATTTCTTAGCTGCTTCTATCCTTGGAAACACACTCTCATTTATAGCCTGATACAAATAGAAGAGGGCCTTAGCATCCTTCTTCCTATTGTTCTTCAATAAGTCCTTCTCTACTTGAGTTAAGACATTAAAAGCATGCTCATCATCTGGTTCAACAAAACCATCTTCTACAAACTCCCATAAGTCTTCTGAGACAAACAGGGCTTTCATGGTAATGGCCCAATAATCATAGTTCTTTCCATTAAATTGTGGAAGTCAAACATTTCCAATGTTCATACCAGTGCTTGGTCCAGCCATTGCTCTTAAACTGAACTTTGAACTTAAAAAAAATGTCTTTTTTTTTTTTTTTTTTTTTTGAAAGAACAAACTCCTTTTAAATAAAACAACAGCTCTGTTATTTTTGAGAAATACCTGACCTTGACTTCTGTTGGGCTTTCACTCTGCTGGAGAAAACGCTTCAAAAAATCTTCTTCTTCTTCAGCTTCTTTGAAAGTTTCAAAGAGCCTGAACTTGCTCTGATACCATGTTGGAATATTGAGAATTCCAAATGGAGAGAGTAAGCTTCTCTCCTCTATAACACAGAGAAGTTTAAAAAAAAAAATTTGGCAGGAGACAGATTTTTTTAAACTTTTAAAACAATCTTCTATATCTTCAAAAACTGATACAAATCTTCCTCTTAACAGAGGGATGAAAAACAAAGGTGACTGCTACAGACGCAGTGCACAAAATGACTCTCTGTCTCTCAAGAACAACACTCTCTGTCTATGTAGAACACGCTGCCGTGTATTTCCTTTTTGCGCTACTGTGTGAAACACCAAAACAGAACAATAATTCATTACACAGGCTCATAGGCCTTTTTGGCTTTTATATGTCGTATAGAAAGAAACATTACATAAAATTATATAAGACTTTAAACAAAGTCTATTTAAGATAAAATACATGCGGGCCCTGCTTTGAACGCACGGTCAAAACATTTAAATTCAATGTATAAAACAATCGGGTCCACGATTTAAACAAACAATCGCACCAAACAAAAACTCCAATTGCGATTGACTATCGGATGCGATGAGTCATATAAACTCCAGCCTATAATATGGATCGGGTCTGCCACTCCAATCGCAACATATTACAAAAAGGTGTGATCAATTGGAAAGTTCCGATTGCAATTAAGAACCCGGACGTGATGGACTTTATCAACTCCATTGTATAACGTCATCGGGTCTGCCAATTTCAAAGGTGCGATCGGGCCCAACACTTAAGAGCTTCCGATTGCGATTGGGAACTCGGATGCGATTGCCCATTCAACTGTGGTATATAACCGGATCGGGTCCGGCCTTCAATCGGAGCACAAAACAAAACTCCACCGATTGAACCTTGTGATTCAAGACTTACGATTCCATTGAGTGATCGCCACGTGGTCAATGTGGACCCACGGGCCTCCACTGTTGGTGGGGCCGATTTATAATAAGGTTTGGTTGTATGTTTTATATACAGCCGTTCCATTGCGGAACTCTGCCACATCCACAAGACATTTGATTATTGCGATTGCGATTAGATCGCATTGCATCGTAGAACTCCTCATCAACAGAAAACTTAATAAAAACTTTGACTGTTTTATTCAGTTTGGTTGTTGAAGGCTTTAAACACCTGAAATGACTGTTTTTAATTACTTAGCTCCTGCGTAGAACAGATCTATGAAAAATCTTCATCCTTCCACTATGAAGAACAGCTCTGCCCATCACCTGTTAACTCTCCTCTGCAATCTGTGGCTGCGGCCCATCACAATTTAATTTCATTCATATGGATTTCTCCATGCTTCTTCAATACAGAGTGTTGCGCACTCAATCTCTGCTACTACTGCTGCCTTTGTACTTGTTTCTTCCTGCCCAAAGGCATGGCAGGTGACTTTAATATTTCAACAGATACTGGTACTGCTCGAAATGAGTTTCACATTTTTATGGTATCACGCTTTGACTAAAAAAATGCGGACTTTGATTTCTTGTTTTCTATTGCATACGTGGCCTACGATTTGATACAAGAAATAGCTAGGAATTTATTTCAGCATGTCTGTTACTATTTATTTACTGCATCTTTTGTGCATTTTACGACTTGCATCTTGATGATGAAGATCTCGAAAATTGGAATCTATTTCGTATTTGAGAGCTTTGCGCCTTGGTCAAAAGAACGCTGATATATTCGCTTTGTTTTTTTCTTTTTCATTTTACGGCTTGGAATGTCATAAAATAAAGACTTGGAACTCATTCAACGTGTCTGTACACATTTATTTACTTGTGCTTTTCCATTTTTTTGCCTGGAACTTGACCAGAAAAACCTGGATGGTTATCTTCAATTCTACAGTCAATTAACAATTTTATTAATAGAAAAAACTAAAATTATTTTTTTTCGAGCCATTTTCTGGCCCAAAAAACACAGGAAAGTTGAATTAGTAATGTAGGGAAAGCCAGGACCAGATACAGAGAACACTTGCGTTTGCTCGGTTTGCCTGTCTTACCAGTGTCATTGTCTTTCATTTGATTCAGACTTTGTAAGCAGCATCTTTAGGCATCCGTGTATGGCACTTGTTAATCGTCACGAAAAAATATAAATAAACCCTCAAAAAATGTGGCGTGGATCAGAGATAGAACGTTAAGTATGAAATATTTATAGGTTACCAGTCATCGCTGTAATGATCTTCCAAAAACTGAAGCTTCTTCAAAATGATATTTTCTTTTATATATTCTTCATCTTCCTCTCTGCAAGATAGAAAACATAGAAACTAATGTTAATGAGCATGTAGACTTTAATCTAGTACAATGTACAGTACTAAAAAACTAAAATTATTCTGTTTAGAGCCATTTTCTGGCCGGAAAAACATAGGAAAGTTGAATTAGTAACGTAGGAAAAGATAGAACCAGATACAGAGAACACTTGCCTTTGCTCGCTTTGCCTATCTTACCGGTGTCATTGTCTTTCATTCGGTTCAGATCTCATAAGCAGCATCTTTAGGCATCGGTGTATGGTACCTGTTAACTGTCACGAAAAAACATAAACAAACCCTCAGAAAACATGGTGTGGATAGTCTGAAATATTTATAGGGTTACTAGTCATCGTTGTAATGACCTTCTAAAAACTGAAGCTTCCTCAAGATGATATTTTCTTTTATATATTCTTCATCTTCCTCGCTGCAAGATAGACAACATAGAAACTAACGTTAATGAGCCCGTTGAATTTATTCTATTACAATGTATAGTACTGAATAGCTTCTCAGCCAGCTTGCCCCCTTCCTTTGGCTTCGCTCGATGCTTATCCTCTATACATCCTTTTTCAATCAGTGGCTCTGCGACTAGCTCTGCCTGGCGCATAATTACTAGTAGAAAAGTAAGCAGCTAAGGTGGTCACAACACCTATTGATTCAGTTTACCGAGCAAGCCTCTCTTCCAGCTCAATAGCTAGTAGCAGTGGACCGAGTTGGAATTTGAATAGATTCTACAAGCTTTGCATCGAGCAAACGCTGGCCTTCACACCTTGATGGCAAGCGTTAAGGTGTATGGCACCTGTTAGCAGTATAGAGAAGCGGTGGCAGCTTAACAGGGACCTTGTTTTTAAATTTTATTTAATGTTATATGTCTTAACTAGACCTTGCTTTTTAATTTTTATTTAATTTTATTTTGGAAGACATAGTTTTTAAACACTTTGACATTTAACATTTAATGTTTAAAACTAATGTTAACATTAATTCCTTTGAGCCTCAAACTTTCATCGTCTATCATACGTATCTTATCTTCAATCTCATACCTACCTCGTATGAGGCCAAATAAGATGAAAACTATACTCATTCATCAACAGAAAAAATTCTAAAATTTAATTGGACGAAAAAAATATGATAAAAAATAATATATAACAAAACATGGATTAAAATTTTAATCAGGGACTAATAAGTTCATGGAATAATAAAGTATATTATTTTCGATTACTATAGTCCCTGCCTTAGCCACAGGTGGCAGGGACTAATAAGAAACATTGGATTTAAATTTACAACCATAGATTCAATCTTATTTTCTAGTTTTTCCGACACCTGCACCTAGGCAAGGTTAGTAATAAGTATGAGGATGGATTTTATGTTATTTATAAGTTTTTATTTATAAATTCACTTATTACAATGTATTTAGTACTTAAAATTTCTTTTTTTTTTTGTAAATATGGTAGGACCTGACTATTTTCTATTTATATATGCAAGATAGGTTACAACAATATAAAATAAATTCTGTGGCCTCAACCTGCCCGAAGGAAACCAAGTTTGTTGGCCACCGCAGTGCAGGAAAGGCAAACCAAAACTGAAATTGTTTCATCCTTCTAAAGTTTGCATGAGCTATCCTTCCGCTATCGGAATTTTCCACATACTGATACTTATAAAAAAGCAGAAATTCATACAAAATTGCTAATGTCATTATGACATATGATAAAAAGTAAACTACTATCCATCAGATGAGTAAACAGGAGCAGGGTCTTTCATTGTTGATCTAGGCATGTCTACTTGCTGTAGCGTCTACAATTGCTTCTCCATACGGCCTACCCTATCATCCAGTCTGCTCATGTGGTCTACTACTTGATACTGGGTAATCTTTATATGCTGTAATTGATCCTGTATGGCCTGAAGTAGTTCCAAGACACGGGGATCCATCTTAGTAGCCTCATTCCTTGCTTGGCCAAGATTGAAACTTTGAATGGCCTTAGCTATAAGGCATTTGACGAGCCAATATGTGTGTACTGTCTGCTGAAATAAGGTGAGGCGCCCTCGAGTACTGCCAGGATTAGAGATGAAATCAAGGATTTCAGATTCTATTTCCAGGTCCTCAGGATCAGTCTTGAGATCACATTCCCAGCGACGGATTTCTTGTCCTATAGCATATGAGTTCCCTGTAACATAATTTGTAGCAAGAGTCTCAAGGTTCTCATGGAGCAGTTTTCGACCCTGCTTCTTAGGAGCAGGTTCCGGGATTGCCGGCGATTTACCCTTCACCGATTGAGCACGTCTCTTCCCCATGATAAAAGGAAGTTTGTGCATCAATTCAAACATACAGGTGCAAACAACAATGATATAAGTACCAACATTGAAATAACCAGCGACTATCCCATGAATAGAGTCGGCGCGTCTACCCAGCACATCCGAATAAGATACCCAAAGGACCCAATGAATATACCAATTTACAGAGGCAGCAAGTTTTTCCAGTGCATAAGT
Source organism: Pinus albicaulis (assembly GCA_034641835.2). NCBI lineage: Eukaryota > Viridiplantae > Streptophyta > Pinopsida > Pinales > Pinaceae > Pinus > Pinus albicaulis. The sequence goes on along the minus strand of CM076572.1, from coordinate 1,070,909,913 downwards.
AAGAGGAACAGGGGACATATTAGACAGGACTTTGACCTTTGCCAGAGAATCTATGCAGGGTATTCCAAGACTATGAATAATAACAAACAGAAACCATGCCCATGGCCGACATTGTGACTCACAACCATCCCAAGGGCTGACCCGACACAACAAAATTATTCCAAGGCAGAGACTCTCTGAATTAACTTGGTGAACAGGAAAACACACCATTGACAGGCCCTACCTCAACACCCGCCTCGTTTGACAATGGCAGAGACAGTACCCCGACTGCTAAAACCCCAAAGTTTATTTGCTGCATTCGGTCCTATCACAATTAAGGGCCAGGAACAAACAGAAACAATTTCAATATATACAAAAGGATCTCTAAAACAAGGTTCTACAGGAGTAAATGGCGGAAGGAACGGGTGGCAAGCCATCCGAAATTGCCAGATACCCTTGTTTTGGAACTGAACCATTCTATCATTACAGTCATCAACATTAATAATTCTCAGACAAGCGAATACATACCCCCAGAGAATCGTCGACCTGATTGATCGCTCCTTCAGTCGGTTTCGCCGCTGTGCGCCAAGATTTTGCATGGCAAAATGGCACAAACACTCTACTTTGATAATGCTCCTGGGCCTTTTTGACAACCAGGTTGGCATGCATGCCAGGCCGTCACGCTCCTTTCCCTCCGCTGACATTCACATGAGAGTATTTCCTGCTCCATACTGTGACATAATAACTCTGGATTACCATCGCCATCTGTCCTCTTCATTTACCCATCCTGCTCCAGCTGTCCACCCCAATCGGGGATTTAGTACTTAAAATTTCAAATTTATTATAACATTTCATATTTTGAAAGTGAATGTTTGTTACTTGGTGCAAATGTGTTGATTTTATGATAATTGGTGTTAGATATGTAGGTTGAGATGGTTATTTTTATTTCGTTTTTATATTTTTGAATATTTTCAAAATTCGATAGATAAAATTGAAATTGTTTAACTTGATTTATATTTTTAAAATATTTTAAAATTAAAAAAAATAAAATAATTCATTTTAACAAAAATTGAAATGATTAAATTTTTTAAATTACATATTTGAGTTGATTTAGATTACATAAACATATAAAGTTATACTATCAAATTCAATAATACACAATCTCAAATAACTAAAGATGAATGAATGCGAACTTCATCTTGTATATGGTTTCTGCAATGAATTAAGATGATTGAGTAATGGCGTCAAAAGACAATATGAGTGTTGATAAAGATTTGTGTAGCTATGTAATCCTTGTTACGGGGAATTCTATACAAAAGCATCTCACTTACCAAAATATCATTATTATTTTTTTCTTTCTAAAATTATATTATATTTAGAATTATTTAGAATCAACAATGTGCATGTCTCGAAAACAGTAATCTTCATTATTTTAATTCAAAATATAGCATAAATTCCACTCACATGCTTTACAAATTTATACAAATCGTATTTGCATAACAATGCATAGCAAATACATTTATTACAAGTTTTTAGCTAGAGATAAACTACAATGATGACATATAAATTTGTTGTTGTTGCAAAAAAATGGTTCAAAATGGGCATTCATAATGATGACATATAAAGTTGTTGCATTTGTTGTTGTTGCAGAAAAGATGGTTCAAAATGGGCATTGATAACAACTTATGGAAGAATTTGGTTACTACAATGTTGGATGATTTCATGTGGGTTTAGATCTGCATGGAATTTTTTGAGGATTTTGATTCTCTTTTTAATGGATTACCTAGACAATGTTCAATTTTAGTGTCACCAACTTTGAAATATTTTGGTTGTTGCTGTACTCAGCGTGCAATTAGAAAAAATGCAACACTTGATTAGTCCAAAGCTACAGAAAGAAATAACTTTCAAATTATGTTCATTTTTCGAAAAGAGATAAAGAGAATAAAAGTGAAATTAAATTTAAGTCTCACTTACTTCCAAACGATTTTGGCTATTCATAATCTCAATCATAAATTTGACAATATCTCTTTGCTTCCACACATGGCAAGATAGTATCCCATGGCAAGAATTATCGAGCCGATTTTGTTAGGTCATTACGTTTTATGACAATATCTCTCTGCTTCCACACATGGTAAGATAGTATCCCATGGCAAGAATTATCGAGCCGATTTAGCTTAACTGAGTTGAAAGAATGATTAGAGTAATAATAGTTATGGAAGTTCCATAAAAGTTGGGGATGACATATATTTTAACGGAAAGAAAGATATTTTCATAATTTTTCAATAAACTTGTCAAGAAGGTGAAATAAGATCTTTAAAATATGGGACCATATAAAAATAACAAATTGGTTTATATATAGAGAAAGAGGGGTTGAAGCTCAACTAATGGATAATGAAAATAAATCGATTGTTAAAGCTTTGAATTGGCAAGGATTAACAAAAGAGAGAAATATAATGTATTCATCTAGAAATAAATTAAATGTATTGAAAAAGTGTTATAAATTTTTAAATTATTTTATATTTAATATTAAATTAAAAAGAAATAGTATATATGGTATGTTTAATTATTTTTATATATTTTACATTATTTTAATATAAATTAGAAAGTTAGTTCATTATTTTAAATTTGTGATTTTATTATTAATATTAATATTTTATTATTTTTCATATAATATATATTATATTATTATTTTGAAAATGGGGATCGTGATATTTTGATAATATTCGTACAAAATATAAAGAAAAATATAAAAGATCATTTGAATAAGTGCAAATCTAAAATCTCTTATATTTTCCAAAATATATGGGAGAGATTTATACATTTACTTTTTATACAAGGGAGAAATATTTTATAACGTAATAATGTTATTACATGCATTATGTATAATGTTATACTTGTATCTTAGTGAGTTTTTTTCTATAAAATTTAATTATCAGTTTTCTTTTCAAATTGGATTTTTTAAATATTATATATTATTTTTCTTAAGTAATTTGATGTATTTAGTTATTATTTATCAAGATTTTTTTTTTTGAATTTGTATAGAAATTAACAGTATATTATAAATTAATTAACTTAATTAAAATTATTTTTTTTTTAAGAATTTTGTGATCAGCAATGTTGATTTTTTTTTTTAACTGGATTATTAAAATATTATATATTGTTTTTTAAAGTAATTTGATGTATTTAGTTATTATTTATGAAGAATATTTTTTTGAATTTGTATGACAATTAACAATATATTATAAATTTGTTAATTTAATTAAAATTATGTTAGATCTAAAAATTATGTGATTCATAATGTACATAAATGTCTTTCGATCAATCACATCATTAAGATTTGGTATAAATCTTAATGATGTGATTAATCCAAAAGACACTTATCTCAATTAAAATTAATTTTATAAATTTTTTATTTAAATTATATTTATAAATTTTAATTAATGTAAAATTAAATAATATTACATTAATAATTAAACTAAAAAACTCTTAGAGAGTGGAGATTTCCAAAGCTATTCATATTGTTTAAATTTTTTGAAGATTAACTATGCACGACATTTTTCTATTAGATTTTTAGATGGACACACCACCCATCGTCACACACTAGCAAGCCCATAGATAGTAAGAGAAAATGCTAAACATGCATGTAAATAATGAGAACTAGACTTGTAAATAATGAGAGTGAGGAGAATAAAAAATATTCACAAAGAAGTGAATAATAAAATAAAGTAATAAATTGTCAAATGACATGAGATGGACGAGAATAAGAAGCAAAAGTATTAAAAAAAAAGTTAAAAAAAAAAAAAACTTATTTTTATTTTTATTTACTGAGCCTAGAGGCTCATTCTATAGCCCAATATGAGAGGGATGTGTAAGTATAAGAGGGATGTGTAATTTTGTCCCATCAGTTCACTTTAAAATAAAAATAAAAGTTAAAATTTATGTTTGAAATAAAAACATAATGTGAGCTATAATAAAAAAATGAATATGTTGTTTTTTAATTATAATTAAAAATTATGTGTGAGTAAGATGTTTATATCTTATAGTTTGGTTATTGATAAATATTTTAATACAAATTAATATTGACATATATTTAAAAACATGTTAATAATAAAATAACTATTTTAATTTGCATCATAAATGTATGTATGTATATGTTATGTACAATATTTTAATGTCAATTACCTATACATTATATATCATTTAAAAAAAATTATGTATATATCATGAAAAAATTAAGTTTTATGGTTTAAAAGTTTGTTTCGTCATATATATATACTCTATTTAGCATTCAAAAATACACTTTCAACAATGAAAAAAACACATTGTATTTTACACTCTAAAGAAGTTTGCAAATGAAGAAATTTGATTGTGAAAATTTGAAGGATGGAAATTTATCTTAAATTTTAGAAACATTGTCGAATCTCACTAGTGCATAATATGCAATCTGTAAAATGTTTGGAAATATGTTTGTAAATATATTCATGTTCTAATAATTTTATATAGTCTCTATATATATAATTTTGGCGATTTTTAAGGTAAAATAATTTTATACCATAATATTTGGGCGAATTATTCTTAAAAAAATGGAAGTTAGTGAACCCTTTTTTTTGGAAAAAACATAGAAAACTAGCCCACCCACAAATATTACCCCCTAAAATTTTCCCAGAATTTGATCTCTTTTGGCTCATGTTAGATCCATACTTAATATGGATGTAGGAAAATTGATATTGTTGTGTATTCATGATATATTTGTTTCAAGTGGAAAGTGTAAAAATGATATTCTATTTAGCCCAATCTATAACTAATTCGACGCAAACACAATTTTAAGTGATAGTGCCTTAATTTTGAAATGACATGTAGTTTCAGCTATACGTGACTATGTTTTTATGGACTCCACATAACAATACCACATAAAAATAATAATTTTTGGGTAAACAATTGATATCATTGTGGACCAAAATATTTTGATATGCAAACCTATTTTATAGTGAAAATATATATTTGATCTCTCTAAGTGCTTGGTAAAGAAAAATTCAAAATTGATCTAGATTGGTTTATATATATATATATATATATATATATATATATGTTATAACTAAACCAATCTAGATCTATTTTGAATTTTGCTTTACCAAGCACTTAGAGAGATCAAATATATATTTTCATATTGTTTCGGGCCAAAATATTTTGATATGAAAACTTATTTTATAGTGAAAATATATATTTGATATCTCTAAGTTCTTAGTAAAGAAAAATTCAAAATAGATCTAGATTGGTTTAGTTATCATTCATATATATATATATATATATATATATATATATATATATATATATTGTTAAATTCACTTATTCAACATTATTAAATGTATCATTTATTTAAATTTAAAAAATTGTTAAATGTCTCTCCAACTTAAGAAATTTCTCACATAAAAATATTCCTGGTATCGTCCTATGTGAAGTATACGAGAACAGAGCCATCCCATCACTAAAACTACAAGCCGCTTCAAAATTAAGTCACTATTGCTTAGAATTGTGTTTGCATTAAATTAGTTCTAGATTGGGATGAATAGAATATCAATTTTATTGTTTCCACTCAAAACAAATATGCCACAAATTTCATGAATCAAAGAAAATGTTGTGATTTCTCACATTTTCCTTTGTGCATTTTCATTAGGGTTATGAGTGAATTGTTGGAAAAAGTAATTCTTACTTCTCTTAGTTGTGATTCTTTCTATCTAGAGGAGTCTATTCCTATTATGTTTCCTAGATTGATGTGCGGTTGAGAGATTCTCTCAACCAAATTATTGTGTGTCCAAGATAGCTTCCCTATCTTGAGACAACACTCCCTTTATATATGTAATATTATTTTATTAATGCAATACAATGTGTACTATCATTTTTTATCTTGGTATCAAGGCCCATATGGGCCTAGACCTCAGCCCCTCCTGGGATGAGGGAAATAAGAGAGTATATCAGTATTGTTTTTAGTTTTTATTTTTCCATTCATCCAGGTGAATTTTTCTGTGTAAGGTAGTCATGGTGGTTGTTGTGGTGATTTTGGTGCACGAGTGTAGCAATCCACCGATGATTGGTAGCAATGGTTGTAGCCTACAAGCTATGGTTAGAGGCAGAAAAAATGGTTAGCAGGTTATTGAACACATGCTAATATATATAAAACACACTAAATCATGGAATGTAGTATGTAACGTATAAGGAGAAGAAACGCAACTAAACTAAAAAAAAAACAAAAGCTCACAATGAGTCAAACGAGACAATAATACAAACAGTGGAATAAAATCCCCTCTTATTGAATGCTAGTAGTAAAGGAAAGGTAGAACTTTACGCTCTTGCCAAAGGATCCTTAGAACTATTGATTTCTAAGACCCAATGCAAGGAAGCTTTTAGCCTTGAGCTGATGTCGCAAGGCCTGTCTCTTCTCCAAATGGATAAAAGTTGTTGGGTGGCCAACAAATGAATCCCCTAACTCTACTGTTGCTCTAGATTACATACTGCTGGTTTTCTCATGGGAAATTTGACCAGCATAACAATGTGTTGTCATTTTTTTCTTCTCATGGTGGAAATTCATAGGCAAATTCAAACCCTTCTTCCCTCTCTTCGTACATTGGTGGATAGTGACCTAAGAGAGAGGGTTGATTCCTTTGTGTGCTCACTTGATTCTTTTGTGTGCTCACTTGAGGTCCAAGGTGGCTCTAGGTGGTTGTACTTGGGAGGCCTCAAGAGGAGGATCATTTCCTGAAGTGTGCCAAGTGTTCTCAGATAGTGGCTTCTACCACTCCCAGGAATGTGTGCATTTTTTAGGGAAAGTCACACAAATGTGTGCTGATCGAAGAGAATTGCGTGCAAAGGCGCATTTTGCCTGAGTACTTGGTGAAAAATTTTATTTTTTCCTCTTGAACTTAGAGATTTATTAAATTTTTCATATCCTCTAATGTTTCTTAGCCCTATAAATCCTTCTTCTTGACATTTGGCAATGTCGTTTCTAATTTTCCGATTTTCTAGTGATAAGAATTTCCCCCTAATTTATGAGGTCTAGGAAGATCTGTATAGCATAAATACATTATAGTTTTTTTTCTATGTAACCTATGACGGGAGAGAGAGACCTTTGTATAGTCCATGGTTGGAAACCCCTTACAATGGGTAAAAAAATAACTATGTCCTGTCAGAAACCTGTAAGTATAATATGATACAATAAATAGAATTTTTCTATGAGGCGAGCATGTCCCATGATCGTAATGTTTTGGCTAGCTAAACAAATCTATCTGATAGACAAAGTTTTTTTCTATGTCACTGATATGGTAGTGATCTACTGATTCGGTTGACGATGACGATTGTTGACACCTTGAGGGGCGTTTTTTCTTTGACAGTAAGTTGAATGTGCTGCCCACATGCGTAAAATTGGTATGGCATATAAATTCTCATTGTACACATGGGTGAATGACTGAGACCTTCCAGTGTAATAATTTCTGAAAGAGATGCTTATAATGGCACGAGTCTTTGATGAATCTAGGCAAAGTTAAAGGGTTGTACAATACAATACCATCTCCACATGAAATCTTGTGTTGTAGTCGAATGTCAGGAGGATCGATGACATCCATGGGAAATGATGACTCCCATAGTGCCACCCGAGGATGCCCCAATTATGGTGGGGGGATACCCAAGGTACTACTCCATTTTTGGGGAATGGGTGTTGAAGTCGAAAAAAAGGAAGCCTCAACCGAACAAGAGAGCTACTGATGCAAGAGACCATGGTCTTTGTTTTGATAGGTTTAACATATGCATAATAGTGAGGGTTGACTGAAGACTAATGATGGGAGTTCAACAGCCCAAGGTCAGAGCATAAAAATAAACTTAGCGGCAGTCATAAATATTTTTGATGAGGAAATCCCTAGGGTCGGTAGGACGTCCAGGGTGGGTATATGCTGATTATGAATGTCGTGGTGGCTTTGCGTGAAAGGTGTGGTGCTCCGACCAAGGGTGACTAGGGACTGCTGCCATGGGAGAAAAGTGAATCGATGAGTTGGGGAATATTAAATATTTTATATCTTTGTACAGTTGCCAAAAGAATAAAAAATTGATTGGGTTGTACAAAACACAGATACAGGTGCCCAAAAATATGAAAATTGCTGGCTCACTGATGATGTCAGGAAGGTGTTATTGCTAAGGGTTGGGGCCCCATTGGTTGGTATCTGTGTGGGAAAGATGAAGTGGATGAAAAATATCACAGATGGGCTATGTTAATGCAGGGATGGTAGGAAAAATGCGATATGCGGTGGTACGTCATTCAATATACTTGCAAAAATGGTTGTCCAGGAAGGGGGTTTTATTTCAACATGGTAAAACTTGATTTAATGCATGATTAGTAGATGGACATGAAGATCTTCTTGGACTATGGTGTTATCACCATGGCGTCCTATTTGTCTGATGTGTGGTGTACGATGAGTGACGAATGCTATGGAGGGGATGCCGTACCAACCTGGCAAGGATGTTTATCATATGAAAGGTGGGGAAATGATAAACATGGTAGGGTTTTTGGAACCTATGGTTGATTTCTTGTGGACAAATGATGTTAGAATATGAAGAGTTTTTCTAGGACTCTACCATGCTAAGGGTAGAATGATACCTTCTCTGGAAATTTTGGTGGATGGGGTGACAAATGGTTTGTTGTGATGTACAATACGTGCAACAAAAATACCCTTAGTGAAAGCATCTTCCACATTCAAATATTATTGAAAAAATGTGCTGAATGAACAAAGGATGAGAGAGGGCATACCTTTCGGGACAAAAAAAACTATTTTCTCAGAGGTGTGAATGTTTGGGGCCTCCTTTGGGCATTATGAGGTGTTGAAATGTGTTGCTTTCGGTTCTACAATTGGGCAATCTGGGCTCCCATTATGGCCTCAAGGATACCCTCATCTGAATGAAATAAGGATCCTAAGGTGGATTTCATATGTGTGGGGGCGTGAGGAAGAGGTACAGTCCTAACGGAGCTAGTCGATAGACATGAAAATGATTCCATCATCAATGTGGTGGAACTGGACGTGGTCGACATAGTGCAGATGGATTGGGTGTGCACTGTCATTAGTATAGCTACCCTCGTAGTTGTAGCTAACTCGACAACAATGACTGATGAGCAGAAAACCTAAGTCATGGTTCTGATACATGATGATATGAATCATATGTGATGTATCATGTCGTCGATATTTGGTGATGGAGAAATTTCCATCATGGTAGCTTGCGTGAGGAAAAAGCTAGGTTCCTCCTTGGGTGGAGAAGTTTATGGAATTTGGAATTTGTGCCTGGTGCAGAGGTTCCTGAATGTTTCCATTAATGGGCATGCCTCTATTTCGTGGTTATGGCCAGTGTAGATTGTGCATGGTACCACTGTGCCTACAGAGTAGATGTTGTGGGACCCAACACTGCTCTTCGTTCCTGAAGTGGACGCTTAGAAAGGATCAGGCGTGGGGGAGGGAGTCCTCTACTGCGATTTTGGATTTTTTGGCTTGGGTAAGTCTAGCTCTCTTGGGGATTGTAGGCTTAATTCTTCTCTTGCCACTCTAAGCTTGGGGAGATGATCAGATCTTATTGTGTGATGAAAGTGTGAGAAAATAGGGCAATAACAGTGCATGGTATTCTCTTGGTTACAGATATGTCTTTTTAGGGGGGAAGAGACTATGTGAAAAGTGTTCGCGACGTGCTTCAGTTCTTTGCATTGATTGACCCAGTGGCCGATTCTGTCACATAGCCTGCATTTTGGCCTAGTATGGACAAGGGTCGCGCTAGGTTGATGCATATTTTTAACTCACCCAATGTGATAGAATGGGTATGGGGTAGACTGCCTGTGGGTGATCTGCCTTCCATCAAGATTTTTAAGCTCTGGATTGATGATATCCTGGTGGTGCATCTCTAATGAATTTATCATGTCAATTAGTGGGCACACTCACGGATATACATACAACGCTACTTATGGTGGTTGCCCTAACATACTAGATAAAAATTCATACTTGGGTGTTCCCATCCTATTCATTTGGAGATGTGATCGGGTACCAATGGCGTAGCACTTCTAGATCTGGGCAAGTGGCGACCACATGGTTGCATTGGTTACACAGTGCACATGTTAGTATTATCTATGGGGGGTGAAGCGGGGTAACTAAGGGTTCCCCAACCGGTCGCTTTTCGGTTGACAGGAAGATAATGGATGTACTTGTCACATCCTCCTTTGTTATCAATATATTCATGGATTATGTGTCAGAGTCCTCTTCGAGGAAGAGGTGAACTATGGCAGTGCATATACTAGTTATCGCTAAAGTGGAATCAAGGGATGTAGTGGCAATGGTGCAATGGGTGATAGCCACCACACACCTGACAAGAATGTTGGATGGCTAGTACGTTAGCGTGGTATACTACATTAACTCGATACTATCACTGAAACAATTCTAAGGTGGTGCATTCAGCGATGAAGTGATCTCGTTCATCACAGAGCGCACAACGTTCAATAGGAGGAGGGGGAATGAACGAGAGACATTATGGTGACTGTTGTGCATCCTGCATATATAATATCATGCGAGGTTCTTCTCCAAGCGACTATATGGAGGGATCCTCCTAGTATGATTGCTCGATGGCTTATAGGGCATCCCAGTATCGCGGTATTTCTGGGTAATAGTTGTAATGCCCATAATTTCTACAAATAGCGCATGCATGGTTGGTACGCAATGTCTTTCCTTGATTTTTTATGGTTGGTTCCTTTTACGGGGTTCTGTTGCCGCGATATTTTCTTCGAAGCTCAGGAGTGGTTTTAATTCACCTAATTCCAGGGAGATATGGCTAGGGTGCCCAACTATGTCGCATATGGTGCAAGGTTGTTATTCCTATTGTATGATGGGATTTTCTACCTTCTTCACCTTTTTATGGGTTTTCTTGGTCTTGACAACTATTTTTGTCATGAGATTTTCCTTAGATGGTCTGGTGGTGACAACCATTTTAATTGGTGGGGTGCCCTCAAGAGTGAAGGGGATTAACCCTGTAGAAGTAACACATATGGCTCTGGTCGAGGTAGGTGGGACCAAGTACGAAACTGGTATTACGAAATATATATTTGGAGACACTATTATTTCCAAGACCTGTTGTGACACAAAACTAGGTCACGGGTATAGGAAAGGAGTTTGGGAGACAACATAAGAAAGAGAGGTTGGTGTGGCACACATGTCGATTTCATTACTGATCATCTTTGTCTCCTGGCTGGTGTCAGCGCTTGATGTAGACATCATGCACACCAGAGCCTTTATGGTATCGGAGGGTGATTCTGGTATGACAAGGGGATCTCCTAGGAATGAGCCTAGGATAGACGACAGTTTGAATTCTCCAAGGCCATATTATTTGTACTGTGTAAGCATCTCATTGGATGTTTGTACATTTGGTAAAGAAACATCAACATTTTTCATGGATCACTTATCGTGATATGTAATTTGGTCAACAGTAATGATGCGGTCCTTATCGGGGAACATCATGGTTCGGGAGGTGGGGGATGTTGTGGCCATCATGGCATACATATAAGTCCTCCCAAGGAGTATGTTGTAATCCAACTGGGCATCCAAGACCTCTATGTCTATAAGTACTGTCTTTCTAGCTAAGAAAACAGGGACATTTTGGTAGAGACAGATGGGATCAGATGGGCGCCCGTCGTATACTTTGAGTTTGATGTCCAATGGCTTCTGTTTGGGAGACCCTAACTTTTACCAAACATTCTTTGACATGATGCATGTGGATGAACCTTCGTCAATGATACAATGGTGGATAGTGATATATTGGAGTGACACCGGTATATGAAAGGCGACCAGCGAAGGAAGCGTAAGGGTGGATTTATCTAAATCAAAATCCATTAGCTGTGAATCGGCAAGGGTGATGGCACCTAATGCGGAAAGTAAGGCTTTTCGTTGTTTTGGGCATGATTGTAAAACTTCCAAGGCTGACATGGCAGCATGGGATTGAGCTAAATTGTCCAAAATGCTATAATTATGAGCCGCCTTTGGGTGGTTTCATGATCTCCTAGTTGGTCCCTTAACCATTTTTGGCAAGGGTTCAATAGGCATTTTTGATATTGTCAATGGTGCTGCTGGAGAAACCATGATAGCCCCTAACGAATTGGTGTCTGGTGGGGTATCATCACTATGATTTCGTGTTTGAAAAAACATTTCATCACTAGTGATATATATTTTGTGGTTGCTTTTACTTGGGGGGGTGTGTTTGCTATTGTTGGGTGTTAAACGCACCTTGGTGGGGGAATGGCTCCTACATGATAGTTGTCTGCTGTGAGGTTCCCCTGAAGCTTCTTCAGCTAGGGGAGATTGGTATAGTGTTGAGTGTAATGGCTGTACTCTCCGCAAATTGCGCAAGAATGGTTGGTCCGAAGATTCGCCCTCTTGTTCTACCCTTGGGAGTTATTTGGATCCTGGTTTTGATTTCGGTTGGATTTGGCCCTATTCTGAGATCGCGGAGGGCGTTTTTGGTTGTTTCCCCCCTGTCCAAGATTTCCCTTTTGTTTTTTCCTTGTCGCGTTTTGAGGATAACTAGGATTCTCTTGGTTGTATCACTGGCACGATTGTGCCTACAAAGGTTGTACAAAATTCACCAGTGCATTATTCTTTATTGGTGGGTTTTGTGGTAGGGATTGGGAATATTGTGGTCCATGTCCCTGTTTTATGAATGGTTGCTGCGGGGGAGCTCTTCCATCAACATTTCTAGTTGTGTACTGGCTCCCCTGCACAGGAGGGTATGGTCCTCCTTGTTGATGATGGTACGACTGCACCCTCTTTGTCAAGTTTTGCAAAGGTCCATGATGACTTTGATGGTATCATAGTTGCTGAATTTTCTAGTTAGAATCATATGCGTAATCGAGATACTGGACACTTCTACTTCGGTGATTTTGGTTCAGTGACCCAATCAATCTGTCTACACTGTTCGACACGCCTAGAAATTCTTTATAAGTTTTCAGGCATGAGGCGTTTGGTAGGATATTGTAAATGTATCCTGACTACGTGTATATTATCTTGAGTTGTTGGGATTTGCTGATGGCATCCTCTTGGGATGTGGGCTTTTGGGTTGCCACATCCTTTGAAATATTTGTTGTGAGAGTTTGCGGGAATAGGTCCAACAGAACTCAATCGTCGAGTTTGGCTTTACATAAACTCCGACGTCATTGCCATTCAATGAGATGATCTGAGATATGGATGGCTAGTGTCTTTCTGAAATGTGTCAGCAATTCCATCCCAAAATCATGGTGGATGTGTAACTAAAAATGTGTGAGGAACATAGTAGTGAGGGTGCTAAAGGTTCCATGTGTAGCAGAAGGTTTCTCCACATACCATTTCGTAGCTACTCTGGTTAAGGTGCGCTGGAAAAGCCTTAGCCGAATAGTATCATAAATGATGTTGTTTGATGAACACCACAAGTGGAAAGTCGTTACATGATTTCCGAGGTCTTTCGTTTGCTTCCGTTCTAATTTTGGAATGTCCGAAGGGAGCATCGTGGGCATGGGGTGCCAGGTGGGGTTGTGTGAAATGGGGTCATTCATTAACTTGGTTATATTAGGTAAGTTCAATGATACTAAGAAAGGTAATTGTGTGTTGAGCTCCATTGTGGATTGTGAAGAAACAAGGGTATGATTAAATGTGGGGTTTGTCTGTGATGCACCTGGTTGTGTGTTCAGATGGATCCCAAAATTGGTAGCGCTCCTCAGACCCCAATGGGTTGTGGCAGGAGTGGTGTTTGGTGACCTTGGTGGGGTTTCCACTGGTGTAGCATTGGGTGACCGTTGGGGGCTCCCAACTAAAGATGCCCCAATAAGGGATGACTCGATAAGGGTGGTGGTGTTTCATCTTTGACGCCTAAATGGTGAAAGACTTGGAAATCCTCCTGCTAATGGGTGAGGTCCAAAATACGTCTAGATCGATGAGGCCCCATTGAGTTGCTTATGGTGTCACCTAGGTATGGCTTTGGAAATATTCTTCAGTTCTATGAGAGGAGAGAGATTGTCTATCCAAAGAGAAAATATGACCGCACACATAAAAAAAAGCGAAACAAATGGTTAATTTCCCTTTAAATTAGTCCTATGTGATCAATCAATCAAAAAATGGTTTTGGTTGTTTTTTTTGCGTGATACTCAAAATCCTAAAGACCTAAACATCCTCACACTCTCAATTGTAACCAAGCCTTGTGAAGATTCCTTCTGTTGGGTACTGGGGCTAACGTCACGAAATAACTAGAAACGCCTTCCAGCAGTTGAAGAATCAACCAAGGTAATGGGTATAGGATCTAGTGCTTCCTGCACCGTCACCTATAGGGAAGGATTCTCTAGATTTTTCCACTAAGTACCATCATCCCACGTGAGAATTCAAGTCTCAAGCTTCTTTTTAAATCAACTACCAATATAGAGTATTAGATGGGTTAGGTAACCCCATATAATACTAAATGCACTGGACCTAAGCTTAACCCCCTCTAAATTGGGTCTTTGTGGTGCTCGAGTTTTCTTTTCCATGGACAACTAGACAGGTTTGAAGCTCCCTAGAAATTCAACTTCTATGTTTCAAGATGAAAATTAACCAAGGTGGTTTATTATATGCTTGCCCCCTTGGTCCTAACTTGAAATATTTTTCATCTAGTGGCCCCTGTGGGGATATTTAATGAGTTTTCTTAGGTTAGTTTTAAGGTCGATTACTTTACTTAAGGTGTGGTAGTGTGTGAGAAAAAGTGAACAATCACATAGTCTTAAGATGTGGATATACGGTGATCCTTTACACACCCCCTATTATTCTATGTTTTGATTGTTCCTTGGGATAAGAAAATTATATGAGGATAGTGGGCCGCTTACACCCTTGCCTAATTACGCTAAATGTTTGAATAAAGGGAGATGGAAAATTATTAGAAGAGAGCGTTCATATGCTTTCCTAGGGTCACAAAAGGGTGTGAGGGCAGCAAAGATTACTTGCTTCTATTAAGATAATTAAGTCTTGGTCCCAATTCCTAGTGAAAAAAAGTAAATGAAAAATAATGATCTAACTAAGAAAAAATAAATGACAACTAGCTAAGCATATGTGGATTTAGGGCCTACATGTTTTTTGGTTCCTATTTTCACAAAAAAAGTTAATTAAAATTACAAAAATGGATTTTTGCCACTAAATTCCCCCTTACTTAAACAATGTCAGTTTAGTGAAGATAAAATTTAAAATTTAAAGTATGCAACTAGCAATGCTCAAATGTAGCCAAAAGCATACTCTAAACAGTCATGGGCACCAAACACATTGCTAGTAGTTTTCCTATGGGTTTCCAATCACTTTACAACTGCAAAATTGAATAAAATCATAGACAAATATGTTCTCTATTTTCCATGTGCAAATTTCTTACACAAGCATGAAACTCGCGTGCAGGTCAGGGTTGAACACTCACAACTTGGCATGTGTGTCTAAGTGAAATGTGCACAATTTTCCTACAAGAAAATTTTTGAAACTCATGAAATTCAAATCTTCACTATGGGTGAACGAAGAGAGAAGAGGAGAAGGGGAGTCACCCTACCAATACTCCAGAGGAGAGAGAAGGCCCCTTCCACAAGCGCAACCACTTAACTAAAGGGTAAAGCCAATGGAGTCGCCAATCCTGTTCTGGTGGTTTTGGTTCCCGAGTGTACCAATCCGCCAGTGCTTGGTACGAATGGTTGCAGCCTACAAGCTATGGTCATAGGCAGAAAAAATGGTTAGCAGGTTAGTGAACACATGCTAATATATATAAGACACACTAAATCATGGAATGTAGTATGTAACATATAAGGAGAAGAGACAAAACCAAACTAAAACTAAAACAAAATCTCACAATGAGTCAAACGAGACAATAATACAAACAGTGGAATAAAATCCCCTCTTATTGACCGCTAGTAGTAAAATAAAGGCAGAAAGTTACACATGTGCCAAAGGATCCTTAAAAATATGGAGTTCTAAGACACAATGCAAGGAATATTTTACCCTTGAGTTGATGTCACAAGGCCTCTCTCTTCTCCAAAGGGATTGAATTTTTTGGGTGGCCAACAATCAAATCCCATAACTCTACTACTGCACGAGATTACATGTTGCTGGTTTTCGCATGGGGAATTTGGCCAGCATAACAATGTGTTCTAATTTTATTTTTCTCATGGTGGCAATTTATAGGAAAATTCTAACCCTTATTCCCTCTCTTGGTACATTGGTTGATGGTGATCCAAGAGAGATGGTTGATTCCTTTGTGTGCTCACTTGATTCTTTTGTGTGCTCACTTGAGGTCCAAGGTGGCTCTAGGAGGCTATCATTGAGCAACCTTAAGTCGAGGATCATTTCCTGAAGTGTGCCAAGTTGTCCCGGATAGTAACTTATGCTACTCCTAGAATCGTACAGCTTTTTTAGGGAAATCCACACAAAGGCACACTTATTGAAGAAAACTGCACGCAAAGGCGCATTTTTCCTGAGTACTTGGTGCACAATTTTATTTTTGCCTATAGACATTAGAGATTTTTAAAAAAATTTAGATCCTCTAATGTTTCTCAGCCTTGTAAATCCTTTTTCTTGACATTTGGCAATGTTGTTTCTAATTTTCCAATTTTATAGTGATAATAGTGGTGTAACATTATGGGGAATTGTTCCAGCGCAAGCGTGGGAGGAAGAAAACTGCCATGGCGCTATGGATTTGTGTGGATCCTAGTTATGGACTTCACATATATTATGGAAATTTAACGTGGTTTAGATGAATCTCCATGTGAATATTTTCCTTATATAGAATAAAAGGATTAAGGTGTCAATTTACCTTCATGGCTCCTAAACTGGCTTGCAGAGGAGGCCTTGATGAACCATTTTCCTATGAAAGTAGAGTGTTTACGGAAACTTTTTATTGGGAAGGAAGTAACCTTTCGAGTAGGCTATATTGTGCCCTCTATCACAAGAGCATTTAGCTCGGTGTTTCTTGGTGACCCGACATGTGCAAAATAAGCAGTCGTTAGGTGAAAAGTGTCATGGAAAGAGGACTCATGTAGATGAATCTTGAATTGGGATATGTTGTTCTTATGTTTTCCCCTGGGGTTTAAAGTTTCTTAGAGTTGACGAAAATTTATTTAGTATTATTATCGATGTTTTCTGAATTCGTCATTGCAACATTTGATGCAGATTGGGATCGATACTGGGACCTATTGGATCAGCAATACCTGCTACTTTAATAGAAAAATGCACCCTATCTATGAGAAGTTGAAGAAAGTAGTGAAGGCTAACCGTGAGGATGAGAAAGGTGTGAGGGGATTTATGAAATTGGTCGAGAGTCGATCTTGATCGAGCTGGAGAAGTTGGCCTCAATCTGGATGGAGCTAGAATGGAATTGACAGTGCCAAACACTATGTCGAGCGCAGTTTGACTAAGAGCGATGAGAGAATTTTTTTTTTGTTCACTGGGTAAAGGTATTGTACTTGAGGGTGTGTTGGACACAGAGGATGTGTGGTACTAGTAAAATCATGATGACCAAAATTCTCCACTTACCCGATTACATTACTAGATCAACCTAGTAAACTTCTTTACCTAGAGTTATTACTAATGTTTCAAGAAATCAAATTCACCATCAAAAGTAAGCATCAAAGAAAAGGTAAAATTTTCAATTATTTGATTTTGTACAAGATACATATTGAGTCTAGTCAACTCAATATGAGTGTGATTTTGTTTAAATTGACCACTCTAACAACTATATCATGAAAGAAAACTCTAAGATTGAATGAAGATGCCCATGGTGAATAATGAAGACAAAGATAGTTCATGAAAACAGTAACATACATTTCTTGGAGTAATAGAGGTTAAGGGATGATGGAAAACAAAGTGAATTTTTGTTGAGTTAGTGTGGGTTTGTGGGATTGATTCCCTAGCATGTTGTATTATGATTCAGACATTTTAACTGTAAGCAAGTCTAGGATGTTTTTGTAGTGGTATTTTTAAATTATGTACCTAGTAACTCCAAGAGTTGGAGTGTGTAATGTAAGCCTAATGAGGCATGTGTATCCCCATGAAGTTTGTGGTAATATGAAAACCACTTTGTAATTTCAGGTTTTTGGTTAGCTGGAAACAACTTTGCAGTGTTGGTTTGTGGTAAGCTAGAAACCATGTGTGAGAGTGAAGTGGACAAGGATTCCTGTAGGCATGGTTTAGGGTCGGTCGACAAAACCCTTGGCATGGTCGAGGGTGAGATGAGAAAACCATTGGCCAGGTTGAGTCGGGTCTCTGATGAGCCTTAGTGGCAGATTTGTGGCCCATGGTGGTGAGAGTGCCTAAGTGGTAGATTTGAGGCCCATGGTGATTGGAGTTCCTTAGTGGCAGATTTGAGGTCCTTGGTGGGAGAGTTGAGCCTTCATGGCTATGTTTAGCCTTATAAGTTTAATTGAGTGCCTTGGTGGCAGCACTGAGCCTTTGTTTGCATGCTTGAGGGTAATATGATAAAACCCATAGCATGGTTATGGGTTAATTCGGTAAAACCCATGATGATGAAGTTGGAGGGGGATTTATAGGTATAAGTAAATGTATGTAGTTATAATGGTTGACAGAACCATGTATGTGAACGACATCCTATGAGACTGGAATTTGCAGCGGTTGGCACCCATGCATTCCAGTGGATGATTGGACCTTTATATGGATGTCGAAATATGATTTTTTTATGTTTGACCACAACTAGACTTTTCATATTTATATCGAGACAAGTAGTCATTAAGGAGGTGTGTTGGAAAAAGTAATTCCTAACTGTCTAAGTTGTGATCCTTTCTATCTAGAGGAGTCTGTTCCTATTATGATTCCTAGATTGGTGTGCGGTTGAGATATTCTCTCAACCAAGTGATTGTGTGTCCAATACTTTTTCCCCATCTTGAGACAACAATTCCTGTATATATGTAATATTATTTTATTAATGCAATATGATGTTCACTATCAGTTTTTATCTTGAATGACGATCATAAATCTTCTCCCACTTGTGCTCTTGCTATTTTGTAATTCCTTGGCTATTTTTATGGATAGATGTTATGCCAACATGCTATGCCAATACGAAATCACATAAAAATATATTTGACTCTTCTTCTCCAACGAAAACCCAAAAACCTGAACCAATGGAAGAGAATGCCATCATGGTACATAGAAGAGGAGAATGGCAGTGCCCTGATTTGATTCACGACTCTTCCACTTCCCCTACCAACGAGGTTACAAATTAAAAAATATGTATTCCTCTCTCAACCAAGTGATTGTGTGTCCAATACGTTTTCCCTATCTTGAGACAACACTTCCTGTATATATGTAATATTATTTTATTAATGCGATACGATGTTCACTATCAATTTTTATCTTGAATGACAATCATAAATATTCTCCCACTTGTGCTCTTCTTATTTTGTAATTCCTTGGCCATTTTTATGGAAAGATGCTTTTCCAACATACTATGCCAATATGAAATCACATAAAAATATATTTGACTCTTCTTCTCTAACGAAAACCCAAAAACATGAAACAATGGAAGAGAATGCCATCATGGTACGTAGAAGAGGAGTATGGAAGTGCCCTGATCTGACTGGCGCTCTTCCACTTCCCCTAACAACGAGGTTACAAATTAAAAAATATGTATTCCTCATTGTAATATGCAAGGGGAAAATTCTTCATGAAATTACAACTATCGATATTTTTTTCAGACCAAGAATATTCCCTTGAAATCCATCTAATTATGTTCAATTATTTTTTTAAAAATTAAAAATTTTCAAGCCATACACACACCCTGAACTTGAAATAAGTATGCCTATCGGCTTAAGCATTATGATATGAAGTGAGGTGGAATAATGTTAAGTATGAATACTTTATTAATACACTTTTTAGATTAATTGAATATTTTTATGTAATAATATTAATAGTAATTAGCAGAGGGCTCCCGTATTTCAAACTCAGGGTGGAAGAGCAGGCATTAAAATTTTGTCTCTATGATCAATACTAATATTAT
Source organism: Pinus albicaulis (assembly GCA_034641835.2). Lineage (NCBI taxonomy): Eukaryota > Viridiplantae > Streptophyta > Pinopsida > Pinales > Pinaceae > Pinus > Pinus albicaulis. The sequence goes on along the minus strand of CM076572.1, from coordinate 1,070,889,900 downwards.
TTTCTATAATTGATCACATAATCCTCCAATTATACTTATTTTTCATGCCTACTCTTCATTTCTATGTTGATTTTAAATGAATTAGCTTTTCTGTCACTTGAAAATATGTGAGAGAAGATTGAAATATATAGTAATAATGTTTTTATTTTAGATGGATATTTTCTTCATGTTTTATGGCCAGCTACATGTCATAGGTTGGGTGAGGGGACATGGCAGAGTTTTTATGCAATGAACATCCAAATGATGTTATTACCCTGTTATTACCCTTTTATTTCATTTGTTGAAAATGGTTTTCACCCATTTTTTATGGTATTTAAATGCTTCTTTATCATACAATTTTTTATTGGTTTAATACGACATACACTAATGATTATACAGATTAATATTGAAAATAAGTAGATAATAATACATGGTCACTAAAGAATACTAACACAAAAAAAACCGATCAAGAAAATAAAAATGTATGTATATGTAAAGTTGAATTATTGTGGTTATGAATTTTTCCATCCATATCACATAAATGTAAATTAAGTCTCTACCAAATATTTTCATTAAATCTTAATAGTGAAGATGTTTACATATATTTAATAATTTTTTCTATTTATATGTCTAATTAATTATGAAATATCATTATGAAAATACACAAATGTTAAAATGAAATAGTTAATTATCTTTTGCAGCTCGCGTGTGGAGGCTAAGTTGAGCTGAGAACCTGTGCACTTCTGCACGTTGCACTTCTACCATGGCCCCAGGAGGGGTTCCTGATGTCATGCTTCCTCATCCACTAGAGCTGACAGCTTTCAAGAAACTTGTTGCTAGCTGCAACAAATGCCTAGCAAGCGAGAAACAACAGAAATTCATGAAAATAGTAGAAACCATACCCACAGTTGTTGTCCTGACTGAAGATCCCTATAGATCAGCTTTGAATCTAGTATAAATAGGGCTCATTGGGAAGTTCACTGGGATCTGGCCCTCGCCCAAAACTGTGGATGCATGGATTCGAAGGAACTCGAGAGTATTGGTCAAAGAAGGAATCAAAAGCTTTTTCGTTGGCAAGGGTTTCTTAGTTTTTGTTTTCGATTAGGTGGAGGATAGGAACCTCATCTTTAGTAATGGTTTATATTTCATGGGTCCCCTAGTTTTGTACATGAATCAACGGATCCTAGATTTCGATCCGTCATAGGATGTTCCCTCGGTTGTTCTACTCTGGGTTCACCTGCCACATTTACCGCCGCATTGCTAGAACCCTAAATCATCTGAAACCATTGGCATAATTTATGAAAGTATATGGATAGAGAAGAAAGAAGAGACCATTATTCATGCACTAGAATATGTGTACAAGTCCATCTGGAAGAAGGTCTCCCTGAATCTATAAAACTCAAAGTAGAAGATTGGACTCACATTCAAGTGCTATATTATGAGGAAATCTCATTCAAATGCCAAAATTTCCATGGCTACGAGCACTTTGCCAAGAAATGAAAAAATAAAGCGGAGGAGGAGGCAGAGATCGTAAGGGAATAACAATGGACACAGGTTCAGAAAGCTGCTATAGCTAAACATAACAACAGAAGCAAAGGGAAAGGAGTGCCTACAGGAGGTGGAGCACCTTCCTCAAATCAGGTTTATGGGGAGGGTTGCTTTGCCCCTCCAAGATTTGAGGCTTCCAGCAACCCCTTTGAAATTCTCAGCACCCCAGAAGAACTCCAAGAAACAACAGTTGAAGAGGCAGAACAACATCCTGCCACTAATGAGGAAGAAAAAATTCAGGAAGAAACAACCCCTCCACAAGTTGGAACACCAAGAGGATCCCCCAGCACCCCATCCTATGCATAAATGACAAAGAAGAAGTCTTAGGAGGCCTCCGGATCCTCAGAATATGAGACATTTGAAATGTCGTCGAAAATAGCAGGGAGGAAATCCCATAGAGAAGCAAGAGAGGAAGAGGTTGGGAAACAAAAAATGCAAGGTATCCAGCCAACGATTGAGATTACCATAGGCAGAAATACTAGAACCAGGCCTTCCAATGGAGGCTTTGTCCCCCTATCCGACAGTAAATAATGCGATTAGTCTCTTGGAACTACAGAGGCTTGGGGAATCACCTAAAATATGAAGCTGCGAAAACCCTTCTGAAATAAAAAAAGCCGGAAAAGCAGTAAGCGCAAGGAGTTCTTGTGGAGGGCTCGCCACTCTCTAGGTGGAAGATAAATTCCACCTCAAAATCTCCTTCGCAACGCAGCACTAGATATACATCGAAATTCAGCACCAAGCAAGTAATATCACCTTCGCTCTCTTTAATATTTATGTCTCAGTCCTCTATGCTGAAAAGCAAGACTGTGGGAAAACCCTCGCAGATTTTTTAGATGCTTACTCCCCCAAGAATATAATTCTAGCAGGAGATTACAATCTAGTTTTTGAACCAACCATTGGTAAGGATCATTTCCTTCCAATAGTGGAAGACTTGATTCAGCAGTGGGATCTTCTAGATTTCAAACCAAAAAAAGGCCTCTACACTTGGACAAACAATAGAACTAGGGCATATCACATCTTAGCCCGCCTAGACTGATTTTTACTTCAAAGCACCTTCCTTTCCGAAAATATGATTATCTCCACTAAATTTTTTCCAAAGTTAACTTCATATCATAAACCCATCCTTTTGTTGTTAGAAGAAGAAGAAAAATTAGGGCCCATACCTTTCTGATTCACCCCCCTCTGGTTAGCTAGGGAAGGATTTATGGAGACTATCTCAGAAGCTTGGTCCATTCTGGTCAATGGATCGCCTAGTTATGTGTCGGAGAAGAAACTGAAGGCCACCAAAACAACCCTGAAAATTTGGATAAAAAATACCTCAGGCTCCCCCACTAGCCTAAGGAATCAGGCTAATGAGTAGTTATTTGATCTGCAAATGGTATTGGAAAATAAAGACATTACCAAATCTGAAATCCAAGCTAAGCATGAAGCCCAACTCACCACTCTCCACATACGTAATGTTTATCAATGGTTGTCATGCCAACCCAAGCAAAGACTGTGGGCTAAACTCCAATATTGCATGGGAATTCTTACCATCACCATATTCCGGTTCAAGAATGCTTTTGATGGTTTCTACTTGTCGATATGTTTCCATTGATATATGGCACACCACGTAATTCTTCGAAAGTTTGAGAGATATTTATGTTTGAAGTTTATACCTCCAAGCAGGCTAAAACCACATAGGTTGTGGCATGGGTCATTGAGCAATCAATAATTAATAATTTTTTAACCTCCTAAAATTCCTCCCAAGTTCACTTGTTGAAGTCCCTCTCAACCTAGGCATTTATGTAAATTGTGATCCTCATATCCTCCTCATGTAGGGATTTTTCTACTTGAAATAGGTCATCATGGAATTTTCGCTATAATTTTTTTTCTACAAAGGTTCAAAAGGTTAAATTATTATGAGGCGAAGCCAACATCAAGAATTTTTCGCAAAATCTTATATCAAGGTGTACAAAATTTTCGCAGATATGATCTCAGGGAAGTTAGTGTTTTTTAAGTGTGCCTAAAATTCATCTCAAAGAAGTGACCTTTGTAAATTCGTCATAACTATCTCTCTGTGTATCAGATTGGAATTCCGTAGAAAGTGGCAGATAGTGAACAGTCTGTAATTTTTTCTCTATCAATTTTAGAGACAAATGAAGAAACAGTGACATGTGGCATGCCGTACAAGTTGGCTCTGCTGAAACAGTCCATAATTAGGGCATTGTGAGAGATTGGGTATAATTCTCTCTAGAAGAATCCAAATTGGGTCAAACCTATGGCATTGGAAAGATGACTCATAGGAATACTACACTACTAAAAATCAGATATTGGGGATCTGAAATAATAGAGATACACCAGATTCAATATCGAGCTCCTGGAAGGCAAGATAAAGCTAGATCATGTGTTCTCAAGGGCTGCAAAGGACCAGACTTTCTAGGGAAGAAAAGCAAAGAAAGGTGCAGCAGAGGGTAGCATGACAAGAGAAAAAACTAAGGTGCATAACAGTAGCAAGAAGTTCATCACATGAAGTCTTCAAGTGAGCAGCACTGTGTACAATCATTGTAAAGGTATCATTGTACTAAGTCATTGTAAATACATTATTGTACAAATTCTACTAGTGTCTATCTGCTAAGAGTTGAAGAGGCAGTGTTGGGTGGTCTAGGATCATCATTACTTGGTTGTGTCAAATTTGGGGTTATGGTCTAGTGTATCTTCTACTTATGCATCATTCTATATCATTGCAAAGTGGACCATTTTCCCTGGTATGGGAGTCCATTCTTCTCTTATTCTTCTATAGGGTGGTAGGGTGGTGCTAGGGTGAGTCAGAGCTCATTGGGTGTTGGTTGGGGCATCCGTTTCATTGACGACAAAGAATCTTGGGCATCGGTGAGCGTTCATCCAAGGAGTCGGAGAAGAACACATTAGAGGTCTAAGAAGTTGGAGCTTTATTTTCAATTGGAGTTGAATATTAAAGAATTATTAGAAAAGAATTAGGTGGTTTTTGTGCCGGAGTGGGTTTCCACCTTAAAAACTGTGTGCATTTGTGTTCATCTTGTTTACTGCTATCATTGTACAAACACTGATAATAATTGAAGATTAACTAATGCTCTAATTGAAAGGAATAATGATCACCCCCCTCTCAGTATTTCCAACAATTGGTATCAGAGCTTGGTTCCTTCAATAGTAGTTTAACAGCTGGAAGGAGGTCATAGAGCATACCAAGAATGGTGTACCTCTATTCAGTGAAAATAATTATGCACTATGGAAAATAAGAATGGAGGTCTATCTTGGCGCAAGGTTACAAAGTATGGGACACTATTCAAAATGGATTTACATCAACCACAGATGAACAAGGTAAGAAGAATTTAATAAATGATGCAAAAGAAAAGAATATTATTATCAGTGGACTTATTGAATTTGCTTATCATAAGGTGTTCGGTTGTAAAACCACCAAAAATGTATGGGATAAGCTTGAGAATATATATGCAGGTGACTCAAATGTCAAAGAAGAAAAACTTCAAATCTATAGAGAAAAATTTGAGTAACTCAGAATGAAAGAAGATTGCAACACTGCTACATACTTCCAATACGTTGATGAAATAACCAATGCTTTGGAAGGATTGGGAGAGCCCATTGATGAGAATACTATTATACGAAAGATTCTTAGAGCATTACCAGGAAGATTCAACCCAAAGGTATCGGTCTTAGAATATAGTGAAAATATGGAAAAACTTAGCAAAGAGCAATTACATGGAGTTCTCATAGCATATGAAATGAGACTTGATGAAGAAGAGGGTACTTCGCATCTAGAAACTGCATTCGTTGCATCTAAGAAAACTAAGGATAAACAATCTTCAATTGAAAATACATGCACCTGCAAGTGTGAAGAAAAGGGTGATGATGAAGAAGGTCTTTCAGATGAAGAATATGCTTAATTCATGAGAAAACTAAAAATTGGTAAGGGAAAATTCAATGGTAAACTTCCATTAATATTTTTTAGCTATGATGAGGTTGGGCATTTCGCAGCAAAATGTCCAAATAGAAGTGATGACAACTCAAAAAGAAAGAAAGGCTTTAAGAAATTCAACAAGCAAGGATCCAAAAGTAACTTTATCTCTAAAGAAGATAGCTCATCATCCGATGAAGACAATGATAGCAAAGAAGAAGCCAATGAGAGAGTATTTTTTATGGCCAAGCACAATAAACAAGGGGTATCAAACAACAAAGAATAAGGATTGACCATAGAATAATTTTATAAGGAAGCAATCAAGCTTATAAAAGATCTCAAGGCAGAGAATATCTGTTCCAATACTCTTGAAGAACAAGTTCAATGTATCAAAATTGAGGTTGAAGAACACAAATGCATTGAAGAGTCACTTCAAAATAATTTGGAATAAAGCAACCAAGAAAGGGAAGAATTAGAAGCCGAGGTAGTCTCACTGCGTGAGGAAGTGAAGAAAGGAAAAACTTTTAAAACTATGCCAATAGCTTTTGGGCATTGGAAGACCTCATCAACAATCAACGATATTACAACGAAAAAACTGGCATCAGTTACAAAGAATAAGAAGTGGGACCTTCTACAACAAAATACAATGAACCTATGAGATCTGACATGCATGTAGACTTCATTGGATAAGGTTCACAAGAACAACCTTGGAAGACAATTCCTCGACGAAAATTTCCATCCAGGTACCAACATACTTTTTATGGCTACTGTTATTCATGTGGAAAATTTGGTCATAAAGTTGTAGAATGTTGCACGTACCCTAGGAACGAATAAAATTCCAGGAGATATGTCAAATATGAACCTCCCAGGGCTCAGCAAAACATCAATATATTTAAACATTTAAGAAATAATATTGAATGTTACAAATGTTGAAATTTGGACACATAGCCAAAGACTATAGAGTTGAAAATCCTCTAGAAGAATCTTCGAAGCCACAGAACGAATGAACATGGAAGAAGAAGAAGACTGATAATTTTTCTCTTGCTTTCAAGGCTCAAAACAACAAAGATGTGTGGTATGTTGACAGCGGTTTCTCAACGCATATGACTGGAGATAGAAATAAATTTATATCTCTGAAAGAGAAGAAGTATGGAGCCGTGTCCTTTGGAAATGATGGATCTTCAAATGTTATAGGACCAGGTACTGTCACTCTCAAAGGAAAAGATGCTCTAGCCAAGAATTTTCTATTGGTTGAAAACATGAATCACAATCTGCTCAGTGTTGGACAAATGTGTGATCAAGGACACACAATACTATTCAACTCCACAAAATGTGAAATCGGGAAAGGCGTTCATGGTGAAATTGTGGTACAACAAGTTGAGCTCCAAATGACATATATGTTCTGGATGAAGCAACCAAAGCATGTCTAATACCTAAAGAGGATGATATAGTATTTGGTAGCAATGATCATGGATGAAGTAAGAAGTTTGCTACAAAGGTGCAAAGTGATTTCGAGATGTCTTTACTTGGTGAGCTGACATACATATTAGGGCTTCAAATATCTCAGCAAGAGAAAGGAATATTTATATGTCAAACCATGTACATCAAGGAAATGCTCAAGAAATTTAAAATAGAATATTGCAAACCCATCCTTACTCCAATGGTAACAGGTTGCAAATTGAGCATAGACGACTCATCTAAGGATGTGGATCAAAGGTTGTACAGATCTATGATTGGTAGTCTTCTATATGTAGCAGCCTCTCGGCCAGATGTTATGCAAACAGTTGGAAAAGTAGCAAGATTCTAAGCAACACCAAAAGAATCACATATTATTTCCATCAAAAGAATTCTTCAATATCTAAAGGGAACAACATAATATGGCTTGTGGTATCCCAAGGGTAACAATATCATCATTCATTCCTTTACATATGCAGATTCGTCAGGAAGTGTTGATGATCGTGAGAGTACTCGTGAAGAATTGGAATATCTTTAGTAGAATCTTGGGATTCTCCCAAGTTCTTATTAGATTTTCCTTATTCAGAATATAAAGGGGGAGTGGAAGTGTGTACATGTCCACATGATGGTTGTGTGTCAGGGGGAGTGGAAGTGTGTACAGGTCCGCAGGATGGTTGTGTTTTAGGCGGATTTAGCCTTTTCCATTGATGTCAAAGGGGGAGAGAATGTTGTAGGAATAGGTGTCATGATCGCAGAGGGAGTACTTGTGTTTCCATCAATGCCAAAGGGGGAGATTGTTGATCAACGGTTGTCATTGATGTCAACCCAAGCAGCACCAGGGGATAACCCAATATTGCATGGGAATTTTGACCTACCAAATTACTATATTCTGGTTCTATAATGCTTTTTATGGTTACTACTTGTCGAGATGTTTCCATTGATATATGGCACGCCACCTAATTCTTCACAGTTTGAGAGATATTCATGTTTGAAGTTTATACCCCTAGTTAGTGGGCTAAAACCAAATAGGGCTATGGCATGGGTCATTGAAAATTCATAATTAATATTTTTTAAGCTCCTAAAATCCTTCCCATGTTCACTTGTTGAATCCCCTCTCAACCTAAGCATTTATATAAATTGTGATCCTCATTTCCTCCTTATGCAAGGGATTTCGCCATCTGAAACAGGTCATCATGGCATTTGTGCTATAGAGTTTTTTCTAAGAAGGTTTAGAAGTTGAAATTTTTATGAGATGAAGCCAAAATCCTAAGGAAGTTGCTGTGAAAATTTCAAATCCAGGTGCGCAACAGTTTTGGAGATATGATCTGTGGAAGTAAGTATTTTTGTAGGCTCCTGAAATTCATCTCAAAGATGTGGCCTTGGGAAAATCATCATAACTCTCTCTCTGAGTATTGGATTAGAATTCCATAAAAATTGGGAGATAGTGCACAGTATTTAATATTTTCTCTATAAATTTTAGAGCCAAATGAAGAAACAGTGACACGTGGCACGCCGTACAAGTTGGCTCTGCTAAAATAGTCCATAATTAGGGCATTTTGAGAGATTGGGTATAAATATCCCTTGAAGAATCCAAATTGGGTCAGACCTATGGCATTGGAAAGACAACTCAGAGGACTACTTCAGTACCAAAACACTGATATTGAGGATCTGAAATAACAGAGATACATGACATTCAATATCAAGCTCCTAGAAGGAAAGAAAAAGCTAGATCATGTGTTGTCAAGGGCTGCAAAGGACCAGATTTTCTAGGGCAGAAAAGCAAAGCAAGGTGAAGCAAAGGGTAGCATGACAAGAGAAGCAACCAAGGTGCATAACAACAGCAAGAAGTTCATCACATGAAGTCTTCAACTGGACAGCATTGCATACAATCATTGTAAAGGTATCATTGTACTAAGTCATTGTAAAGACATTATTGTACAAATTGTACTAGTGTCTATCTGCCAAGAGTTGAAGAGGTAGTGTCGAGTGGTATAGGATCATCATTAGGTTTTTGTGTCAAAGTTGGGGTTATGTTCTAGTGTATCTTCTTCTTCTACATCATTCTATATCATTGTAAAGTGGACCATTTTCCCTGGTACGGGAGTCCATTCTTATTTTATTATTCTATAGGGTGGTAGGGTGGTGCTAGGGTGAGTTGTAGCTCATTGGGTGTTGGGGCATCCGTTCAGTTTACTACTAAAGAATCTTGGGCATTGGAGCATCCATCCAGTGGGAGATAGAGAAGAATGCTTTTCTAAATTATAGGGAGTTAGAGCTTTATTTTCAATTGGAGTTGAATATTAAATAATTATTAGAAAAGCATTAGGTAGTTTTGGTCCCGGAGTGGGTTTCCACCTTAAAAAATGTGTGCATTTGTGTTCCTCTTGTTTTTTTCTATAATTGTACAAACAATGATAATAATTGAAGATTAACTAATGCTCTAATTGAAAGGAATACTGATTCACCCCCCCTCTCAGTATTTCCAACAGAGAGCATAGGAAGAATGCTTAAGTCTCAAATCCTAGAATCTTTGGCTTGAGTATGGTGATAAAAACTCATCCTTATTTCACAATCAAATCCGAGCTCACCTTTTGAGAAATCACATTGCTGAAATTACATCCCCGGATGGGACTATCCACAAAGGAACAACAACGATAAGGGATGCTGAAACCTCTCATTTTCAATAGTTGTACAAGGAAGAGAGTCTAGACTGTGAGGAGGAAGTCACAAAATTCCTCTCTCACGTTCCAAAATTGGTTAGTGAGGAGGATAGCTCTAACCTCTTGAATCCCTTCATAGAAGAAGAAATCCAAAATGTCATATGGACAATGGAGCGAGAAAAAGCTCCTGGACCTGACGGGTTCTCCATTCATTTCTATAGAATCGACTGGGAAATTATTAAGGCTGACCTGTTTCGAATGATCAAAGGATTCCCCAAAAATCCAAAGTGGGAAGAAGCACAAACTCCACATTCTTGGCTCTAATTCATAAATAAGTGAATTCGGTGTCATTCGACCGGTTCAAGCCTATTTCGCTTTGCAATGAATCTTATAAAATCCTCTCCAAACTTCTGGCGAATAGAATCAAGCCTCTACTGGAAAAAATCATCTCTGAAAGTCAACGAGGGTTTGTCAAAGGTAGGCATATCCTAGAAAAAGTGGCTCTAGTTCAAGAAACCATTCACTCTAGCCATAAATGTCATGAGCAAGGGATGCTTATCAAGCTAGACATGGCGAATGTCTTTGACTGGGAAAGACACTCTTTTCTCCTTCAAATTATTTCCAGTTTTGGTTTCAACACTGACTTTATAAGATTGATAAAAGCTTGTATTGGAGAATCGTGGATTGGCTCTCTTGTAAATGGAAGGTCAGCTAGCTATTTCAAAGCTTCGAGGGGCATCAGGCAAGGCTTCCCTTTGTCCACCTTCCTGTACATTTTGATGGCTGACTCTCTAAGTCGAAAGCTTAATGCTGAAAATTTAGTAGGAAATCTTCCTGGCATCAGACTGGTTAGGGGTACAAAGTTAGTGAACCATGCCCTATTTGTTGATGATTCTATTCTTCTGGGAGGTGCTTCTCTAAAAATTGCAAGACAATTTATCGAAGTAATCCAAAGCTTCTATAGATTATCTGAAGCACTTGTCAATAGGAGGAAAAGTGTTGTATATGGCTGGGAGATATACTAGCAGACCATCAATAGGATAGCCCAAACTCTTGGTTTTACATGATTTTCCTTGTGGGATAAAATAAAATACCTTGGTTCGCCACTAACCTTGGAAAACAACAAGGCCCTCCACTGGGCGGAAATTCTCAGCAAAATCAAGTCAAAATAAATGCATGGGGAGGAAAGTGTCTTACCACAACAAGAAAGCTAATTCTTTTGAAATGTGTCCTCTCCTCCCTTCCAATATATCAGGAAATGTTCCTCTTAGCTCCAAAATCAATAAAAGAGAATATTTCTAAGCTTCTAAGAAAATTCCTATGGCAAGGTGGAAAGGGGAATTAAAAAAATCATTTGGTCAGCTGGGACATCGTGAAAAGACCAAAATCAGAAGGAGACATCCAGGTAAGAGACCCTTAGCTGGCCAATTTGGCTTTGGGAGGAAAGATCCTATGGAAAATATTCTCAAATCAAAGGCACCCTGTCAACCAAGTTCTCATTAAAAAATATCTCCATGGGCTTTAAATGAATAATATGGATGAAGTTGTTCTTAATAAAGGAACCACGCTATTGTAGGGGCTGGGAATTTTTCAAACAACATCTATTCAGAATCCTAGGAAATGGGAAAAGAATTCATATTTGGAATGAGAATATTATGGGACTCTAGCCACTCAATCTAGCCCCGAATTTGGTGAAATTCGTGCCTAACTCTGTGATCGTGGCATACAAATGTTGGAAGATATATCTACATGGGACGCTGATGGAAACTGGATTGGATGGGTCCTCCCTTGACTTTCAGACAAACTACTACCTCAACAGTGCAGTCTCCTTGTTATGCCCATTGTCTTAGCCCCTGTGCATCGACGTGAGAGAGATAAGTGGGGATGGGGCACGAAAAGAATTTACGTTGCTGCATAGGGATTCATAGCTCTGTAATCCAACCAACAGCTACTCTCCACTTCGATTTGGAAACATGTATGGGACCCATTCGAGCTTCCGAAGATTAATTTCTTCAGTTGGGTGCTGATGCATAGAAGGGTACTAACTGATGAAAATTTGGAGAAGAGAGGAATAATTGGCCCTCATAGATTCCCCCTCTATTTTGTGGCTTAGGACACAAGTGAACATCTATTTATAGATTGGCCCTTCACCCAAGATGTCTGGACGTAGGCCACGTTTAGGCTGAATGCTCAAAATCCTTCACAACTCAATGTTGTGTGTCTATTTGCCTCATCAGAAGAGCGTTATCCCTATATTTTGAACATCAACTCCATATGCGATAAAATATGGTATTCCATTCTCAAATATATTTTCTAGGAGGTGTGGTTGCCGAGGAATGAAGTCATATTTCAAAACAGCAAACACTCCCCCTATGAAGTGGCTGCCAAGGCCAAAGAACTAATGTTGGAGACGTTGGAGAATCAGCCCCAAAAGCCAAACATCGCTCTTGTCCCAATGGAGTTATGATGGCTGGGTGTGCCCCTAAAGAGTGCTTCTAACTATAAGAAACTCTCACAACCTTCGTTCAATCCTAAGTGGACACTTTGGCTTCCTGAAACTGATTTTCAAGAATGTTGGAAGAAAAAGGGCACTGTAACGATATTCTTCGACGGTGCCTAAGGAAACCTGGGAATATCTGGTGCTGGGGGTATAATCTATTTCTCGGATAGCCACAAAAAAGACAGTTTTAGTTGGGGTCTTGGACAGAACACTAAAAATATGGTAGAACTTCTTGGATTTCTCAAATCTTTCTAGATTTCTTAGGAAAATGGAGACAAAGATATTCAAATCTTTGGAGACTCGGAAATAGTGATAAAAATTTTAAACACAAACGATCACTTCAACAACCCCACATTGAACAGGACTCTCTAGAGACTCCACAAATTTTTGTAGAGTTTCAACTCCAGCCCCTTCTATCACATCCTTTGAAATATCAACAAGGAATCAGACGCAAAGGCAAACATGGGCTACCTCCTAGCCCAAGGGGATCTTAGAAAGAATAATGAAATTCTTCTTTGGCACCATATTCCATAAGCAAGATGCTTAGCAATGTAAGAGCTGGATATCCACCCACCGGGTCTTCGGGGAAAAACATAAAATGTAATAGGGGTTTTTTAGGCTCTGGCTCGACCCATCATATCTAAATCAAATATACCCGTTTATGTTAAAAAAAAATAGCTAATTAATATGGATGTTAATTTTTATATAATTTTAATTTTAAAATTAAAATTAAAATTTCATAAAATAAATTTAAAAAATTATACTATACAATAGGATGATGGTTTTAAATGATCATAATGACTATAATGATAATACATTCATATGGACCTCACCATAATAATTATTACTACCCACACATATATATATATATATATATATATATATATATATATATATATATATATATATATTGGAACTGCATTCTTTTTATTTGTGTGTAGGTGTATTTGTTTGTATTGTTCACACACAAATAGGTCATATGTTTTAGTAGTTGTGTGGTCATTTCTAATTCAATGAATATCAAAGTACTTTATTTGCACATTTGTAAAAGTGAAGCTTTGAAATAAATTCACCTTGACTTTTTACTGTTTCCACTTGACCTTTTTTTAAATATTTATTATTTTTAAGTGAAAATTAATAAAATTATAAATTTATTTTATTCTCTATAAAATAACTATGGTTGACCAAGCTTTACCATGGTTTATTTTCTTATTGAGACAATCATTTGCAAAATGTGACATTTGACCATGGTTGACCATCGTTGATTTTCATATTGAGACATTCTTCGTCACAATGTGACACTGGATCGTGGATGCACTAGTTGACCATGATTATAAACCCAAGGGATTTATCTTAAACCATAGGATTAATATTAATCAAAGGCTCTACGGTGAACCATAATAAACAATGGTAAATCATGCTTGAATATTCTCTGTTATCACTGGAAAATCAGACAAGCAAAGGTGACATTATTTAATGTCAGGAAGAAGGATTTACAGGCCTGAAAGACATTAGAGAATCTAAAACTATTTAAAAATATCTAAGTTATGAAAGGAAAAATCAAGTTGCGCATAGAGAGAACCAGTCAAATGTGCCTTTGTGCGCAAAATTCTTCGATACGCGCACCTTTGCATGCTTTTCACTCAAAAATTTGCGCAATCTTGGGAGTGGCGGAAGTCACTTTCCGGGACCACAAGGCACACTCCAAGACATTGATTCCACACTTGAAGCCACCTAAGGATAGTCGCCCAAGCCTCCTTACGACCTCAAGGGAGCACACAATGGAATAAATGTGGTACACAATGGAATGACCCTCGTCTCTTGGGTCACTATCCACAATGTACCAAGAGAGGGAAGGAGGATTTGAATTCTCATATAAAAGGCCACGAGGAGATGAACAACAGGAGAGCACATTGTTATGTTGGCCAGAATTTCCCTAGGCAATACCAGCAGTGTGTGATCTGGAGCAGAGATAGAGGGGACTTAGTTTTTGGCCATCCAACAACTCCAATCCACCATAGTAGAGAGAGGGAGACTTTCCTCCAAGGTAGCTTAGAAGTAAAGACATCCTTGCATCGGGACTTAGAACCCCTAGTTCTAAGGGCCCCTTGGAAAGTGTGTTAAATTTTCATCCTCATTTCCTACCAGCACTCAATAAGAGGGGACGTAAGTGCCACCGTTTAGATTATTGAAGTTTTTTTACTCTATTTAGATCTTCTTCTTTTTTAATTTTAATTTAGTTTTTATGTTTGAATATGCATGTTGTTTCTCTATCTAGTATGTTTATGTTTTAGCATGTTCCACTAACTTGCTTGAATCCATCTATTTTCTATCTGTGACCAACAACTTAAGAGGGAAAAACCACCTCTCTTAAGCTAATGTGATTTTGTACATTCGTGCACCAAACACACAAACACAATATTGGCAACTCCACTAACTTTTATTTCCAAGTCTATGTGGTTGTGCCTTTTTGGAGAGACCTTTGTCTTCATTGTGGAGTTGGGATGGAATTTCCCCCTTCTCTCCTTCATTGCCTTGTTCATCCCTAGTGATAGGCTGAAGAAGAAGAGCTCCCAAAAATTACTCTGCAGGAAAATTGCGCACATTTCTGACGGACATGCGCGCCCCATTGCGCACATGCAGAGGCGACTTGCACGCATAAATCAAACCTATTTCATTGTTTTGCGTGCAAAAACTAGAAGTGGAATTTTCTCCACTAATTCCATATTTTCTTGGTTTTAAAAATGACTGGTATCCCATAATACATTTGACAGCACTGGTTGAGGTGCCCCTCAAATTGCTAAATCTCACTCTTAGCTGCTTTTAGTAGTCAAGGTGTTAGTTTTATTTCAAGTTAATTTTTGTAAAGTTAATACATAGTTTAAGTAGGAGGAAAATAATTTTCATTCCGAAATAATTTATGTTTTCAAAATTTATGTACCAAAACACCTAGATAATTAGCCAAAGTAAGTGGCCCAAGTTCACGCATGCTTAGCTAGTTCTTTTTTCTAGTATAAAATTCATTAGTTTAGTTCAATTTTTGCACTAGGATTTCGGGATCAGGATCGAATTTTTGGTAGAAGAGTAAGTAATATTTGTTGCCTTTGCACCCTCTGGTGATTGTAGGCAAGCATATGAACACTCTCTAGTCACAACTCACCATATCCCTATAGTTGATCACATATATTAACTAGGAAAAATTGAAAGCGGCGCATATCCATGCATGTTTTTCTTCTAAGAAAGGAATGACGAAACATAGTTTAAATAGGGGATTTTGAAAAGGATCATCGCATATCCACACGTTCAAACTATGTGCTTGTTAAATTTTTGATCACACACATCCACACCCTAAGAAAAGTAAAGACACCTAAAACTAACTTAACAAAACTCACTAAATTCTCCCCATAGGGGAGACAAAAGAATTTATAGTCTAAGTTAGGATCAAGGGTGTAGGCATCCAATAAGACACCTTGGTAATTATTTATCTCAAACCATAGAAGTTGAATTTTTTGGGAACTTTCAAATCCACCTATCAACCCATGGAAAAGAAAACCCGAGCATGGCAGAGAACTGATTCAGAGGGGTTTAGGCTTAGGCGCAGTGCGTGCGGTATCAGTTGGTGCTACCTGACCTGGATGATACTTGGTACTGTTAGTTGAACTAACAAGAAGCCCAAGACTTGAACACTCATGTGGGATGGAAATTCTTAGTCGCCAAAATTAGGGCATCCTTTCCCTATAGGTGACAGTGCAGGCAAGCAATAGATCCTCTACCCTTACCTTGGTGGATTCTCTTCGATTGACTGGAGATGTCGCCAGCTCTTACGGGACATTGTGCCACCATTCACAAGATATATTCTCAAGGCCTAGTTAAATTTGAGCGTGTGAGGATGATTAGGTCTTGTAGGATTTGAGTATTATATGGAAACAAACAAAAAACCATATTTTTTGATTGATTGATCACATAGGATAAATCTAAAGGGAAAATTTATTTTTTATTTTCGCTTTTTTTTATGTATGCGATCAAAATTTTTCTTTGATTATAATCTCTATCCTCTCCAATATTTCCAAAGCCATACCTATTCAGCGCCAAAAATGGACCCAATTGGACCTCATTGATCTAGACACCTTTTGGACCTCCCCCTATTACCAGGAGGGATTCTAGGTCTTTAGCCATTTAGGCATCAAAGAAGAAACATGGACATCATTATTGGTTCATCCTTTATTGGGGCATATTTAGTTGGGAACCCTAGCTAGTATCCCAATGCCACACCAGTGAACACCCTCACAGGGTCACCACACACCACACCTCCCATAACCTCTATTGGGCAGAGGAGTGCTACCCATTTGGGAAGCTAATTGAACACACATCAGGGTACATCATAGAAAAACCTTATTCTAACTAGAAAATTGTGTTTTCACAAGTTGAAATGGATACAACCTCGCACTCACCTTTTCTAGCTTCATTAAATCCACCATATTTTACCAAGTTGACAAATCACCCCATTTCACAGAACCCCATATGGCCTCCCACCGATGAGGCTTCCTTCGAACATTCCAAAGATCGAAGGAAAGCATGCAGAAGACCGAGGAAATCATGTAATGAATTTCCACATATGGTGTTCATCGAGCAACATCATTGATGATACTATTCGACTAAGACTATTTCAATGCACTCTAACTAAAGTAGCAACGAAATGGTATGTGGAGAAACCCTCTGCTACACATGGAACCTTTAGTGCCCTCGCCACTGTGTTCTTGACCTATTTTCAGTTACCAATTCACTAGGATTCTAGAATGGAAATATTGACCCAGTTTAGGCAAATCCCCTCCGTCCATATCTTGGACCATCTCCATGAATGGCGACGACGTCGTAGTTTCTGCAAAGCCAAACTCAACGATCGAGTTCTATTAGACGTGTTCCTGAAAAATCTCACCGTAGAGATTTCAAAATATTTGGCACAAAAAAATCGCATATCTGAAGAGGACACCATCAGTAAGGCCCAACAACTCGAGCTGATTTATACGCAGTCAGGGTATATTTACAATATCCTGCCGAATGCCCCGTGCCTGCAAACTTACAAAGAATTTGCAAGTGAATCGAACTCTACAAACGGTTTAATTGGGTCATTGACCCAAAGTCACCTAAGTAGCAATGTTCAATACCCCAGGTTACATGTATGATTCTACCCAGAACATACCACAACCTGGCAACCAAAGTCATCACACGCCTCAGTAAAATTTTACCAGTAGGGCTTCGTCGTATCAACATCAGCATGGAGGATCCTATCCTCTGGCTCAGGGGACCCAGTATGCAGATAGACATGTTGACAGAAGAGCTTCCCCCCAACAACCATTTACAAACTAGGGACCATAATATTCCCAGTCCCCAGCACAAGACCCTCCCATGTAGAATAATGCACAGGTGAACTTCGTGCAACCCTCCCAAAACCAACCACATCAACCATATAACCAAGAGAACCCAAATTATCCTCTGTAATGTGGTTAAGAAAAAAGGAAAAAAAAAAATACTAAAGGAAATCCTAGATAGGGGGGAAATAATCAAAAACACCCTTTGTGACCTCAGGCTAGAGGAAACTCCAACCAAAATCAAAACCAAGAGCCAAGCAACTCCTAGAGGTAGAAAAAAATGCCAATTCGTCAAACAAACCACTCTTGTTCGATCAGTGGTGAGTACGGACATTACTCTCACCAATTTCCTAACCTCCCTGGGCTGAAGAACTACAGAGTAACCGTGGACATGGGGGATCCTCCTAATAGACAACAGTCATGCAGGAGCCCTTCCCCCATCAAGGGATAGTTAGCATGCAGAAACAAACTCCCGATGATTCCAGAAAAAATAGCCACGAAATCTACATGAATGGTGAGCAAATGTTTTTTTCAAGTACAAAATCGAAATTACGACACCCCACTAGACACCAATGCGTCAGGGGCTAGTACCATTGCACCAATCACACCTTTGATAATATCAAAGATTCCTATTGTACCTTTTCCAAATATGGCTAAGGGACCAACTAGGTGAGCAGGAAACTATTCCAAGGCAGCCCACAACTATAGAATTGTGGATTACGTAGCTCAATCTCCCACTCTATGTCAGCTTTGGAGGTATTATAGTCATGTCCAAAGTAGCGGAAAACCTTACTTTCCACATTAGGCGCCATTGACCCTGCCGATTCGCGCTTAATGGATTTTGATTAGATAAAGCCACCCCTAGTCTTCCTTCAATGGTCGCCTTCCAAATAGCAGTGTCGATTAAAAACATTACGATTCACCGTTGTATCATTGATGAGGGTACATCCACATGCATCATGTCAAAGAACGTTTGGCAGAAGTTAGGGTCTCCCAAAGTAAAGCCATCATACATCACACTTAGAGCATATGATGGTCGCCCTTTAGTCCCCATTGGCCTCTCCAAAAACGTTCGGGTCTGCTTAGCTGGAAAGATTTTTCTTATGGAAATTGAAGTCTTGGACACCTAGTTGGACTACAGTATACTCCTTGAACATAGTTATATGTACGCCATGTTAGTCGTCGCCTCCTTCATCTTCCAGACTATGATGTTCCCACATTAGGATAGCATCATTACTGTCAACCAATTGATGCATAGCGAAAAGTGGCCCCTAAAAAATACCGACATAGTTCTACCCTACGTAGACACATCTATGGACGTGCTTCCACAGTACCAAGAATATGGTCCCGGCCAGTTCAAACCGTTGTCCATCCTAGGGTCATTCCTAGGAGATCCCTGTTATACATGAGTCATCACCTGATGTCATAGGGGCTCCGATGTGCATGATGTCCACATAAAGCACCGAAGCTACTCAGGACACAAAGAAAAGCAGTAATGACACTGATTCCTTTCCCACGACAACCTCTCTAGCCTACGCCGCCGCCCAAACCCATTTCCTCTACCACCCAGCTGGTTTTGTATCCCAGTAGGTTTTGGGCACTGTGGTGTTACCAAACATATCTTTTGCAATATCATTTTGGTACCTCGTTCCCCCTACTAGGATGGGATCCACACACATCACAGCTATGGGGTTAGTGACCCTCAGTCCCAAGGAGGGCCCACCCATTTAGGAAACTATCGAAAACATCCCTGCAAAGGAAATTGCCATTGCAAAACTAATGATTATGAATAAGAAAACCAAAAGAAGAGGAGAGAAGGTGGAGACTGCCACCACATAATGAGAATCACCAAGCTGCACCATATGTGATGTAGTAAGACACCCTACCCACATCTGCCCAGAACTCGACAAATTAAAATTTCTCCTTAGCTCTAAGGCAGATATCACGACACCACATTCTCGTAAAAAGGAACCTACCACCAAAAGTCAAGGAAAATCATTGTGTACCAATCAGACATGTGCTATCTGCAAAAATTATGGACACTAAACCCATCATTGACTAGAAGTCCCGTGATATAGGGACGCCTTACATGCCATCGAGAAATCCTACCAAGAGGATCCCTCCACCCAGTCATCTGGAGATGAACCTCGAACCATCCTTTAACTGTAGGAGGAATGACAGTCACCTGATAGACTCACAGCCATACCTCCTCCTCCCATCGAGCGCTACATACTCTATGATAAGCACAATCATTTCATCATCGATTGCCCAACTCTAGAAATGTTCCAGCGATGGTATCCAGTTCATGTAGTATATCGAACTGACATGAACATCCAATATTCATGTCAAAAATGCAATGAAAATCACCCTATGCGCCATTGTCACTACATCCCTAGATTCTATATAGCACTGGCTTGTATGCAATCGACTATAGTCCACCTCTCCCGAGAATATGGATCAGACTCAGAATCTATGAACATCTTGACAACCCAAGAAGATGTGACAAGAAGATCCATCCTCTTCTTGTCAGCTGAAAAGCGACCAATCAGGGAACCCTTAGTTACCCCCAACTTCTATCTGTAAAGAAGACAAAAATGTGCATTATGTAAAACGCCCAATCATGTGGTCACCACCTACCTTGAGTTAGAAGCATTATGTCGCTAGTACCCATTCATGCCACCAACTGAGGATGATGGGAACCCCATTTCTAGGATATTTTTCCCAATTATTCAGGGAAATCACTACAGACAATGTTGTACCTATATCCCGACAGTTCACCCCCTAATCGATATGATACATACATTAGATAAGAAATAGGGCGATTTGCTCAAATGATATAGAAAGTATATCATCCCTAGGCCATCAACCCTGCACCCACAATGATGTAATGGGAAAACTTGAACGACACACCAACCAAGCATGACCTAGGTCCAACCTAGGATAACATGTAGACTATGTGACCTGATTGGCCAGCAGGTCAGTTAGTGCAAAGAACTAAAGCACCTAGCAAACAATTTTCATGCAGTCTTGTCTCTCCCATAGAGACTTCTCTCTAACCAAGAGAAAATCATGCATATTTATTGCCAGATTTGTTCACACTTTCATCATACAATTAAATGTGAGCATTTTCCAAAGCTAACAGTGACAAGAGAATCATTAAGTCTACACTCCCCAAAATATTTAGACACACCCAAGCCAACGACATGGAAATGGAAGCAGAAGACCTCATCTTCTACAACAGATCCTTTCCAAGCATCCACATCTGAGACGAAGAGTAGTGTTGATTCCCACAAAATCTACTTAGTTGGCATAGTGGTACCATGCACCATTTGCAGTAGCTATAACCACGAACCATAGGCATGCCCGCTAATGGAAACATTTAGGCACCTTTGCACCAGGCAGAATTTCGACCAATAGAAAATTTCCCATCCTAACATGGGACCCAACCATGCACCCACGTAAGCTCCCATCACGGAGTCCCCCCAAAGCCACCATACACCTACCAGGAATACAAGAACCTAGTTGCCTCATCCTCTTGAGTTACCATCCACATTTATTACTGTAGATGGTTTGATTGAGTCTTCGACCCAAGGTCACCTAGGTAGCAGTAATCTGTAACACTAGGGTCAACACTTCATAATGCCCAAAGGAGGTGCCATAGGTTCACATCTCCACAAAAAAAAAAAATCTGCACCGACAAGTATACCCTCTCTCATATTACTTTTAAATCACATGTATTTCAATAATATTTGGATAAATAAGATGCTTTCACTTGGGGTAGTTATTTTTGCAAGTAGTGTGCAAACCATCCACTGCTCCATCCACTGAAAGTTCCAAAGTAGGTATAATTCTACCCCTAGCATGATAGAGTCCCAGAGAAAATCTGAATATCCAGACATCATTTCTCCATCAGAAATCATCCATAGGTTCAAACACACCTGGCTATGTTTATCATCACCTCACCTTGCACATGATAAGCATCCTCGTTGGTCGGTAAAACCTCCCCTCCATGGCGCTCGTCCCCCAAAGTAGACCATATATCACAGCAAAACTGACGCCATGGACATACCATTGTAGTCTGAGAAGCACGTCATGCCCATTCATTTGTCATGCATCAGGTCAAGTTTTACCATATCGAAATAAAACCCCTTTCCCGGATGATCAGGTTGTGCAATCATATTGAAAGCACACTACTGAACCTCGCATTTAGCCCCTCATACCTCCATCAGCATAGCTTGTTTGTGACATTTTTCATCCACTTCATCAACCTCACACATGAGACCAACCAATGGAGCCCCCACCCTCATAAAAACATCCTCCTCACATTATCAGTGAGTGAACACTTTCATGTTTTGGGGAACCTGTCTCTGTGTTTTTTACAAACCAAACCCCATTATTTTATTATTTTGGTAAGTGTACAAAGACCACAAATGGCGCACTACATACCCTCCACCACCCATTAATTTTTTCTCCCATGGCAGCAGTCCCTTGTCACCCTTGGTCGGAGTATCACACCCCCATGCAAAATCAACCATGACATTCATAACCAGTGTATACCCACCCTGGAAGTCCTACTGACTCTAGGGATTTACCCATAAGAAAAAGTTATGGCTGCTGCCAAGTTGTTTTTTCTACTCCGACCTTGGGCCACTGAATCCCCATCATCATTTTTCAGTCACTCCTCGCCATCATTTGTATGTTAAACCCATCACATCTAGGATCTTGATCCTCCATATCAGTGACCCCCTCATTCGGTTGAGGCTTCCTTCTTGTCGACATAAACACCTCTTTTCCAAAAAGGAAGCAGTACCTTGGATCACCCCTCTCCACAAAAGGGTATCCTCGGGTGGCACTGGAGGAGACATCATTGCCCATAGATGTCATCGATCCTATTAACATTCAAATACAACACAACCTTTCATGTCGAGATGGTATCGTATCTTACAACCATTTCACTTTGATCAAATTCGTCAAATACCCATGCCTTTATAAGCGTCTATGTTAGCAATTATTACACGGGAGGTCCCAGCTAGCGCCTATGCATACAATGCGCATTTATATGCCATAACAAGTTTACACATATGGGTACCACTTTCCAGCTATAGTAAAAACAATTACGCCCCTAAGGGCATCAACAATATTCATCATCAACCAACAGATCACTACCATACTAGTGACACAGACAAAATATATATCTATCAAAAACATTTACTTAACTATCCAAAACATTACGAGCATGGGACATGCCCTCCTCGTAGAAATTTTGTATATATTGTATTATACCATTACTGGCAGGTATCCCATAGGACATGGTTTCTCTTCGACTTGGTGCGGGTTGTCTCCAACTCCAAGCTACATGCAAGTCTCTCTCTCTCTCCACATAGTATACAGAAAAGAAAATACAATGTATTTTGGCTATACAATTCTTCCTAGACCTCACACATTAGGGGGAAACTGTTATCACTGGAAAATAGGACAAGAAAAGGTAGCATTATTTAATGTTAGGTGGAAGAATTTATAGTACTGAAAGACATTAGAGAATCTAAAATTATTTAAAAATCTCTAAGGTCTGAAAGGAAAAATCAAATTGCGCACAGAAGAACCAGTCAAATGTGCCTTTGCACGTAAAATTATTTGATAACCCTGCCTTTTCACACTTTTTACTCAAAAAGCCACGCAATCCAGGGAGTGGTGGAAGTCACTTTCCGGGACCACAATGCACACTCCAGAACATTGATTCCACAGTTGAAGCTGCCTAAGGACAGCTTCCCTAGCCTCCTTATGACCTCAAGGGAGCACACAATGGAATAAATGTGAAACATAATGAAATCACCCTCCTTTCTTGGGTTACTATCCACAATGTACCAAAAGAGGGAAGGAGGATTTTAATTCTCCTATAAAATGCCACCAAGAGATGAAAAAAAAGAGAGCACATTATTATGCTAGCCAAAATTTCCCTAAGAAATACTAGCAGTGTGTGATCTAGAGCAGAGATAGAGGGGACTCAGTTGTTGGCGATGAACCAACTCCAATACACCATAGTAGATAGAGGGAGACTTTGCACTAAGGCAGCTAAGACATCCTTGCATCGGGACTTATAATCCCTAGTTGAAAGGGCCTCTTGGGAAGTGGGTTAAAGTTTCATTCTAATTTCCTACCATCACTTAATAAGAGGGGATGTAAGCATTGTCGTTTGGATTATTGAAGTTGTTTGACTCTATTTAGAGATTTTGTTTTATTTTTTTTAGTTTTAGTTTAGTTTTTATGTTTGAATATGCATGTTATTTCTCTATCTATTATGTTTATGTTTGAGCATTTTCCACTAACTTGCTTGACTCCATCTATTTTATGCCTGTGACCAAAAACTTAAGAGGAGAAACCACCTCTCTTAGGCAAGTGTGATTTCGTACATTTGTGCACCAAACACACAAACACATTGTCAACCATGGTCAATGTCTTTATGGTCTACCACAGTCAAGCATGATAAACTATGGCCAACGATGGTCAACCATGATTAACCATGATCAACCTTGATTAAAATCTCATTCATCATGATCAAATTTGATGGTCAACCATGGACATTCACGGTCAACCATGGACAACCATGCTCAACCATGGTCAACCACTGTCAACCATTATCAACCATGTTTTATAAAATCAAACATGGTAAACAATGGTCGAACGCCACATTGTGACAAATATTTTCATGATATGAAAATTAAACATTGTCAACCATGGTCAACCATGATCAACCATGGTCAATGATGGTCAACCATGATTAACCATGGCTGAATTTCATCAACCATGAGTAATCTTGATTAAAATAACTTTCATAATGATCAACTATGATGGTAAACCATGGAGAATCATGGTCAACCATGGTTAATCATCTTGAACCATATTTTATAAAATAAAACATGGTCAACCATGGTCGAACATCCCATTGTGACAAATATTGTCTAGATATAAAAATCAACCATGGTCCAACTTTGCATTGTGACAAAGATGGTCTCGATAAGAAAATCAATCATATTCAAGCATGGTAAGCCATGGTCTAACGTCACATTGTGACAAGGATTGTATTAATATGGAAATAAACCATGGTCAACCATGTTTATTTTAGTATCTATATACCTCGGGTTTATAATTTTTATCCCTTGGATTTATTAATCTAAGGGTTCATATTCCTAGGGATTAATATTATTCAATTAGGTTCATAGTCCCTTAGGTTTTTAGTATTAATCCCAAGGGTGTTTTATTTCCTTGGGTTTATAATATCTATCATTGTCAACCATGGTCAATCATGTTTTATGAATTCAAGTATGGTCAACTATATTTTATAAAATCAATCATGGCCAAACATGGTCCAACGTCGCATTGTGACAATGATTGTGTTAATATGAAAATCAATAATTATCTCAACCATGGTCCAATATCATATTATGAAAAACATTCTCTCAATATGATAATCATGGTTAGCTATGGTCAACCATGTTCAACCATATTTTATAAAATAAAATATGGTCATCCATGGTCAACCATGGTCAACCATGGTTGAATATTTCATTATGAAAATATTGTCTTTATATGAAAATAAACCATCGTTACGCATGGTCAACCATGGTCCAATGTCGTACTGTGACAAGGATTGTCTCAATATGAAAACAAACCATGGTCAACCATAATTATTTAAGTGTTTATAATATTTATCATAGGTTTATATACCTTGGGTTATAATATTTATGCCTTAGGTTTATAATCTGTATCACTTAGTTTTATTATTCCCTTGGGTTTATAATATCAATCCCTTAGGTTTATTAATCTAAGGGTTCATATTCCTAGGGTTTAATAATATTCACTTAGGTTTATAGTGACTTGGGATTTTAGTATTAATCCCTAGGGTTTACTATTCACTTGGGTTTATAATATATATCATGGCAAACCATGGTCAACCATGTTTTATAAACTGAATCATGGTAAACCATATTTTATAAAATCAACCGTGTTTAACCATGGTCAAATGTCACATTGTGACAATGTTTGTCTCAATATGAAAAACCACTCATTTTCACAACCATGGTCCAACATTGCATTATGAAAAACATTGTCTCCATATGATAATTATGGTTAACCATGGTCAACCATGTTCAACCATGTTTAAGAAAAATAAACATGGTCATCCATGGTCAATCATGGTCAACCATGGTCGAATGTCATATTTTGATGAATAGTTTTTTGATATGAAAATCAACCATGGTTAAGCATGGTCAAACATGGACCAACATCGCATTTTGTAAAGTATTGTCTCAATATGAAATTAAATCGTGGTCAAACATGTTTATTTTAGTGTTTAATATTATTCTCTTAGGTGAGGTTTTACTATTAAACCCTTGGGTTTATTATTACCTTGGGATTATAATATCAATCCCTTGGGTTTATTATTCCCTTTGGTTTATAAGATAAATCAAGGTCAATTGTAGTCAACCATAGCCAGCCATGGTCAACCATGGTCAAATGTTGCATTGCGACAATGATTGTCTCAATATGAAAATAAACCATTATCAACCATGGTCTAATGTCACATTGTAACAAATATTTTCTTGATATGAAAATAATCATGTTCAAGCATGTTCATCCATGGTCCAATGCCGCATTGTGACAAATATTGTCTTGATATGGAAATCAATAATAATTAATCAAGTTTAACCATGGTCTAACATCACATTGTGACAAGGATTGTCTTAATATGGAAATAAACCATGGTCAACCATGTTTATTTTAGCATTTATATACCTTGGGTTTATAAATTTTTCCCCTTGGGTTTATTATTCAATTCGGTTTATAATATCAATCCCATGGGTTTATTAATACAAGGGTTCATACTCCCAGGTTTTAATATCACTAGTACAAAATGCCTAATTAGTTACTAAAAAAACAACTAAAATTTGCATATAAATGACTACTTTTCAGTCGGTGACCAATAGTAGCTAATTTATAGTATCTTATAACGTGACCAAATTTTGGTCATTTTTAGCTTATTCATTAATTGGTTATCTCAATTTTTTTGTCTAGTAGTATATTTTGTCATTAATTTAGTCACTGATTTAGTCATTAATTTAATCATTAATTTAGTAATTTATTTGGTCATTGATTTGATCATTGATTTAATAATTGATTTAATATTTTATTTGGTCATTAATTGTCACAATTAATGACCAAATATACAACAAAATATATTACTATATGATCTCCCATGAAAACCAATTAATGACCAAAGAAATATGACCAAAATCTTGGTCGTGTTATAAGGTACTGTAAATTAACTACTAATAGTCATATATATGGAAATTTTAGTCATAGTGTGAAACCAATTAATTACCAAAGAAATATGAATAAATTTTAGTCGTGTTATAAGATATTGTAAATTAGCTACTAATAGTCATATATACACAAAATTTAGTCATCATTTGTAATCACAAATTTATCATTTGTAATAGTCATTTATTCATTATATAAATGACTAATTTAGTAGTTTATATTCATTTCATTTACTTTCATTAATAATCATTATAAATGACTAATTTAGCCGTATATTCATTTTATTTGTGTTCATCATTAATCAATATAAACTACTAATTTAGTTTTTTGAAATTGATTTTGTGTTCATTATTAATCAACGTAAATTAATTTTTATCATTTAAAAAATGCCATACAATGTGCATGTTCATCTAATATGAAAACACAAACTCAAATATTTTAATTACAATACTAAACAATATCAAGTGCAACTATAAATAATTTCAACCACATAAATTATATTATATGAAATGTTAAAGTATTACAATATGATTTTTCAACTTAATATTGGTTGGACTACAATTTGCACATGAAATAGTGTTTCATCACTTCAAAACATTATCGTTGTTTTTTCAAGGCATTGCAGGTGAATTCACCAACTCTGAAGACTTGAACATAAGTCTTTATATGTGTGTCTTATGCAGGATATTGGCTCTAAGAGTATCCCTAGACCAGTTCTCATCTCTCTCTTTTTTCATTTGTCATTCCAATGTTAATTGTCCCCTCTTTTTTCAATTCATGGTTCTTACCATCAATACTGAGTTCATTTTCTGAAAACATAAGAAGATGTAGTGAAGAGTGTAAAACATGAAAGACAATGAACACTAGAATATAAACTAAATTAGACTATAAATGTTTTATACGACATATACCTCAACATCAGCAATGTCAAAGCCATTTTTCCCCATAGAAGTAAGAAACTGGAACAAATTTTCTTCATTGGGGTGATAATTTCCATTATAATATGGCCAGATAACCTATATAAACAAATGTAATAAAATTTCACCATATATAGAAAAGAAAACCTTAGTAAATTAGTATTCAACTTTCAAGGAAATCTTAGGAACAATCATGTCAACTAATTTATATGCTAAAAATATCAAGCTTTAGATAACTTGTGAAAAAAAATAATTTGAGGTGTGATGTTTAATCCTTCTCGTTTTATTCACAACAAAATTTAATTTTCTAACGCATGAACTTATTCAAGTATATAAACAACATGTACTCAAATACAAAAAGTAAAGTAACTTTTTCTGATAATCATGAAAATATTTTAACACAAAATAGCTATAAGGATTCCAGTTAATATATTGTAATACTAATTTCACTTTGAGCTTTGGTTGTTGTGTAAATGGACATGGTACTAATTATTTTCAATTTCATTGTTAAAAGAAAAAATAAAATCAAAAGAAACATCCAAAATACAATCAAACAATAAAGAGAGGATATCATGGAATGGAAATTGAAATTATAAAAAATTTGTTTACCTATCCACCGATGTCATGTCTGGCATTACTAAAACATTTTCTTTCCCAAGATAACCATGAGGTGAAATAATCACAACATTAAAAACCATAGGAATTCCTATTAGATACATTTCCAAAGTCGATGGCCTAGTTGTCTAAGCGATCTATAACAACAAATGAACCATATCCAAGACATGATATGCATTTTCTCCCCATCCTTTTTCCAATCACATTTCCTGTAACCTTCCCGCAATAGATTCAAGTAACAATAAAACAAATACATTGACATTTTCTTTTATCTTTTATATCTATAAAATTTGAATGTGATTTGTTTCATGAACATATTAATTCATATTTAAAGCCTTCATGACATATGAGAAAGTATCAATGAAATAGGACATCAAAAAAATGGACCTCAATGAGGTCCTCAAAGAAATTCTACAATATCAATATTTTTCTTGTTGTGATATCTTGGGCAGAAAAAAGAACATATCTGCAAAAGAAAAATTCATATATTACTTATGGTCAAACTTTGTATATAGCGTATTCTTAATAATTTTTTTAAGATGTTCCTCAGCCTTTACCAAAGTTAATTGTAGCTTGGTTAAACTATGTATCATTTCATTCAACATCAATTTTGGCAAGATAAATTTCACACAAATTCTTTCCCATTTATCAACATGCTACATATGATAAATTGAAAGCCACATAAAACCAAGAGCAAACCCTTTTCTAACAAAAATAAACAAACAAATATTGCCTTTAATAAAAATTCATTATAATATTAGAAAATGAAAAGAGAGTGAACCATTTTTGTTCTTTAACTTTGCATATTTTTGGTATGAAAGTGCTCGAGCTTAAAGAAGCAACAAATGTGAGGGAAGCCGTAAATGTGAAAAAAATTATGTTGACCTAATTTATAGACTTCTTCAAAATGATGTGAATGACGCCATTTTCAGATGTGGTAAATCTTATAATAAGAAATGCATGTATTCTAATAAATTAGATTGCAATGACTACCATGGGCCTCCACGAGTTAGAGGTCATCAGTATGCTAATCTTGATGATGAAAGTGATATGGAAATGATAAGTATGGGTGGTCCTAGTCTATATTGTCGATATCTTCAAACCAAGGTCGTCATCTCAATGAACCTAGATTCTAACATGGTAAACCTCGATCTGGTCTTCACCCAATTTCATTCCATCATACTTTGTCAGTTCAAGAGCATATAATGGTCCTTCAACTTATAATAGGGTTTCTTTTGAGGTTATAGATAAAGCATATCCAAAGAAAATGGATTTTTAGGCTCCAAGAGATATGGGTAATTTAAATGATAACAATTATATGATTTTTTCCCAAGATTGAAATGTAGGGATACATTTTGTGGATGTTACTAATAAATAGAACGAGAGAAATAATCCATTGTAATATTCCTAATTAGCCCCAGCTAATAGGAATATACTATTTTTTTTTCATTTTCTTGTTGCAAGAATAAATTGTGAAGGAGGATAAAATTAAACTCCTAAAACAGCAAAATAAATCAATGCCAATGTGAACAAGGCTAAATCTGGGCTGCCTTAGTAAAACCCCTTATGTGTCAAAAGGGATTAAGTCATTTGACTGGGTCAATTGGACCAAGTCAACAGTGTTGTCTAGATACATTGAACCACCTAGATGCACATCGTAGTTTTAGTTCGAGGCTAATCATGTGAATGTAGCTAAGTCATTGAGATGGTTTAGGGTTTGGCAAGGATTCCATATTATTTAAGGAGGAGGAGGACAACATGAGAGGGGTTTTTGATGGTATTATTTCCTAAGGATTTGTCTTCTTAGACACTTCTCATTCTTTAGCTATTTAGCTGAGAATAGTGCTACTTAGCACTAGGTTGTTCCTAATCGAGAATCCCACCTCCTTCCTTGAGGGGCCTCTTGGAGGAGTCTTGCATTTCTTGACCACTATCAGGAATTTGGCCAAGATATTCTTCCAAATACAACATAGATCCTATTAAGGGTTTGGTTTTCTTTGTAATTTGCAGCAAGTGGAGGCTAGATATGTTCATATCTAAGCCATTCTAGTGCCTCTTTTCAGTGGGAAAGCCTTCTATCCCCCTGGTAAGATAATATTGGATGAGGAGAGCTCATTTTCAGATCTTGGAATCAGGCCACATCATGCTCTAGAGCCTACAATAGAGTCTATCTTCCAGAACTGCATTATTTTTCACGTCAAAGTTGCAGGGTCTTTTGGCACTTCAAGGAGGAGAGATCTCTAGTGTTGGGAATCTTCCCTTCACTGTGGTGATCCATGGATTACTGATCTAATCCATGTTCCATTTATATCTGATCTGAATATTGATGTATTTGCTTCAGAAATTCTGAATCATTCTACATATCAGCTGCATTTGATCTTAGATCTACTCCATGTACTACATTTTCTGCTGAAAACCCCAAGGGGCTTTTGAAGAGGAGACTCTATAGTGTACATATATGATATAGATCTATGCATTTTTACACAGATCTGATCTATATTTGAAGTGTAACTTACAGCTCTTTTTATCTAATAAAATAATGCTGTCAAGCTTGAACAAACATATCATATGGTTGTAGCCTCTTATTTTGGGCATTTCTTCATGTAAAGTTTGCTACTTTCTGTTATATGATATATGGGCTTCAATATAATCTGGATATACTGATGTAAATGACATGATTGAGCCTACATATTGGCCTCCTACATATATTTGGCTGAAATGCGTTATTTTCTGAGCAGTTTTGTCACATGGTGCTGCAATCCCTTCTTTGGGCAATTTTCTAGCTGTACTAGGTGTGGGAGATCTGTTTAACCCACCTAGAAAGATTTTTTTTTGATCTCCTTTTGGATTTGGGTCTTACATTATTAGATATAAGGCATACAAGGGCTGATTTCAAGTTTTGTAGCATCCATTCCTGAAAAATACTTTTTTCAGGCATGCCTTGCTAGCAATCCCAATTTGGGGATATTACAATGGTATCAAAGAAAATATCAAGGCACAACCTGTGATTTTCTTACTAAAGATCCAATATTTATTTTCATGGAAGTAAAATACTGATGAAGAAGTGTGGTTACACTGAAGATACAGAAGACAAGGGTCCAAACCCTTCATCTTGAAGATTGAAAGGGAAAAAGTTTTCAAAGACTCTGTTCCAAACTATGCATGAGTTGGAGAATGAAATTAGTGGAATGAGGAATGAAAGACCAACAAATCTCTTGGAGAGGTTTTCACATGAAGGAAGCCCCACTACTTCATATGATGTGTGTGAGCATTCAGCCACACAATCTGATCTACAACGTTGTAGCATGCCTACATTCCTTGCAAGAGGAGAAGGAGGAGGAGAGACACCAAAGGAGGAGACACTTGGTGACTATCTTTGAGAATATGAATCTCAGTCTAAAATATTCAAATATCATCTAATCTTCCCAGAGTTTTTTCAACTCAAAGAAGAAAGGAGATCCAATAGAACTATGAGAAGAAGAGGGTGCATGAAGCACACCTTGGGTAGGACCTTCCTGCCTAGTTTTGATGGGTCACCTAAGAGCTTAGCCAAGTATTGGGTAAAGAAGCTGGACAAATATTTTCAGTTTCATCAAGTTTCTGAAGAAGATTCCATAAGAGTAGAAGCACTACACCTCCAAGGTAAAGCATATTCCTGGTGGTTATTTGAGTCTTCTTCATTGAAAAATTTATACATCTCTACTTATGCAAATTTCACTAGGAGGTTAGTGAAAAGATTTGATCCTATGCCATCTGAAATTTCTGTAGGTAAACAAGCTAAGCCCAAGAAATCATAACCTTTACATGAGATGGAAATATCAATGAATAACTTCATTTCAGAACATTGTTGGAGGGTTTAAAGATCTGCTACATGATTTGCCAAGGGCAAAGGACCTACTTCAACAAGAACATTCTTCTCAAGAAGAAGACATGAGTGTTCCTTTTTCAAGAAGAGATCAAGTGAAAGGATCTCTTATTGATGAGGCATACTCCATTGATGGGGAGAAGAAAGGAGAAGAACTGAAAGGTTCCTCCAGTGCTGTGACAACAGGAGGAGATCTATTTTTATTAAGAGATGGAGCTGAAGCTATTGCTTCTACTAAGAGGGCTCTTGTATCTTTGCAAGAAGGCCCCAAGGATCCTATACATGAATAGGATGAGCAGCATGTGTCTATATTGATAGGCAAAGAGACAAAACAATGGAGGAAACATGTTCCAACACTACATCCAATTTCTGGAACACGCACTATGATGAATTAGTCCTTTGTGATCAAGACTCTTGAGACTAAGAAGATGATGGGTGTTCATGAGTTAACTACATCTAAAGGGAGCACCTTATACTATGATATATTGTAGAAGGTGGGTGATGAAGAATAATATGGGGGAGTTGCTCTAACTTCTCCTTGTCATGATACTCCCACAGAGAAATTAGAGATGGATTTGGGCAGTGGAAGCGGTCATATTATGTTCCCATATGTTGTTCACATGGGAATGAGCCATGAGCCATGAGACATCATTATCTTGTGGTGTAACACCTGGGAGACTACCTAATTCATATTTGATGAAAGATGTCTCATGCATTGATGCTCCTTTCATAGATCGAAGAAGGAAGGGAGCATTAGAGGACCATGCTTCAGCGCTGAGGGTATGGGGAAAGTGCAAGGAGAGGGAAATTTTTTTCCCTTAACATCACTATCCATTCTCTCATCCCATACTCTACTGAGAAATGATTCTTCAAGGATGAAGGATGACACCATCATGAAGTGAGGAAGGCAATCCTTGAATCAGAAGGCAAACTTGTTTGGAGGATCCTCTTCTAGACATGATGAGAGATGGAGGTCACACATGCATACTTTGGAAAAACCAAGGAGGTTTTTGATAGATGATAGCCTTCCATGGGAGACTAAATTCCAATAACTTCCATCTTATTTTGAGCATGTGCATGAGCAAGGAGGGCAACAAGGAAGGACTGGCAACCTTCCACCTTGTACCTTTGGCATGGGAGATGTCAAGGAGGAGGAAAATGGGAAGCTTGGCTTTACAACATACACCTTTGAAATGGGAGATGTCAAGGAGAAGAACCACAACATGGAAGACACTTCAGATGACACACTATCAGTGCTGTTATTATTGGGCACATTAGATCCCTATTGGAAATCCCAATTACTGGTGGAATATTCCAAGGATCTTCATACTTGCATGATTCTTGATGACTGGTTGCATGAAGAGAGTTATTCAATCCTTGATGGAGTCATATATAATCATGGTAGGATATTCTTGTCTAGAGCTTCCAAGCTCAAGGAGAAGTTACTACAGAGGGCTTATGAAGAGTTCAATTTCAGCCACACCTATTCTATGAAGCTCAACAATATCATTTTGAGGAGCTATTACTAGGAGGGCTTTGAAAGAGAACTATATCAGCATTGTCAGAGATGCATGGACCTTGTGGATTTGGAGTAGAAACATGACTCTAAGGAAGAGTTATAACAACCCTCTCCTTCTCCCCTTGAAGAAGAGAGTAGATCTATGCACCACTCCATTGATAGGATGAGGATTGTTGGTGAAGAGCATGCTCTTAGTAAATCTATTTTATATTCTGATTTCATGCATTATTACACCATGTTTTTGTAGGCCATGACTCCAAGGAGGAGCAATATATTTTGTAAGCCTCATGGCCAATATTGGGTCCCAAAGATTTCTGATTTGGGCCACTCCCTTGGAAGAACAAAGGAGATTTTTCATCATGATGGGTGCTTCCCAAAGGCACCAAATATATCTCACACTTTTAGCTATGGTGAGATGGTATGGGCAGCAAGTAAGTGGTGGGAAAACCACTTACCACATCTTGATTTGATGCAGGCAGGGGAAGCTCTGTGCTGGTTCCACATGTGGGACTATAATCCACCTCCATGTGTACAAATTTATGATTTTTTTCACATTGTTTTGATCCCCTATATTGATGTTGTGCTTGTTACTTTTATGGGGATGTATGGAGGAAGGAGGGAAGGCATGCATGTGACCTATGGTATGACTACACTCCTTGTGCTTTCTATCTTATATTTCAGGGATGGCGTTCGGAAAACCATGGTTGTTTCATGTGATTCATTGTTTTCTTATGGGAGGAGCTGTTTGCATCTCGTGAGAATATTGTTGGAAAAAGTCATGGATGGATGTTTTGGTGATCACTTAGCTTATGAGAGAAGCTTATCCTTTGTTTGTGACACCAATGGAAGAGGATATGAGTTGCAGCACTCACCTTATCAGTTTCTTGAGTACAAGAAACATTTTGGAGGGGAGGACTGTAATATTCCTAATTAGCCCCAGCTAATAGGAATATACTATTTTGTTTTCATTTTCTTGTTGCAAGAATAAATTGTAAAGGACGATAAAATTAAACTCCTAAAACAACAAAATAAATCAATGCCCATGTGAACAAGGCTAAATCTGGGCTGCCTTAGTAAAACCCCTTTTGTGTGAAAATTGATTAAGTCATTTGACTGGGTCAACTGGACCAAATCAATAGTCTTTTCTAGATACATTGAACCACCTAGATGCACAACACAGTTTTAGTTGGAGGCTAGTCATGTGAATGCAACTAAGTCATTGAGATGGTTTAGGGTTTGGCAAGGATTCCATCTTATTTGAGGAGGAGGAGGACAACATGAGAGGGGTTTTTGATGGTATTATTTCTGAAGGATTTTTCTGCTTAGACACTTCTCATTCTCTAGCTGTTTAGCGGAGAATAGTGCTTCTTAGCACTAGGGTGTTCCTAATCGGGAATCACACCTCCTTCCTTGAGAGGCCTCTTGAAGGAGTCTTGCATTTCTTGACCACTATCAAGAATTTGGCCAAGCTCTTATTCCAAATACAACACAGATCCTGTTGAGGGTTTGGTTCTCTTTGTAAGATGCAACAAGTGGAGGTTAGATCTATTTAGATCTAAGCCATTCTTGTGCCTCTTTTCAGTGGGAAAGCCTTCTATCCCCCTGGTAAGAGAGTATTGGATGAGGAGAGATCATTTTCAAATCTTGGCATTAGGCCACATCATGCTCTATAGCCTACAGGGTATCCCATCTTCTAGAATTGCATTATTTTTCAAGTGAAAGTTGCAGGGTCTTTTGGAACTTTAAGGAGGAGAGATCTCTAGTGTTGGGAATCTGCCCTTCATTGTGGTGATCTGTGGATTATAGATCTAATCCATGTTCCATTCATATCTTATCTGAATACTAATGTATTTGCTTCAAAAATTATAAATCATTCTACAGATCAGCTGCATTCGATCTCAGATCTACTCCATGTACTACATTTTCTGCTAAAAACCCCAAGGGGCTTTTGAAGAGGAGACTCTATAGTGTACAGATCTGATATAGATCTATCCTTTTGTACACAGATATACTATAGATATAAAGTGTAACTTACAGCTCTTTTTTAGCTAGTAAAATAACACTGTCAAGATTGAACAGTCATATCATATGGTTGTAGCCTATTATTTTGGGAATTTCTTCATGTAAAGTTTGCTACTTTCTATTCTATGATGTATGTGCTTCAATATAATCTAGATATACTGATGTAAATGACATGATTGAGCCTACATATTTTCCTGTTGCATATATTTGGCTGAAGCATTATTTTCTGAGCAATTTTGTCACATAGTGCTGTAGTCGCTTCTTTGGGCAAATTTCTAGCTGTACTAGGTGTGGGAGATCTGTTTAACCCACCTATAAAGATTTTTTTTGATATCCTCTTGGATTTGGGTCTTAGATTATCAGATCTAAGGGATCCAAGGTCTGATTTCAAGTGTTGTAGCATCCATTCCTGAAAAATATTCTTTTTAGGCATGCCTTGCTAGCAATCCCAATTTGGGGATATTACATCGATGAGGATAATATACTGGTCGTTGTGATTAGGTAAATACTAAGAGATCATAAGACTATTTAGGTTCAAATCAAACACTTTTTTTATTCTTGTAGCTCCTCAGTTGTTGGTACTTTTTAAGGTAGGAATTTCAATTCTTCAAGAGTGGGGTACTTCAACATAATTTTATCTGCCTTGGTCCTATCACCCAAAAGAAAAACATAATCAACAAAGAGTAAATATGTCAAGTTTAGGGACATTCCTATTTGTATAGTTTTCAAGCTTATAGTTTTTTTTTACTATGTTAAAAATTTGTTGAGAGCACCTACTCTATAGTAAAAAATGGTAGAGGAGCCAAATTGCAGCTATAGTTGAATGGAACAATGGTGCTTTAAGGTCATCTACACAAAAAGTTTCCTTCTTCAAATCTGTCACAATGGATTGTATGTCATGCAAAATTAAGAAAAAATGTCGACTTCTCTAAAAGACATAATGAAAATGCATGGAATCTTTGTAAATGAATGCACCTATAATATTATTTGATTTCCATTTCATCCTTTTTCCCAAGTTGAAACTCAATGAGTTGTGAACTCAAAGTTCTCTGAGAAGAATGTACTTACAGTTGAAATTCAGGATTCGTAGTCTTCCCACCTTTGTCGCCTGATGAGTATGAATTCTTAAACTCTCTTATGACATTATCCAAAAAATTTATTTCTTGGACACATGTTTTTGCAAAAAAAGGATTTTCTGCAGCATAAGTCCTTGTTAAAATATCATCTCTCATACCAACTAGCATTCGGTCAAAACTACAACTTGAAATTGGACCTACACTTGTTCAGCTATTACTTAGAGATGTGAATGGTGGAATATCTAATAGAGTACTCTTATCATATGGCATAGGCTGAGCTCTCCCTCCTATTTCATTTCCAATACCTCCCTTAGGACAAAGATTCAAGTGGCCATCATCAGAATCTCTGTGTGTTGAATGGCTTGGCATAGATTGATTTTGAAATTGAGCCCTATCCACAATATGAGACTCTTGACTGGTGAATCCACGGTCACATGGTCTCATATGGAGTTGTGGCCATTTAATCTCACCCATATGTGGAAGTGAACCCGTTTGTGCACTTTCCCTGTAAGGTGGCATTGGAGGTCCTCTCACACCATGATGAAGTGGTGTCACAAGTCTCCGACCTAAATGTCCCATATTGGTACCTCAAGAGTGGCCTCCCTGTACATGTAGTTCTTGCATGACATCTTGATGCATTTCCTCTATTTTTTTGGGGCCCTCAAATTTCCTCCTTCGTTTCCATCCATTCCTCCTCAGATCAATTAGATCCTTCAACATGAACCTTAGCCTAGAGGGAAGCCCTTGGTTATTGGAAATTTTTTTCATCCTATCGATGTAAGCATAAATATTTTCCTTGGCCTTTGAATTTGTCAATCATATGACCAATAGTGCTCATCAGTTTGCAAAAAGCTTCTATTAGGTCCCTATATTACTAGTTTAGTCCCTTATTGTTATTAGTGTAGCCCTCTTATTGTTATTTTTTTACCCCTATAACCCCAATATTGTTATTATTGTGCTCTTACATTGTTATTGCTAGGTCAGTAAGGATTATATTGGGGCCCATGGACTCCTATATATAGAAGGATATTTTGTTCATTTGTATCATCCAATAATTGTTCACTTATGTAATGTATTGGAGGTTTCCCCCTTGAAGTCACTATTTCTAAAGCGTTGATCTCTCTTTTCTTCTATTTTTGGAGCTGGTTTCATAACATTTGGTATTAGAGCCTTGGATTCTAGGGTTTCACTGCTCCAAATAGGTCATCGTGGAATTTTCGCAATAAAATTTTTTTCTACGAAGGTTCAGAAGATGATATTTGTATAGTGCAAAGCCAAAATCTTGAGGAACCTCCTATAGAAATTTCAAATCTTGGTTCGACATATTTTCGGAGATATGATTTTGGGAAGTTAGGGATTTTTAGGCTCCCGAATTTCAACTAAAACAGCTAATCGTGGAATTTTCGCTATAAAATTTCATATAAAAAGTTTCACGAGCTGAAATTATTATAGTGCAAAGCTAAAATCCCAAGGAACCTCATGTAGAAATTTCAGATCTTGGTTCACAATATTTTTTGAGATATGATCTGTGGAAGTTAGGAATGTTTCAGGCTCCCGAATTTCATCTCAAAGAGGTGACTGTGGGAAAAACGTCATAACTCTCTCTCTCATTGTCAAATTGGGATTCTATAAAAAGTGGCCACAAGTGCACAGACTTTAGTTTTTGTTATATCAATCTTAGATTCGAAGGAGGAAACAATGACACGTGTGAAGTCATAGAAGTTCGCTCTACCGAACCAGTTCATAATTAGGTCATCGTGGGAGATTAGACATAACTTTTCCTTGAAGAATCCAAATTAGGTCAGACCTATGGCATTCAAAAGAAGATTTAGAGGGATATTTCATGGCCAAATTTCAGATATTTAAGATCCAAAAGCACAGAGATAATTCAGTTTCAATATCAAGTTGCTCAAAAGAAAGAAAAATGTGTGTATGTTTTTCGAATTACATAAGTCTTGTTTGAAAAAAAATAGTTTGAATTTATTCCAAGGGCATATTGAAGAATAGAAATCAGTATTGGGTTCTAAAATCCCCCCTACAAATAATTAACCAACCATTAAGCCTTCAGAAGGCTCTACTATGACTCATGAAGACAAAGAAACACAACATGAGATATCAAATTACAAGATCAAGTGCACCAAATTTCGCTATCGCAAAGAGCAACAAAAAATGAAATGGAAGTTTTGAAGAAAGGTGTCGAAACTAAGATGGATGGTTTGAAGAAAGGTGTGGAAGAAAATATGAATGGTTTGGAAGCTAGGATGGATGGCATGGAAGTGGGCATGGAACCTAAGATGGATGAAATGGAAGCTAAGATCGATGAAAAAATGAAAGAAAACATGGAAAACATGAAGAATGATCTAAAAGCAGACATCGAAGGTTTGGCAAAGTTGATACAAGAAATGTTTCCTAATGACGAAAATATAGTAGAGGAAACTCATGATGAGAACAAAATAAATGTTAATTGTGATTTCATCAACTCTAATGTTGGATGGAAGAACCACCATATTCCTAAGATGGATATGAGGAAGTTTTATGGCAAGGATCCCGTAACATGGATACTATAGATGGAGCAATATTTTGATCTCAATAATGTGCAAAACACACAAAAGGTACGCATTGCAACTTTACATTTAGAACAAAATACATTATTATGGTATTGGTGGCTTTTCTCA
Organism: Pinus albicaulis; assembly: GCA_034641835.2. Lineage (NCBI taxonomy): Eukaryota > Viridiplantae > Streptophyta > Pinopsida > Pinales > Pinaceae > Pinus > Pinus albicaulis. The sequence goes on along the minus strand of CM076572.1, from coordinate 1,070,850,451 downwards.
TGTAAACAAATTGTCACTTGGTCAATTTTTATGAAGGAAATGATAGCTCATTATGAGGATACAAAAAACAACACCTTCTTTAGCCAATTGATAAATCTCAAACAAAGGGTTCAATGGTGGAGTACATTGAGGAATTCCAAACATTGAATATAAGGGTAACTGATATTCTAGGGGAACACAGGATTGATGTTTTCATAGGGACTTTAAAGGATAACATCCAACATGAATTTCACGTTTGGGAATGTGATTCATTGGAAAAGGCATTCAGGTTGGCAAGAAAAATTGAATGTAAAATTATGGTGACAAGGAAGCCTACCACTCACATATATAAATATGGAAGTGTTGCTACTCCTAGACTTCCACAACCTACAAGGTTGACACCACAACAATTGGAAGAAAAAAGAGAAAAATGGATCTTCTATAGTTGTTATAGCAAATACACTAAAGTTCATAAGTGTACTGAGAAGAAATTGTTTTACATAGATTGTGAAGAGGAAGAAGAAAATGAACAAGAATCTTCAAAAGAAGAGGATATACACCACGAACCAACCTTAGAAGAGGAAGAAATGAGTCTGACCATATCGTGTAATGCATTGGTAGTAATTACCACTCCTAAAACTCTAAATATAGAAGGACATATCAAGAAGAAAATTCTAATAGTGTTGATAGATTCAGGTAGTACCCATAATTTTATTCATTGTAAGGTAGCCAAGGAATTTAATTGGTTCCTATACCCAACACCTGAATGTCAAGTGATGGTTTCAAATGGAGGAACTATAAATTTCTCTGGAAAATGCAATAATATCAAGCTAACCATCAGGGAATATGTATTGAATGGTTCAATTCTTTCCATTCCAGTGGAAGGTGATGATGGTGTACTAGGAATACAATGGTTACAATCTTTGGGGACGGTAGCTTTTAATTTTCAAGAAATTTTCGATTTTTTTTTTTTGGAAGGAAAGGAATTCAAATTACAATGTGTCACAGGGAATATTGGAAATATAATAAGCTCTAATGTCATGAAAAATCTTTTGAAGAAATAACAACAAGGCATAGTTGCACAATTATGCTCACTAGAAGTTCCAACATCAAAATCATCTATTTCTGCAGATCTCCAAAAAGTCTTGGACAATCATTCCAAGGTGTTTGAAACTCCCAAAGGACTCCCACCTATTCGTGATCATGATCATTATATTCATTTGATTCCAGGAAGTGTTCCTCCAAACATCAGGCATTATATATATCCTTATATCTGAAAGAGCGAAATTGAATGTATGACTGCAGAAATGTTAGAGGTTGGTATAATTAAACCTAGTAAAAGTTCTTTCTCTGCTCCAGTAGTATTGGTGCACAAAAAGGATGGATCATGGTGCATGTGTACGGATTATAGGGAGATCAATAAGCTCACCATTAAAGATGAATTTCCCATTCCTGTGATTGATGAATTACTGGATGAATTACATGGAGCAATTTATTTACCAAGTTGGATCTTCGTTCAGGATATCATCAAATTAGAAGGAAGACTGCAGATATTTCGGAAACAACATTTCGAACTCATGAGGGTTATTATGAATTTTTGGTCATGCCATTTGGCCTTACCAATGCACCTTCTACATTTCAAGGGTTGATGAGTTTCATTTTCAAACCCTGCCTTGGAAAATTTGTGCTAGTATTTTTTGATGATATACTAATCTACAGTAGGTCTTGGAAGGATCATGTTCAACATATTGCCAGGGTGCTCAAACTATTGTGGAAGAAACAATTATATGAAAAAACATCCAAATGTTTCTTTGGAGTACAAGAGGTGGAATATCTGGGTCATATTGTATCTCATGAAGGTGTTAAGGTATACCCTAAAAAATTACATCCATTAAGGAATGGAAAGTCCCCACAACCATAAAGAAGTTGCGAGGATTTCTAGGGTTAATAGGGTATTATCACAAGTTTTTTAAGAATTATGGGAGAATAGCTGCACCTCTAACAACATTGTTAAAGAAATATGCATTTTCATGGACTCCTGAAGCAAGTAAGGCCTTTGAACATCTAAAAGAGGAAACGTACTTAGCACCAGTCTTAGCTATGCCAGACTTCACAAAAACCTTTATTCTGGAATGTGATGCCTTAGGAAATGGAATTGGTGTTGTTTTAATGCAAGAACGAAGACACGTTGCTTTTGAAAGTCGTCCAATCAAAGGAAAGTACTTACAGAAACCTATTTATGAGAAGGAAATGTTAGCAATACTACATGCACTAAATAAATGGCAACCTGACCTAATGGGAAGACACTTCAAGGTAAAAAATGATCATGATAGTCTTAAACACTTTTTGGAACAAAGAATATCTTCAGAAGAGTAGTAAAAATGGGTGACAAAGATGTTGGGTCGTGATTTTTAAATAATATACAAAAAACGGAAGCTAAATGTTGTTGTAGATGCACTCTCAAGAAAGAATGAAGAGGTCGAAGCATTTCTTTAAGCCATTTCTATTATCCAACCAGATTGGATAACTGAAGCAGGGGATGAATGGAAGAAGGACGAAGAAGTGTGGACACTCATTCAAAAGTTGTAGCAATATCCTAGTACATCTAATACATTTAGTTGGAAAAATGATTCCTTATCGTACAAAGATCGCTTATATCTTTGTAATAATTCCCAACTAAAATGAAATATTCTTTTGCAATTGCACACTTCTCCTTTAGGAGGAAACTCAGGATTTATAAAAACTTACCACAGGGTGAAGAAAGAACTTTTTTGGGATGGCCTTAAATCTGATATTCAAAATTTTGTAGCGGAATTTTTGGTTTTCCAGCAAACTAAAGTTGATACAATTAAGACCCTGGGTCTTCTACAACCTTTATCCCTTTCAAGTCAATGTTGGGAGGAGATTTCAATCGAGTTTATCACAAGTTTACCTAAGTCTGAAGGAAAGAGTGTCATCATGGTGGTAGTTGATAGAGTTACCAAGTATGAAAACTTTTCTATATTGTCTCATCCATTTAAAGCAAGTACAGTTGCTACAACATTTATGGACACAATTCAAAAGCTACATGGAAACCTAGAGGTTATTGTGAGTGACAGAGATCCCATTTTTACTAGAAATTTTTGGACAAAGTTATTTTCTTGTTTGGGTACTCAATTAGCTAATAGCTCATCTTATCATCCTCAATCCGATGGTCAAACTGAGATAGTGAATAAATGTTTGGAAGGATATCTTAATTTTTTTGTATTTGATAAACAAACACAATGGGTCAAGTGGTTACCCCTCACTGAATGGTGGTATAAAACTTTCTTCCATACTGAAGCAAAAATGACCCCATTTATGGAACTTTATGGATATCATCCACCATCCATCAAATCATATTTAAGAGAAAATTCTAAGGTTTAAGCAGTGGAAGATCACATCGAGCATCAACAAGAAGTTATCAAACTCTTCAAGAATAACCTAAATTTGGCTCAAAATCGAATGAAACAATGGGCAAATCAACATCGCAGTGAGAGAAGTTTTGATGTAGGAGACTGGGTACTTTTACGGCTACAACCATACAAACAAATGTCCCTCAAGCAAGCTAAGAAGGATAATAAATTGTCACCAAAGTACTATGGTCCTTACAAGGTGTTGCAAAATATTGGTACTATGACATAAATGTTTGAGCTTCCTGATTCTTTGCGAGTGCATCTATTTTTCCATGTTTCATGTTTAAAAAACGTTATAGGTCAAAATTTTCTAGTTCAAACAACATTGCCAGAACTTGATGAGGAAGGAAAAATCATATTGGAACCTAAATCAGTCATGGAAAAAGAACTCTAAAGTTATAAAATCGATCAATTTTAGAGTTTCTCATCAGGTGGAAGAACTTACCCACTGAAGATTCTACATGGGAGGATGAGAATTTTATACAAAAGCACCCAAAGCTACTCAAGCATTGAGGACAACACTTTTTTGAAGGAGAGGGGCATGTTAGGTCCCTATATTACTATTTTAGTCCCTTATTGTTATTAGTGTAGCCCCTTATTGTTATTTTTGTACCCCTCTAACCCCAATATTGTTATTTTTATGCCCTTACATTGTTATTGTTAGGTTGGCTAGGATTATATTGGGGCCCATAGACTCCTATATATAGAAGGAGTTTTTGGTCATTTTTATCATCAAAGAATTGTTCATTTATGTAATTTATTGGATGTTTTCCCCTTGAGTGGCTATTTCTAAGCCGTTGATCTCTCTTTTCTTCTATTTTTGGAGCTGGTTTCATAACATCTTCAAGATTTTCTTCCTATGGATGTTGAAATTCACCAATTAATTTCTTGATGCATGCATGGATAATTTTTTCGGTCAACATAATTTCTTTATAAATCTCACCAATAAACCTCATGTTTGCTAGCATTCACGATCGTGTTGCAACCTTCTTCTCCTGTCTTTATTTTTTCTGAAAGAATTTTTCCACCATTCGCTTCTTCTTTCTTGGCCTCTGCATATTCTCTTTCATCTTTTTCAAATTCTTCCTGAAATTTGTTCAAAATAACTCACTTGAAAACAACATTCTCATTATCTTCATAAAATTTTGGTATTCTTGCAACAAGCTAAAAATAGAAATTTGCATACATTTCACAAAAAGCCAGCTCCATCGAGGCTTTGTCAAATATTTGAGATATTATACCATGAAGACATGATGCAGAGTCAATTTTCACTTCTTTGACTTGTTCAAAAAATTTCTCAATGTTTTGGGTGTTAATTTATTAAGGATGGATTTAATTTGTCTTTGTTTAAACTAATCCTCATTAGAAACCTTGCCCACTTTATATGAGTTCTATGATATATGAATTATGGGTAGACAAGGTTGTGGATGAGGAGTAAATCACTTCTGTGAGCCAGAAGCACACTCCCACCTATCAGCATCAGAATTATTTCTCACTAGTCCAACTTGTGGAAGTGGTACTTGCACATAAGGCCCTTCAGGAAGGATGACATTCATACTCATTTGTGTTGCATAGGTATTTCTTGCAAAGCTAGTATTATAACCTTTCACAGATAAAAACATAGCAGAGGAACCACTAATATATGCATCCATCGACATATCACAGCCATCAGAAAAATCATCCACCTGCTTGTCCCATCTATCATCATCCACACTGGCCATATTTCTTCCAGGACATTCAAGTAGATAATTCCCACCCAGCTACCCATCAAGTCCTCTTACAGTGCTTGCTAATTCATCAGCCTCTCCTACATGACTTGCAAGTTCTTTCTGCACACCATAATGTCAAGGGGAAAATTTGATCAAATCAGTCACCTCACACACCTTTACTGTGATTCTACCTTAAATAGTCCACTGGAGGAAGCCCTAAATCTTGCAAGATATGAACCGATTGCCTCTGTTTATCCTTTCTACGCTTATCTTACTTGAGGTTTCTTTCAAGGAGGATCATCGGTAAAATTTGTGAATTGCATTTTAGCTTTGAAATCATATAGTGATTGGAAGGAAACTGTTGGAAATGGTTTTTGGAAGTATGGGAGTAACCTGAAGCCACCTAGTGTGGCAAAACTACCCATTAAACTAGGGAGAAACTCTGATCCATATAACCATTGTATATTGAAGAATTATTAGCTAGTTTTAGATTCAAGTACTCTACTGAATAATCTTGTTTTAAACTTACTAGAATGATATCCTGCCAGGAAGAATTTGAATCAAGATCAATCCTTGAATTCAAATGGATGATATTTAAGAGAACCCCTTATTAATTCATGTTTTTTATTTTGTTCACTTAATATGATCTGTAATGATGCACACAATTATTTATGTTCACACTGAGAAAATGTTTCAGAAGTATGTTGAGCAGGATCCTTTGTCACAACCACTTAATCGGCTCATTCTGTCAATTCTGTATGAAACAACCAGAAGAAGTAACTACAGTAAGCTCTTCAAATTTTTCTTTAAAAATAAAAATATTCTATCTTTTATTCCCTCTACATATATATGATGTTCAATGATATCTTTTAATACTCCTATGGTTTTCTATCATCTTGTGGAAACTATGTTAGAAAAAGTAATGGAATAGTTTGAGCAATGTATAGCCACACAAGGTGAGCAAGTAGATTGTGGAGTCTCCTTTATAATTGAGAATTTTTTCTCCTTGGAGCTTTGTATTAGGGAAATTTGATTTTCTCAAATGATAATTTTACATGTTTAGCTTGTATGCTCCTGGGTTCTATGATTACAGCTTAGTTTTGGAGGGTGTTGTAACAGACTGGTGACAATTTTTTGTAGTGTAGCTCAAGGATTATGGCATTTTATAATATAAATGTATTCTACTTTGACTCATCGCTATACCTTTCTCACATTTTACTATGTTTCTCTGGGAATATTTCATTTCATAACCTAACTTTTTCCTGTGTTGGCTCTATATCGTTTTCCGTTGGAAATGGGAAATATTGAGCACACCTAAAATGCTTGGTTAAATTGAAAGATTGTATGCATATAAAAAATAAAAAAGAACCTAATTCGTTTGATGAGTGATTTCACGTGATTTAAAAAATTACCTAACCTTGACCATAGGATTTAAGGGGCTAAAGGGCCAGGTTATTCTAATGACCCTATTCGCTACACAGGGATATAATTTTTAGAGGAAAAAGCTTCTGTGAAGATGGAACTAGTTAAATTCCAATAGAGAGAAGGTTGTTCTTATTACTAAATTGACAATATCATGCTTCCACATCAATTATTTTTCTCTATGTGAAAATTTAACAAGAGAGGCTCTTTGGAAATTCATAGAAATAGATGAAAAATAACTTAATAAGTGAATTCTCATCTACTATGTTATTGTGGCCTGCAATTGAAGAAGGTAGTACATGACCTTGTTGTTAATAGGGATGGAAAGTCTTTCCCAAAGTCAAAAAAATTGGCAGCACTAACAATAGCTTCAGGAGAGCCCAAGGTTTTCTCAGAATCCTTACTGCAGCAAATGTAAAAATTACTTTAGTTTCAAGTTTATAGGATATAATTATCTGTGAATACAAAATTTTTTAATGCTTATGCTACAGAGAAACTAAAATTCAATGCCTGAAATGGATCTGACTACAAATGTTTACTGAAATGGACTTTGATAAATATAGAGCTGAGCTTGAAATGAAATATTGTTGTATCCATCACTAAATACTTGTAATAGATGTCCATTTTTAATTAACATCCGACACTGAAACTTCAATCTAAACGTTGATGTCAGCGAAGATGAGGGAAAAGAGGAAATTTATGGTGTTAGACAAGGACAACATGAGGATTTCTTCTCTAATAGGTCAAGTGATGTAGATGAGGATGAAAAAATTCCAAAACTGCAAACATGTTTTGATCTCCAACAAAGGGGAATTGGGGTAAGTATTTAAATCTTATAAGAGTGTGTGAGATTGTGATTCAAAAGGAGGGATTGTTCTGATTTTTCAATAAAATCGACAAGAACTGAAATGGATGCTACATAACATAAAGGACAGTCTTCAGTCGATGCAAATGAAATGGAATAAACGATTTTACAATCTTGGTGAGCTTTGCAGAAACAGTTGTTACTATTTGAACCATGCTGTTCTTTATTCTTCAATTTTGACTATATTTCTTTTCTAGATTGGAAAGCATATGTGTGGACTAATGCAGGCTGCAGCAGGAAACCAAAAAGTTCTAGAGGAAAATCGACAACTATAAAATGAAGTTCAGGATCTAAAAGGTGTGATTCCTATTCTTTTTTCATAGTGTTATAGTTTAACTGACATGTCCCAAAAATATTATAATGGAGTAGGAATTACGACTCTCTTCAAATTTTATATATCAAATCTATTGCATGTTTATTCCCAATTTGGTGTGAATGAATAGTTTTAGCTAATTCAATGTGGGGGGAGCATATCCACGGCTTATAGTAGGAACATTAAAGGCTAAAAAATGCTAGAAAAGGGCAGTTTACTGTGCATTTAAAGAAGCTTATGCTCCCACCAATTGGGAGTTTGGAAGCAAAGGTTAGTTCAATAGAGTAGGAGATGGATGAATGAACTAGGTAATATTTCTTCCAGATAGGTGCAGATGTATGAACAACTTATCTATGCTGCATCTTCTTGTGACTATGAGATTTGTGTTTTAATTGAGTGTTCGGCCTTGCCTCGGGCTTGGAAGATGAGAATTAATAATTCTGGGAGAGAATATTGAATTATGTAACCTACTTTCACTCAGGCCTCTTCTTCCATGGTGTTGTGTTATCTTATTCTACTTATAAAACATAAACTTAGAAGCTGAGGAAGGGCATACTTGCTTGAGCAAGATGGTAGTGAAAGCACAACATATGTCATTTGATAGGATAACAAATTTATGCTATTTTGTATATCAAACTTCATGATGAGTCTATGTCTCTTATTCTTCTTAGGAAGCATAAGGCTATATTTCCGATTCAGACCATTCTTGCCTGGACAATTCAACTGTCAGAGTACAATGAATTATATTGGCAAGGATGGTAAAATTATGATTTCAAATTATTGAAATATACAATGAACAAGTCTGGGATCTTATTGTTTTAGACATTTCCAAACAAAGATATCCTTCTTGATCATATGGAGTTGTCTTCGAGGAACAATTCTCAAATACATTGAATGAGGACTAGTTTCTCACTAATGCATCAACAAATGCAGACCATTTTTTGATTATATATGTAAACAATCCAATGATGTTATCCAAAAAGTGATAGAGATTTTTTTTGGATTTTACAAACTCGCACAATATATAATTGAAATAAACTTTTATTACTAAAAATCAATCAATTACTTCTACATACCACTAAAAGTGGCAAAAGTTCTATAGCCTTTTATCACCTTCAACATGAAGCACACTAAGAACCTCGACAATGGGGTTTTAATAACATTGCAAACAATCCAAAATTGACAAAGAAAAATTCAATAATAATGAATGTTGTCCTCTAGAGCACTCAAAGGTTTCCTAATCTTTGATGTTGCAGATTCATAGCTTGAAGAGTGCACTGGCAAAGAAGGTAGGAGAAGTTGAGAAGAGAATGAGGATTGGTGTCTCACCAATAACTAGGGATTCGAGGAACAACCCTGAAATACAGAGAATGAGAACTGTTTTCTCACCAATGCATCAACAAATGCAGACTATTTTGTGATTATAGATGCAAAAAATCCAATGATATTTTCTGAAAAGTGATAGAGATTTTTCTAGGCTTTTAAAATCTTGCACAATATATAATTGGAACAAACTTTTATTACTAGAAATCAGTAAATTACTTTTACATACCACTAAAATTGGCAAAAGCTCTATAACCTTTGATCACCTTGAACATCAAGCACACTAAGAACCTTGACAATGGGGTTCTAATAACATCACCAAAGATCCAAAATTGACAAAGCACAATTTAACGATAATGAATACTGTCCTATAGAGTACTCAAAGGTTTCATGATATTTGATGTTGCAGATTGCTAGCTTGAATAATGCAATGGCAAAGAAGGTAGTAGAAGTTGAGAAGAGAATGAGGATTGGTGTCTTACCAATAACTAGGGATTCGAGGAATAGTCCTGAAATACAGAGAATGAGTACTGGTTTCTCACCAATGCATAAAAAAATGCAGACCATTTTGTGATTATATATGTAAAAAATCCAATGATATTATCCAAAAAATTATACATATCTTTTTAGGCTTTCAAAATCTCGCAAAATATATAATTGGAACAAACTTTTATTACTAGAAATCAATCAATTACTTCTATATACCACTAAAAGTGGCAAAATATCTATAACCTTTGATCACCTTGAACATCAAGGACACTAAGAACCTTGACAATGGGGTTCTAATAACATTGCCAAAGATCCAAAATTGACAAAGCACAATTTAATGATAATGAATGTTGTCCTCTAGAGCACTCAAAGGTTTCCTAATCTTTGATGTTGCAGATTTCTAGCTTGAAGAGTGCACTAGAAAAGAAGGTAGCAGATGTTGAGTAGAGAATGTGGATTGGTGTCTCACCAATAATTAGGGATTCGAGGAACAGTCCTGAAATACAGAGAATGAGGATTGTTTTCTCACCAATGCATCAACAAATGAAGACCATTTTTTGATTATATATGTAAACAATTCAATGATATTATCCGAAAAGTGATAGATATTTTTTTAGGCTTTTAAAAGCTTACACAATATATAATTGGAACAAACTTTTATTACTAGAAATCAATCAATTACTTATACATACCAGTAAAAGTGGAAAAAGCTCTATAACCTTTGATCACCTTGGACATCAAGCACAATAAGGACCTCAACAATGTGGTTGTAATAACATCGCCAAAGAACCAAAATTGAGAAAGCACAATTTAATGATAATTAATGCTTTCCTTTAGAGCATTCAAAGGTTTCCTGATATTTGATGTTGCAGATTGCTAGCTTGAAGAATGCACTGGCAAAGAAGGTAGCAGAACTTGAGAAAAGAATGAGGATTGATGTCTCACCAATAACTAGGGATTTGAGGAACAGTCTTGAAATACAGAGAATGAGGCCTGGTTTCTCACCAACGCATCAAAAAATGTAGAGCATAAAAATTGGGACAGCATAAAAATTGGAAACTCATTTTTTCTAAGAGACATTCAAAAGATACATCCAAAAGCGCATTTTTTTATAGGGAAAAGGTTATAATCCTCCTTTTGGAAAATTCATACTTCACATTAGGGAAAAGTTTATATATACATTTACCACAGAGATATGTAGAGAAATGGTTCTTCAATTGTCCCAAAAAAGGGCAAAATAAAAAACCCTTTTTGGAAAATGCATTTCCCTCTATGTTTCACTGCATTTCCCAAAAGAGATATGTGGAAAAATGTTTCTTGGAGCATCCTACAAGAAAAATACACCTTTATAAAAAGGGAAACATGGAGGTGCCCCCTCCCACCCTAAGGGACACATCCCCATAGAACAGTGGTTTTTTCATTCATTTAGTGGCATTTCAGAGTCATCATTGCTCATTTGTTTACGAATACAAAGTTTATCATATAATTCTATGTTGAATGGTAAGCTTGTGTCAAAGCCCTATAACAAGAGGAGGTACTTTGGATAGAATCAAGGCTAATACTTGAAAATTTGGACTAAACTTTCATAGTTGAAATGTAAGCATATGGAGAACAACATAGTGGAAACTCATTATAATACAGAGGCCTTACAAAACCATATTTTCATGATGATCAGAGAGGCTTAGGTATTTCACTTGCACTGTCATCTATTAGTAAGGTACATCTATAAGACCTCATTTACATATACTTCCAAAAGTATGCCTTGGAAAGATTACTTTTATTTTAACAATCAAAGAACTTCTATAACAATTATTGTTGACTAGTGTAAATGCATAGCTCTGAAAGAATGAAAAGGTGTTGTGGGCTATATATAACATGAAAAAATCAATAATTGTATAAATAGGAAGTGATTTTAGCCCAAATAATGGTGTAACTGACCAATATTAAACTTTTTCCATTTCATACCATCACAATAGTGTGTTTGTAGAAAAAAATTGGTACTGTTAAAGGTATAACTACAACAATGTAAAAAAAAATATCCATAGTGAAAACTTTTCAGTTTGAAGTTTGAACCATAGATATGAATTTAAAACAAATTTTGGATAAGAAAGTACATACTTGTTCAAATGTTGAGAAAATTTCGAGAAACTACAATGCTGATCCAACATCATTTGATGAAAATTCTATGCCTGCAATAAACTGCATTGGCTTCCCTTAAGGAAAAATTATTTCATCCATCTCTTTCTTGTCTTTTCATTTCTTCTTCTTCAAATTTACTTTTTCCTCAGCAACCTCTAACTGAAAATCAGATACAGAAATAGACTAATCATTGATCCCCTTCATAACATCTTTCTTTCCAGGTTTGTCTTTATTGTGTCATTTTATTTTCTTTGTTTTCTTCACATTGACCTTTAGAACATCTTCACTTTATATTGGCATCATATTTCCAACTTTAAAATTAATTTTAGAGGAATAATATAAGATACGATATATAATTATATTACTATGCAACGAATGACCACAAAATTAGGTCAATGGGACTGCAGAGTACAATGATGTCGATACAAGGAGGAGTACCAAAAGGTATCCTATATAAAGAGCAAGAAATAAGAAATAAAGAAAGTAAAACATATTTCCTGAAAACCAAAATGAGGAAATTCCTAGACTTCAAGTGTAGAGGGCACAAGATAATGTCCACTAAATCTCTCTCCTAACACTCGAGGTCGAATACAAAAAAAATCAAGATGGAGTGTTGTCCCAAGGGAGGGTTAGGGGAGGATCTGGAGCCTTTGTTACACCGCTACCGGGAATAAGTAATATGTCTCTGATGAATGAATGATATCAACTGCCTACTAGTAAGAGATCTAGTCCGGTAATGAATCAGGGGTCATTTTTCTAGTGGTATGGGCCCTCTAGCCCGCACTGAACTAGAGTCTAAGGCAACAATGTTATTAACTTGTCACTTTGTGCCTCTTGCTGACTGGAGCACTGTAAAAAATGACATAATCCGCTTCGCAAGATCTCCTCTAGGAGGAGGCTGGAGAATCTTTATGTGAATTCTTGTGGCCTCCTATATCAACAAGGCTAGACATCTCTGGTCTGGGTATCGAAAGAAGATAGATAAGGTCTGGATCCCTCTGAAAAAGCAATGGAGTATCCCATGAATCTCATAGCAAATGGGGCAGCGGAAGATGAATTTCTCCTCCAACTCAGTCTCTCGGAGGTGGCACAACTGAAGAATCCTGTCTAACCGGGAAATATATTGGTCAGTCTCAATCCACAATTTATGAGAACCTACTCTGATTTTACCCAAGGGAATCTGAAGTGCATGCATCTAATGGCAAAGCGTTTAATGGGGCTGAAAAATGAGTCCATCCCTCAACAACATGAACTGCTCAACATAGAAATCCATATTTGGACGTAACCCATCATGAGGGTTTATCCAAATAGACTATACATATTTCTTGTAAATATCCTCTAAGATGATTTTATTCATCTCTTATTCAGTTGGTAGGAGGTGGCCCGGTGCAAACAAAGAATACTTGAATGGAGGGAGTTGGTCTATCTTAATATTGGAGCAAGGATATCTGAGACTCCAGCATACCAACATCGGGATCAAGTCCAAGGACTTGCTACTACAATGGACTCTGATGAAAGGTAAGCCAAGTATGGATATCGGTCCCGCCCCTTCTTTGTATATGAAAAACCCCAAACACGGTGAAGAAGAGAGATGATACCAAACACTATCTCAAGGTGAAAGGGGTGAGCTCCAAAATATGCAAGAATCATGGGCTGAGGAACTTCCTATTTCCATCAAATGATGTGACGAAGAAGGGTGATCTACACTCTCTCTACAAAATACCAAACAAACTCTAGTAATCTAGGACCCTAAACCTCTGAACCATATAGAACTATGGGTCAAAAAAGATTTTCCATTAGTGACATCTTGGAAAATATATCTTGAAAATTATTCTGAAAACATTGTCTATCGAGAAGGGCCAAGGATCCATAGCCCTTGTTGATTTTAGGTTGGAGTGCAAGGCAGAAGATAAATCGAGGACCTATGAATAGTACCCCAAGATAGGTGTATGAGCTGGTGATCTCAATCTCCCCTCCTCTGAAAAATAAATGGAGGTCACAGAGGAACTTCTTCGACGTGTTGAGTATCATAAACTTGGTTTTACCTAGGTTAACCATCAACTGTCGAAGATCATTGAAAAGGGCCAAGGCATCTAGACTCCTCTGCAATCCATCAAGGGATGGGGCTAGAAGGACCATGTCATCTGCAAACAATAAGATATAAATCAAGACATGATGTACAAGTCAACCATCACCGTCCTGGATTTGTTCACGCGAGGACTCCAGCTCATCAATATTGATCCCAAATAGTGTGGGGGACAAGGGACAACCTTGTTTGACCCCAATAGTGCTCCAGTTAAAATATGATAGCCGATGTACTGTGCGCATACAACCAAGGACTGACTCATATAAGCGCATGATGGCTGACAAGTGGGTCTCTGAGATGCCAATATCTCTGAGTCTCTGCAATAATGCTTCTATAGGGATCGAGCCAAAATATTTTTGAAAGTATACAAAACAAAAATATACTTTCGAAGAGTGATATAGTGCCTCCTCAATGATGGCCCTATGTGTAAGGATGTGGTTAATATTCTGGTGCTCAGGTCAAAATCCAAGCTATCATCTATCTCTAAGTTGTTTCTGCTAAAGCTCCTTAGAGATTTGGAGGTGGAGGGATGTAGCATATAGTTTGGATAATGTGTGGCCCACCATGATAGTCCTATAATTGTTGGGATCTAAGCTAGGCCCAAATTTTTGTATTAGGTGAATGATGTGTTGAGACCATGTCGATGGGAAACCTGTACAGACCACATGGTTGAAGATATCAACCAAGTAGGGAACCAAAGCACGAAGACTGTGTTTAAAGAACTCTACCTGGAAGCCATCCTCATTTCTTTCTTTGCTGCTATTCATCACTGAAATGGCCTCTGTGATGTCACTATAATAGAATAAGAAACCTGAAGAGGGTGGAGAGGTCACCTGAATCTTGGGTTTCCCTGGGATGTCATAAAGGGTGGACACATGGGAGAACATGGACTAGGGGTTAAGGTCAGAGGGAAGGGGAGAGTGGCACGGGAGGAAAATATGCCATAAGTGACTAGGGGAGTGAGTAATAGAGGTGCACAAGTCATGTCTTCTCTGGGAGACAAAGAGACGTTTCTTGTGATGAAGGAGGCGATGATATGAGGCTTTGATGTTGGGGTAGGAGGGGTGAGTATGGATGAATTTATGTCGAAGATGGCGGTGGAGAGCTTCGCATTCCTCATCATATAATTTATTCATAGGGAAATATTTTGGTTTATGAGAGGTGGAAGTGGGACGACGAGAGTGGGGGTAGGAGATAAGGGCAGCATCCAAAATGATGGATGAGAGACAGTTGTACTTGGTCGATGCAGAGTCAAATAGTGAGAATTGGTCCATGGAGGGGAGCATCTAGTGAAGGTGGGAATAGAAGATTTCTGGTTCACCCTCATCAAATGAAAGGTAGTACATCGTGAGCCCTTGGGGGGAGGTGGGGTGAGAATGGGGGGGTTGTCATCACGAAGAGAGAAATAAAGAAGAGCATGGTCAGCTAAGGGGATGGGGAAAACAAAACAGTGATGAATTAAGGGGAGGATATTCTAGCTAGAGAGGACATAATAAAAAACACTTGCTCCTCCACCATGAGGCCGACATGTGAAAAAGAGGGAGTTTGGAAAACGCGGGAGACCATTAAGAATCAACAGCTCCTGAGATTCACCCAAGTGTAAAATATGTTGACCATAGGTGGTAAGGGGCCCCAACGCATCATCAGACATCCTATTAAATACCTCTAACTCTGGATTGATCTCCTAGATTCAGTACATGTCCTCACACCGATTGTGAAGAGGGATATGGAGGGATCTAGTGTGGGAGTTGAAGTCACCTAGAAGAATAACCTCCCCAACTCTTTAATACTAGGATATGTCGTCATACAAATTGACAAAGGGGTCCCCATTAGGTCCATTATGAATGTCTTATGATGAAGCATGAGGGAAGTAACAAATAGCAATATAAATATCCCTAGGAAAGGAGAAACCCCTCAAACCCAAACCGACATAAACCTCGCAAAATCATCCACAACCACGAAAGAAATCTTGCTCTAAAAGGAATCTTTGATGAAGCAAGAAACTCCCCCACAAACTTTCATACCACGAGAACTCGTCATCTCCTGCCTACAAGATGAGAAGTTATGATAACCTTTAATGTCTATGAGAGGTTGAACAGGGCTCTCATGCATCTCGGTGATGAATAAGATATCTGACAGTCGACGAGAATCATATAATAGACCTAGAAATGCCCAAAAATACCCATTCCCATTCCAACAACTAATGGAAATGAATGCCCCTTGTTGCTTCCCCCAACAAGCTTTTCATTTGGAGGACCAAGAATGGGTCTTCCACCCAGGTGGAAAAGTGTCCTAAATCACTACTTTGAGGTTCCTAGTAATTTCCCATTTCCCTGTGTGACATGCTGCTGTAACCAACTCCCTAGAGTGTTTGAGCTCATCAACCTGTGTTTTAGTGAGATCTTCATCAAGGAAGATCTTACTAGGAAGTGATAATAAATTTCGCTTATCTCTAAAAACCCGAAGTCGATTAGTTTCCAACCTAAACAAGAGAAAGGGAGAGGAATCGTACTGAAGCCAAGCTCTATCAAGGGTCAAATCTTGGTGATCTAGTTTTCAATTGAGGAACAGGGTCCCAACCACCATGGGGTTTAAGTATGTGAGAGAAAAAGGAAGCCCTCTAACTTTGAGGTTCAATTCTTCTGCTTTTTTAGTGCATTATTCCATGAATTTAGCTTGTACCACCTCCTCAACTACGGCTAGAGGGGGAGCGAGGGGGGTATCCATCCCTTTAGCAAAAATTTCCCATGAGTTGATGCGTGTTTCTATTTCTTGTTTAAAGGCCACTTGTAGAGCTTTGATCTCTTCCTATTTTTTTTTCAGATCGAGAAGTTCAACGTGTAGAGTGTAATTAGAGGGGCGGTGGTGACGTGCTTGCTCCTTGTTGTCCCTCAAAAACTACATCAGTGAGCCATTCACACCTTCCATTACAACTACTTTATTCCTGAGTTCATCAACCTCTCTTTTTAGTGCCTGGTTATAGGATTCAAGGGTTTCCAATCTCCTAGATAGTTCCCAAAAAGCCTTGTTGGCACATCGAAATCCTTAATCGGGCAAAGGTGATAGTTCCAACAAGATTTTAAATAAGTCTTTGACATGTATGTCTATGTCGGTAGGAGGTCCCGATGGCATCATCACGTGCAATTGATCTTGTTGATGTGTTTGGGCGCCCGAGGATCCAGGCATCATGGTGTTGACATCATTAGTCATTGTCAAGGTATGGCTATCGTCCATGAAAGAGAATTCAGTCATGCCGGAATGTTATCTAAACACTCTAAACATGGCTCAGGTGGCACTATTTCTTGCGGTAGAGCAAGATTTCGGCTTCATTAGCGGGCATAATCTGGTGGTGGACTGTGGGCATACAATGACTAAACCCTAAGATAATGCTCACTGGTACACCACTCTTTCTCCTCTGTTTACAGAAGCCACAAAGACTTCCAAGGACTGATCTAATATCAAGGGCTGAAGATAATAGATCCCAAGGTTGAAGAAAATTCCTGAATCAAGTACTTGTAGCTTTTTAAAGTTAAATACCTGATTCCTATCTTCTTTCAGGAAGATGGATCGAGGTCTTCCAACGCACTCTCAAGGAATCTAGTGCAACTTGGTACAATGTGATTTTCGCAAAATGCATTGAGGCACCACGGTTTCATGGATAGTGATGATTGCAGCATATGGCATGAATGGTTGTGGAAAGGATTCACTCAGAATATTTGAACAAATGCAAGACTATGGCATGAAACTAGATGATATTATGTTAGTTTTCATGTTGTCAGCATGCTACCATGTAGTCTTGGTAGTCGAGGGTAGAAATATTTTTTATTGCATGAAACAATGCTATCTGATTACACCTTTAATGGATCATTATGGTTGCATGGTTGATCTCTTTAGTTGTGTTGGGTACCTCGATAAATCTCTAAACTTTATCAACAAAATTCCAATAAAACTAGATGCTACTGTGTGGGGATGTCTTCTCAGTGCCTCTAGAGTGCATAAGAATATAGAGCTAGGCAAACAAGCAACATGACATCTTTTCCATTTAACCCGTACAAGTGTTGCACCTTACGTTCTACTTTCAAACATTTATGTTGAAGCTAGCATGTGGGATGAGATTGAAAAGGTGAGAAAAATTATGAGAGATGGAGATGTCAAAAAAATGCCTAGATGTAGTTGGATTGAGGTCAATAAATAGGTTCATGCTTATCTTGTAGGAGACAAGTCACACCTGCAAACAGAAAAAATTTATACATAATGTGATTTTGATGTAATATTTTGATGTCAAAGATGTTCTTGTATTTTTTCAATGGAGAACTTAGATGTGACAATGCAAATGAGGCTACGAGCTGGAATGTTTGACTTCTTTCCTTGTGAACTACTCTCAAGAGGAATGAATTTTGTTTGATTTTGGGTTTATTTTAGCCGCTTTTCTCCCCTGGACAGACCCCGTGCTTTGATGAATAGCCAGAAAATTTTGTGCATCTTTACTTGCAGTCACAGCCTTATCTTCAACGTTATCATTTTCATTTTTTGTAATGTTAAGGGATTTTGTTGTATCTGACTTTATCTCTTTGTCATTTACAATGTTACTTGCCAATTTCCCCTCTTGACAAAGACACTTTATTGGAAGATCTATCTCAGCCTTGACCTTCATTTTTCTCTTGGAATTACTTTTGGTATTCATTGATTTTCCATTCAGAGGACGTGTATTAGATATCCTCTTCCCATCATTGTCAATATTACAATCCAAATTTCCCTCATTCAAATTGACCTCCATTTTTACCATATTAATTCTCTTATTATTCTTCTCCACCCTCGGAATTGGAACAGACTCTCTATGCGAATCAAGACCTTTGTCACTTATGGTTTCAGAGCTAGTACTTAATTTTTTTCTTTTTTACCCTATGAAATAGCTCTTGGATGAGAAGAGGATTCATATAATGGCTTTTGCAACATGCGGAATTTTGAAGGAGTGGAAGACTTGACAAATGACTTTCCATATTTCCAAACCTTTGATGGAGACACTTGAGGTGAACTGTTTTTCTCCTTTAGAGGAGAAATTTCAGTTTCTTCTACAGAAGCCATGGAACTCTAAACATGCTTCAATTTCTTGAAAAGGTATTTCACATCGACATTTCTAGAATGGATAGATTCCAAGAGACTATTTATTGTGGAAACATTCAAAGAATTTACATGTTCCTATGTGAGGACAGAAGAAACTATCAAAAATAAAACACTTGTGTGTGTGAGAGGATAGAAACTAAGCAATAGCATTGAAATGGATGGGTTTATGGATGTAAGACACTGTGAAGCAAATTGTATAGTAAACTAACGTATTAAGAAAAACACTTAGGGAAAAATTTTGTTTGCATGATTTCTTGCCAACGACATTCTTGCAAGATGCCATGAATTCCAGTGTCTTTTGCTGGCACTACTACCATCTCAAGTGATGTGATCAGAACGAAAAATCATTGTGAAAGCATAAAATGAGGAATGAATATCAAGAGAGAGAGAGAAAGATCCCCACACACACCTGGTGGAAAGTCTTTCCATTTTCAGAATCATCAATTCTCCCTCCAAAAACATGCACTCCTGGAGACTTTCTTCGCTTCTACGCCCCATATGAAGTTGAAAAATTATTTTTGGAATCACCTACTCAGGGAGAAGACATGTCCTCTTTGTTTTCTACATGTAAGGCCTTATTTTGATCAAACCTCAAACCATTTGAGTTGATTTTTTATCTCTTTTATGATGATTCCGTTTTTTGGAAGAGCTTCTTGGGGAGGATAGTTTTGATGTTGTTTATGTATGTTTTCTTAAGTCATTAAGTCTTGATCTTTATCACTTTTGAGATGAGATACTGCTTCCTTTTTAAGGGTTGGATTTGGACTCATCACAGTTTCACCCTCACTACATTTAGTGGTAGAGTTTTCTTAAATGTGATCCTTTTGTCCCTGCCCTTTACTTCATTGCAGCCAGTTACAACACTTGTAATAGTATTTCCATTATTCAAGGTGTTGTTCTCTTGAACTCTCTGATTATTGGGGATTTCATTTCTAGGCAAGGAAATATTCTTATTTGCGAGGGGAGTTGAAGGATCTTCGTGAAGTTGTTTGCAGTTTGGTTCACCAACAACGTTTGATGACCTAGTCTTTCTACAGCTACCAATGCCTAACCGAGGACTCCTCCTTATTTTCTGAGCTAGAGAAAGGGCCATTTTTACTCTTGACCTTTTATATCATCAATATAGAAACCCAATGATTTGATATCCTACATTGACATAAACCAGAAAGCATGCATATAACATCAAGAAAAATAAATTCCACTTCAGAAATGAAACATCTTACAAGAAAATCAAAATTGATGAATATGACGAATCAAAGCTGATGAATATGACATCTATTCCAACTTGTAACGAAACATCTAAGGTTATTATCATACATATCAATTGCTAGAAAACCTGTGATCCAAGGTGAAACACAAGACAAGGGACTCTGTTACAATGTAGCAAAACCATTTTCGAAAAGGTAGCAGCAGAACCATTTTCAAGGTGATTTCGAAGTAGAACCATTTTTCAAAAGAAATATCTAGAGAACTGATAATATAAATGGATGTATAAAGAGCTTCAATGTGGAAATGAAAATAATGGGCACGGGTAGTTAGATCCAAAAGAAGCAACATCTTACCTACTAAAGTAAGGATCTGCATGGGAAATAGGCTTCAAATGCCACTCCCTAACACTCTATTTCAATCTGAGAGCTGCATCGTTGCTAGTAAAGAACAACGGGAAATGACCAAAACAAAGTGATGTGTTTTGTGTAGGAGAGATGTTATTTTAACTCGTAAAATGTTTCAAAGTTAAATGAAAAATGAATGCTCCCTCCTTCCATTTTTCCAAACACCATTTTTAATATTATTCCCTCCAAATATCATTTTTAATATCATGCCCATTTTTATTTTGATGGATGTTGAGTGCACTCCGTGATTTCTTGTAAGTTCAAAAATTGATTTAAAAGGAAGCTTAAAAACTCAATTCAATTTCATTCTAATAAATTTATTTTAAAAATATTTATGATTAACCACACAATGAGTGGTTCAATAGGTGTCGATCTTAAAAAATTATGTGATTTATCAAGAAGAATTTTTAAAGAAATTAATGAATTAATTATTAAAATAAAATTGATCCAAAATATTAAATTTAGGAGAGGTTTTTGGGTTCCATGTTTTTTCAACCCATGGTTTTTCTCATGGTATTTGTTGTGAAACCGACTCCGAAAAGAGAATAAAAGAGATATCAATGCCTTAGAAATAAGCCACTTCGAGGGGGCATCCTCCAATACATTACATGAATGAACAATTATTGGATGATACAAATGAAAAAACCTCCTCTCTATATATAGGAGTCCATGGGGCCACAATGTAATCCTAGCCGACCTAACAATAATAATGTAAGGGCACAATAATAACAATATGGGGGTTACAGGGGTACAATAATAACAATAAGGGGGTTACACTAACAACAATAAGGGACTATACTAGTAATATAAGGACCTAACATGCTCCTATCCTTCAAAAAAGTGTTGTCCTAAATGCTTGAGTAGCTTCGGGTGCTTCTATATAAAATTCTCATCCTCCCATGTATAATCTTCAGTGGGTAAGTTCTTCCATTTGATGAGATACTATGAAATTGATCGATTTTGTAGCTATCAAGTTCTTGCTTCCATGACTGCTTCAGGTTCTAATATGGTTTTTACTTCCTCATCAAGTTTTGGCAATATTGTTTGAACTGGAAGTTTTTCCCCTATAACCTTTTTTAAGCATGAAACATGGAAAACTAGATGCACTCTCGAAGAAGTAGGAAGCTCCAATTTGTATGCCATAGTACCAATATTTTGCAACACCTTGTAAGGACCATAGTACTTTGGCGATAATTTATTATCCTTCTTAGCTTGCTTGAGGGACATTTGCTTGTATGGTTGTAGCCGTAAAAATACCCAATCTCCTACATCAAAATTTCTCTCGCTGCGATGTTGATTTTCCTGTTGTTTCATTCGATTTTGTGCCAAATTCAGGTTATCCTTTAAGAGTTGGAGAACTTCTTGCTGATGCTCGATGTGATCTTCCACTGCTTGAACCTTCGAATTTTCCCTTAAAGATGATGTGATGGATGGTGGATGATATCCATAAAGTGCCATAAATGGTGTCATTTTTGCTGCAGTATGGAAGGAAGTGTTATACCACCATTCAGCAAGAGGTAACCACTTGACCCATTGTGTTTGTTTATCAGATACAAAACAACGAAGATAGCCTTCCAAACATTTATTTACTATCTCAGTTTGACCATCAGATTGAGGATGATAAGATGAGCTATGAGCTAATTGAGTACCCAAACAAGAAAATAACTCCGTCCAAAAATTTCCCGTAAAATGGGATCTCTGTCGCTCACAATAACCCTTGGGATTCCATGTAGCTTTTGAATTCTATCCACAAATGTAGTAGCAACTGTACTTGCTTTAAATGGATGAGATAATGCACAAAAGTGTGCATACTTGGTAAGTCTATCAACTACCACCATGATGACATTCTTTCCTTCAGACTTAGGTAAACCTGTGATAAAATCCATTGAAATCTCTTCCCAACGCTGACTTGGAATGGATAAAGGTTGTAGAAGTCCCGGGGTCTTAATTGTCTCCACTTTATTCTGCTGGCAAACCAAACATTCCGCCACAAACTTTTGAATATCAGATTTAAGGCGATCCCAAAAAAATTCTTTCTTCACCCTGTGGTAAGTTTTTAAAAATCCTGAGTGTCCTCCTAAAGGAGAAGTGTGCAATTCCAAAAGAATATTTTGTTTTAGTTGGGAATTCTTACAAAGATATAAGCGATATTTGTACCATAAGGAATCATTTTTCCAACTAAATGTATCAGATGTAATAGGATCTTGCTGCAACTTTTGAATGAGTGTCCATACATCTTTGTCCTTCTTCCATTCATCTCTTGCTTCGGTTATCCAATCTGGTTGGATAATAGAAATGGCACAAAGCAATGCTTCCACCTCTTCATTCTTTCTTGAGAGTGCATCCGCAACAACATTAAGCTTTCCTTTTTTGTAGATTATTTCAAAGTCATAACCCAACATCTTTGTGACCCATTTTTGTTGCTCTTCTGACGATAGTCTTTGTTCCAAAAAGTGTTTAAGACTATCATGATCGGTTTTTACCTTGAAGTGTCTTCCCATTAGGTAAGTTCGCCATTTCTTTAGTGCATGCAATATTGCTAACATTTCCTTCTCATAAATAGGTTTCTGTAAATACTTTCCTTTGATTGGACGACTTTCAAAAGCAATGGGTCTTCCTTCCTGCATTAAAACTGCACCAATTCCATTTCCTGAGGCATCACATTCCACAATCAAGGTTTTTGTGAAGTCTGGCGTAGCTAAGACCGGTGCTAGGCACATTGCCTCTTTAAGATGTTCAAAGGCCTTAGTTGCTTCAGGAGTCCATGAAAATGCATATTTTTTCAATAATGTTGTTAGAGGTGCTGCTATTCTCCCATAATTCTTAACAAACTTGCGATAATACCCTGTTAACCCGAGAAATCCTCGCAACTGCTTTATGGTTGTGGGAACTTTCCATTCCTTAATGGCTTTAATTTTGTTAGGGTCCACTTTAACCCCCTCGTGAGATACAATATGACCAAGATATTCCACCTCTTGTACTCCAAAGAAACATTTGGACTTTTTTGCATATAATTGTTTCTCCTGCAATAGTTTGAGCACCCTGTCAACATGTTCAACATGATCCTTCCAAGACCTGCAGTAGATTAGTATATCATCAAAAATTACTAGCACAAATTTTCTAAGGAAGGGTTTGAAAATGGAATTCATCAACCCTTGAAATGTAGAAGGTGCATTGGTAAGGCCAAAAGGCATGACCAAAAATTCATAATGACCCTCATGAGTTCGAAATGCTGTTTTGGAATATCTTCAGTCTTCATTCTAATTTGATGATATCCTAAACAAAGATCCAACTTGGTAAAATAAATTGCTCCATGTAATTCATCCAATAATTCATCAATCATAGGAACAAAAAATTTATCTTTAATAGTGAGCTTATTGAGCTCCCTATAATCCAGACACATGTGCCATGATTCATCCTTCTTGTGCACCAATACTACTGGAGCAGAGAAAGAACTTTGACTAGGTTGAATTATACCAACCTCTAACATTTCTACAATCATACGTTCGATTTCACTCTTTTGGACATAAGGATATCTGTAAGGCCAGATGTTTGAAGGAACACTTCCTGGAATCAAATGAATAGAAGGATTATGATCACAAATAGGTGGCGGTCCTTTGGGAGTATCAAACACCTTGGAATGATTGTCCAGGACTCTTTGGAGATCTAGAGAAATAGATGATTTTGATGTTGGAACTTCTAGTGAGCATAATCGTGAAATTATGACTTGTTCTTATTTCTTCATAAGCTTTGTCATGACATTAGAGCTTATTATATTTCCTAGCTTCCCTGTGATAACCCATTATTCTATTTCCTTTCCTTCCGAAAAAAAATTCAAGAAAAGTTCTTGAAAATTAAAAGCTATCGTCCCCAAAGCTTGTAACCATTGTACTCCTAGTACGACATCAACACCTCCCATTGGGATGGAAAGCATTGGAATATTCAATACATATTGCCCCATGGATAGCTTGATATTATGGAATTTTCTAGAGAAATTTATAGTTCCTCCATTTGCAACCATGACTTGACATTCTGGTGTTGGGTATAGGAAACAATTCAATTCCTTGGCTACCTTACAATGAATAAAATTATGGGTACTACCCAAATCAATCAACACTATTACCTTTTTCTTCTTGATATGTACTTCTATCCTGAGAGTTTAAGGAGTGGTAATTCCTGGCAATGCATTACATGATATGGTCGGACTCACTTCTTCTTCTTCTAGGGTTGCTTCTTGGTGTATATCCTCTTCTTTTTATGATTCTTGTTCATTTTCTTCCTCCTCTTCAGAATCTATGTAAAATAATTTCTTCTCAGCACACTTATGACCTTTAGTGTATTTTCTATCGCAAATGTAGCAAAGCCCTTTTTCTCTTTTTTCTTCCAATTGTTGTGGTGTCAACCTTGTAGGTTGTGGAAGTCTAGGAGTAGAAACATTTCCATCTTTACATATGTGAGTGGTAGGCTTCCTTGTCGCCATAATTTTACATTCAAATTTTCTTGCCAACCTGAATGCCTTCTCTAATGAATCCAATTCCTAAATGCGAACTTCATGTTGGATGTTATCCTTTAAAGTCCCTATGGAGACATCAATCTTGTGTTCCTATGGAATATTAGTTATCCTTATATTCAATTTTTGGAAGTCCTCAATGTGCTCTGCCACTAAACCCTTTTGTTTGAGATTGATCAATTGGCTAAAGAAGGTGTTGCTCTTTGTATCCTCATAATGTGCTATCATTTCCTCCGTAAAGAACTGACCAAGTGAAAAACTTTTTACGGGAGCAAAGCCATTGATACCATACAAATGTATTTTGTTCTAAATGTAAATTTGCAATGTGTACCTTTTGTGTGTTTTGCACATTATTGAGATAAAAATATTGCTCCATATGTAGTATCCATGTTACAGGATCCTTTCCATCAAACTTCCTCATATCCATGTTTGGAATATGGTTGTTCTTTAATCAAAAATTAGAGTTTATGAAATCACGATTAACATTTATTTTGTTCTCATAATGAGTTTCCTCTACTATATTTTTTCTATTAGGAAACATTTCTTGTATCAACTTTTCCAAACCTTCGATATCTACATTTAGATCATTCTTCACGTTTTCCATTTTTTCATCGATGTTAGCTTCCATGTCATCCATCTTAGCTTCCATGCTAACTTCCATGCCATCCATCTTAGCTTCCAAACCATTCATCTTATCTTCCACGCCATTCTTCAAACCGTCCATCTTAGTTTCCACGCCTTTCTTCAAAACTTCCATTTCATTTTTTGTTTCTATTTGTGATAGCGAAATTTGGTGCACTTGCTCATGGACTTTTGATATCTCATGTTGCATTTCTTCATCTTCATGAGTCATAGTAGAGCCTTCTAAAGGCTTAATGGGTGTTGAATTATTTTTAGGAGGAATTTTAGAACCCAATACTGATATCTATGCTCAGTAGGCCTTTGGAATCACCTAGAACTGATTTTTCAAACAAGACTTATGCAATTTGAAAAAAAAATACACACCTTTTTCTTGATTTTGAGGATCTTGATATTGAAACTGAATTACCTCTGTGATTTTGGATCTTCAATATCTGAAATTTGGTCTTGAAGTAGCCCTTGGAAGCTTCTTTTGAATTCCATAGGTCTGACTTGATTTCGATTCTTGAAGACAAAGTTATGAACAATCTCCCACGATGACCTAATTATGGACTAGTTCAGTAGAGAGAACT
This sequence comes from Pinus albicaulis, assembly GCA_034641835.2. Taxonomy (NCBI): domain Eukaryota; kingdom Viridiplantae; phylum Streptophyta; class Pinopsida; order Pinales; family Pinaceae; genus Pinus; species Pinus albicaulis. Next base: position 1,070,824,234 of record CM076572.1, on the reverse strand, counting down.
TGTACGACCTACCACGTGTCACTGTTTCCTCCTTTGACTCTGAAATTGATATAGTGAAAACTAAAGTCCGTGTACTTGTGGCCACTTTTTATAGAATTCCAATGCGATGCTTAGAGATAGAGTTATGAAGATTTTCCCACGATCACCTCTCTGAGATGAAATTCGGGAACCTGCAAAAGATCTAACTTCCACAGACCATATCTCTAAAAATATTGTGAACCAAGCTCTGAAAATTTGCAATGATCTTCCTCGAGATTTTTTATCCTCTTCCTAAAAATTTCAACTTCTGAACCTTTGTAGAAAAAAATTTATAGTGCAAATTCCATGATGACCAGTTTAGGTTAAATTCAGGAGCCTGGAAAAAGACCTAACTTCCACAGATCATATCTCCGAAAATATTGCGAACCAAGCTCTAAAATCTTGCGAAGACGTTTCTTAGGATTTGCGCTTCGTACTCTAAAAATTTCAACTTCTAAACCTTCGTAGAAAATAATTTATAGCGAAAATTCCACGATGACCTGTTTGGGGCAGAGAAACCCTAGAATCCAAAGCTCTGATATCAAATTTTATGAAACCATCTCCAAAAAGAGAAGAAAAGAGATATCAACGCCTAAGAAATAAGCCACTTCGAGGGGGAAACCTCCAATACATTACATGAATGAACAATTCTTGGATGATACAAATGAAAAAATCTCCTTTCTATATATAGGAGTCCATGGGGCCACAATGTAATCCTAACCAACCTAACAATAATAATGTAAGGGTACAATAATAACAATATGGGGGTTACAAGGGTACAACAATAACAATAAGGGGGTTACAATAACAACAATAAGGGACTATACTAGTAATATAAGGACCTAACTCTATTCCACCTTGCCAACAAGGGGGAATTAACTCGATCGTAGGTCCCAACTAGACCTGCTCTCGTTTGGAATGGCTAATCCCAACGGGTTTTAAGGACTGTTATAAGGGTTAGGGGAATAATGAGTTAGTGGTTAAGAGATTAGGGATTAGGGGATTAGGGGTTAGAGGAATAGGGGCTTAGGGGTTATAGGTTTAGGGTTTATGGGTTAGGGGAGTAATGAGTTAGTGGTTAAAGGGTTAGGGATTGGGGGCTTATGGGTTAGGGTATTTTGGCGCATTTAGGGGTTAGGGGAATAATGAGTTAGAGGTTACATGATTATGGATTGGGGTTAGGGGAATAATGGGTTAGTGCTTAAGGGATTAGGGATCGGGCTTAGGGGAATAATGTCTTAGTGGTTAAGGGGTTAGGGGATTTAGGTGCATTTAGGGGTTAGGGGATTTAGGTGCATTAAGGGGTTAGGGGAATAATGAGTTAGTGATTAAGGGATTAGGGATTGGGGGCTCAGCAGTAAGGGGATTTAGGCGTAGTTAGGGGTTAGGTGAATAATGAGTTAGTGGTTAAGGGATTAGGGATTAGGAGCTTAGGGGTTAGGGGATTTAGAAGTTAAGGATCTTAGGGGTTAGGGGTGAGGGGTTAATGGGTTTAGGGGTTTAAGGGTTTAGGTGTTATTGGTTTAGGGGTTTATAGGTTTAAGGTTTAAGTGGTTAAATGGGTTAGGGTTTTAGCAGTTTAGGGTGTTAAATGGGTTAGGGGTTTAGGGGTATAGGGGGTTAAATGGGTTAGGGATTTAGGGGTATAGGGGTTTAAATGGGTGAGGGGTTGGGAATTAGGGTTTAAGGGGTTAGACATTTAGGGTTTAGGGGGTTAAATGGGTTAGGGGTTTAGAGGTTTAGGGGTAGGGGATTTAGTAGTTAATGATTTTAGGGGTTAGGGGTCGTCAGGGGTTAATGGGGTTAGGGTTCAGGGGGTTAAATGGGTTAGGGTTTAAGGGGTTTAGGGGGTTAAATGGGTTAGGGTTTAAGGGGTTTAGGGGGTTAAATGGGTTAGGGGTTAATGGTTGGAGGTTGGAGGTTTAGGGGGTTAAATTGATTATGGGTTTAAAGGTTTATGGGATTAGGGGATTTAACAATTAAGGATATTAGGGGTTAGGGGTTAGGGGTTAAGGGGTTAAGGAGTTAGAGGTTTAGGGTTTAGGGGGTTAAATGGGTTAGGGGTTTAGAGGTTTAGGGGTTAGGGTATTTAACAGTTCAGGATTTTAGGGGTTAAGGGTTACGGGTTAATGGGGTTAGGGTAGGGGGTTAAATGGGTTAGGGGTTGGAAATTAGGGTTTAAGGGGTTAGGGTTAAGGGTTTAGAGATTTAAGGTTTAGGGGGTTAAATTGGTAGGGGTTCAGGGGGTTAAATGGGTTAGGGGTTAGGGTTTTAGGGTTTAAATGGGTTAGGGGTTTAGAGGTTTACGATTTAGGTGGTTAAATGGGTTAGGGGTTTAGGGGTATAGGGGGTTAAATGGCTTAGGGGTTGTGAATTAGGGTTTAAGGGGTTAGGGATTAAGGGGTTAGAGGTTTAAGATTTAGGGGGTTAAATGGGTTAGGGGTTTAGAGGCTTAGGGGGTTAGGGGATTTAGCAGTTAAGGATTTTAGGGGTTAGGGGTTAATGGGGTTAAGGTTTAGGGGGTTAAATGGGTTAGGGTTTTAGGGTTTTACGGGGTTAAATGGGTTAGGGGTTAGGAATTAGGGTTTAGTGGGTTAGGGGTTTAGAGGTTTAGGGTTTGGGGGTTAAATGGGTCAGGGGTGTTACACAAAATTCTATCACCGTCCCTACAATCCCTCGCCCCTCATATTGGAGGGTCTTTTCCGTGACTTGTGAGTAGTGTCAAACTCTGCAAATACCTTCTTTTCATCCTCTACATATGGAGATGATTCTTCTTGTTGAACATTTCCTCAGAAGGCACTCAAAAAATTATGTTTTGGCATTGGCGCAGGTAGCCAGTTCATCCCTCGCGACAATGGGGAAAATTTGCACTATAGGCCATGCCAACTAGAGCTCTCTCCTTGTGTTAAGCTCGTGCCAGCCATTTTTGGAATGTTTTTTAACAAATTGGAGGCAGAAGTTTCCTTTAACCACCTCAGGAATGACTCATTGCAAGTGGTTAAACATGATAAACCACAGATCTCTTCCTTTAGGAAATGGTTGATGGAACATTCTCAGAGGATAGGACTCCCCCCACGATTATAGGGATCCTAAATTCTCCTTATACCTCTATATAAACAAGACTTCTCCCTTTAAACAAGATAGCTGAAATAGAGCTGAACATATAGCCAAGAGGCTCAACTTGGAGAAGAGACATTATAGTTGAGTAATCGTTATAGATAAGGTTGAACCAAGGAGGATCCCATAGAGAGATCCCCGTCTGAATTCCCAACGAGCTTTGTGAGATGTACTCCGCTAGAACCCTACTGGCGGAGACCGCAACGTCAAAGCCTGGTTGTACTCTTCCTTCTTTAAATTAATATGCTCGACTATGATATTGTTTCCATCTCCGTGTTATGTTTATTTAATGCATATGATTTAGTCTTCTTCAACTGACTGATAGTTAGGAATGTGAAATATTATGTTGTGTATCATCTTCATTTCTTGTGTATGTGTAGGTATCCAGGCGTGAGAATGAGTGGATCGTGACCTGTTGAATCAGGAGTGGGAGGCAGCCATTCTTATGGATGACACAATAGTGCAGGACCTATGGTAATTGATCTACCCAATCTTTTTCCATTCTTAACTAGGAATTGATGTCATAGTGTGTCTTGTTTGTGGCTAGACCCACTCTAGGGCTAGTGGGATCGCCTCTATCCGCAGAGGGGATTTACCTCACCAACAAATTGGCGACTCCACTGGGGAAACGAGTGGTATATAAGGTAGCAACCGGTTCTGATAATGGTGGAACTTCTCAAAACAAGTAAAGGTAAAGAGGATGGCTAAAAAGACCACTCATTGCAGTGGTTCCTCAGGAATAGGTAAAAAAACCAAGTGAAGGCATATGATCAGCCAAGCAAATAGTGACGATGGAGTGAAAAAACCAAGGCTCATCTGGAAAAACAGTTTGATAAAGTGGCAATCACGTGAGGTAAAATGGGAACGGTTTCATTTTTACACAAGCTTGAAATCAGGAAACTCTTCTTAAGGTTTGGTTTCATTTTTACATAAGCTTGAAACAAAGATAAACTATGCTTGAAACGGAAACCAACTATGCTTCAAAAAGTAAGCATGCCCCCAGCATGGTGACTCAATTCGAGGTACAAAAAATTCCAACATGTTTGTCTTGCGTCTATTAGATCTTCTTTTTGGTCTTTTCTTGCTTAGCTTGCCTTTCTAGGTTGTTTTTCTGAGTCGTAGGTGTCTGTTCATCCCCAGAGGATTAGTTTTGACGTCTGTTTTTCCAAATTTTCATCTTTTCAAGGTTGGCTTGATTGGCACGGTTTCCAACCTGACATTCATGCCCATTGGCACAAGTTTCCAGTTTATCACCCACGCCATCCCCTTTCTAGTGCTTATTACATCCAGACAGTCGTGCCAATTCCTGTAGGTGCTAGGGTTTCCCTTGTTTTGGAGTTTTTTGTCCATCATGGTGTCTCTAGGTGTTTTCTTGATTTGATTTGAATGCCTTGGGTTTTTTTGTGACTGTCATTAGCCTTCCTCCTTCGGTTGTTTGTATATTTCTTTCAGCATCATGGCTTTAGTGTTTTCTAGTGCTTTGACATGCTGAGCCTTCTGTTGGAGTTTGGGTCTCTTGTTTCGTGGTCACCTTCGGTATTTTCTTGATTGCATTCAGCTCCCTGGATCCATTTTGAGCGTTTTCTTTTGGTGAAATGAGTCTTGAGTGAGTCTTGTCTCTTTCATTAAGTTTTGATTCCTATCACTCCAAGCATAGCTCACATTTCTTGTATGGGTCCGTTTTGACATCTTTCTTCAATTTGAGAGATTGTGACATTGGTTTGAGTTCTTGTCTTGTTTTCTTTTGAGTTTTTTCAGTTACTTTGTTTCGACTCTCGCATTGGCGCTCTCGAACTAGTGTGAAGATTCGTTTTTCATGTTATTTAGTGTGATGTTTTCTCTATTACATTAAAAAAATCAAAAATATATTTGTGCTTGCATTCTTTGTTCGCATCATAGGATTGGAAAATCTTTTGCATAACTAGCATTCTACATTCTAGGAAATATTTTTCGTTCTCGTTAGTTTGCATCAGGTTCTGTGGTGAATACTTCTATATGTTCTCATTATTTTCTATCGCTTGAAATTCCTAACCTTCTCATAGATAGCTCTTCATTGAATGAAATGGTATTTTATGGCATGTAGCTTGCATTCAATAATTTGTGAGATCCAAAATTTAGTAGGACCTTGGAATTGAAACATAAATACAAGATCAACTTAAAATTTATTCAATTAACCTAAGGAAACATTGAAACTTAACGAAACATTTAGTGGTCTAAGTTAGAGACATGTTCCAACGTCTTAAAACCTAGTAGCTGTCACTTGCCATCTGGTTTCAAACAACGCTAGTATAGACTTGTGCTCCCTCTACTGTCGAGTATATAGAGGGAGACCCCTTTAGGTTGCAATCCTTTTATTCGTAGGAAGCCGAGTCTACCACCTCGTAACTGTGATACACCGAACACATCATTCAGGGAGACTACCTGCTCGTACGTCAAGTCCTTGGTTGATTCTTCTTTCATTTTATAACCAAGGTGTATATGGCAGTTCACGGGAACCTAGTACACCCTTTTACCTAGACTACCTGAGCAGTCATTTTTTATCTTTACTAACTCCATAAATGTGGAAAGATCATCGAGCACTTGTCCTTTCATGCTCTTTTCTGACCCGAAAGTGATACAGTCACCTTCTTTCTGTTTCTTGACTCTTAAAATATGAAACGGTAGAATTTTGTTTCAATGTCTTATAAATTAACTACCTACAAAATATTCCTGGTTAAAGTTAGTTTCCTTAGGGTGTTGTTTTAAAAGTTGTTTCTGATGGCAACGTTTCCATAGTTCACTAACCTAGGAATCCCTTCTGAAGGGAATCCTGGTCCTTTTCCTGCTTTTGGGAATGTTTGTGCTCCTTATATGGCAACATTGTCCCTGCTTGGTTTAACTGTTGGTTTGCCTGTATGGTTATTCTCGACCAAAATGGTCTCGAGTGTTCCGTCCACTGTACACCTGTCTCCTCCACCAGAACAACATCATGTTTCTTCTAAGGTGGACCTCTCCCCTTCTTTTCCTATTTCTTCATCCTCCTCTTATAATTCGCCTGGTGAAAGTATGGATTCTAGTAACCAAGTGGAAAAGAAGAAGAAGAAGAAGACAAAGACGAAGAAGTCAGATAAGTGAGAGGCTAATATTGTAGCTATTTCACCTAAGAAGCTTTCCCTTGCAGAACCATCCATGCTTCCACGGAAAGTAAAATTCCCTTGCATGCTCTACAACGGTAAACATTTGCCTTGAGACTAGCTTGGTATTCCAAATTTCCTTGAAGCATGGTCCGATGGCCACCTACCATTGCTTTTGGCTTTTGGAAGTCATATTATTGGCACACCTTCGACTGGCACTGATAAGACTCATAAAAAACAGGGCAAGATTACCAATCCATGTAATTTGTGTGAAGGGCATCACCTCATTCACCTTTTTTCGTACATGGATGAAGCCAAAAGAGTGTTGGACAACCCTACTTTTTTTGCACCCTGCCTTTCGATTAGTTACCAGAAAATTTCTTCGAGTCCTCCGCTTGTTGATTCAAAGGTCGGTCAAGAATTTTTCGGTCGGTCCCACTCCCTCGAAAATTTAAATTCAGGAATCCATTCCCGACCAATCGTTTGTCATGGGATCGGTCGATATGACCCAATTGGTGGTTCATTAGCTATTTTCTATTGAGATTCGATCTCATCCCCCTCATGTTATTCTTGTTTCTTCAGATTCCTCAGAATTGGCGAAATATTCGTCCGTCCCTATAATGCAAGAAGATGCTCCTCCTACTCCCATGATGGAGGTCCAAGAGAGTGCTCCTCTTACTCCGGTAACACCGAGGGACAACCATCTCAGTTCGATGGTATCCCCCCCAAGTATTTTGGTCCCTTCCTTTGATTGGAGTCGATTTTTCGGATACCGCCTTCTGTCTTATGTGCCTTTTGAGATCACGGTACAAACCTTTGATGTGGTCATGCCCAGCACCATTATAGATGAAGGAATGTTTGTTAGTATTCTGTCTTCAACTACTTGGAGAGCTTTTGGTTCTCCACCACTTATGCCTATTACCCAGAATTTGTTGGCTTTTAACAGAGGAACTAGTCAACCATTAGGGATCCTTCCGAAGTTTCCTGTTACTTTGGGAGGGAAACCGTCCATATAGACATGATGGTTGTTCCAGGCCCCTTAGATTTCAATTTAATCTTGGGGTGCGATTATACTTATGTCATGGGGGAAGTTGTCTCTTCCCTCTTTTGTGTGATCCATTTTCCACACCGAGGTCAGATCATGACCATTGATCAACTTTCATTCATTGGTCCTGACATGACATCAGTTCCACCATCATCCCTTCTGGGTCTTTATCCACTGGTTTTATTGCTGCCACAGGTTAATTATGGGGCTACTTGTCCTATGCCCAGAGTCAGTGATGGTGCCATTGTGCATCGTGTGCTGGAGACATTGGGTCCTAATTTTCAAGATGTTTTTCTCCCACCAGAGGCGAACCCCTTAGAATCTATGACCTCTTATTCGTTGTAATGAGAGGTCCTCAGGGCAGAGCTCTTTTTCTTGTGTCAAGCCCCTTAAAAAATGAAACAAGATGGTCAAAGCATAGTTCCTTTTCTTGTGCCAAGCTCCTTAAAAAATGAGACAAGCTCTTCGGAGCACGATTCGTTTTTCTTGTGTCAAGCTCCTTAAAAAATGAAACAACGTCCTTGGAGCACAATTCGTTTTTCTTATGTCAAGCTCCTTAAAAAATGAAAAAAGTTCCTCGAAGCACGGTTCATTTTTTCTTGTGTCAAGCTCCTTGAAAAATGAAACAAGGTCCTCAGAGCAAAGTTCTTTTTCTTGTGTCAAACTCCTTAAAAAATGAAACAAGATGGTTGGAGCACAATTTTTTTTCTTGTGTCAAGCTCTTTAAAAAATGAAACAAGCTCATCTGAGGATAGTTCTTTTAATGTGTCAACCTCGTTCAAACAATGAAACTCTTTCCTGTTCAATTCGAGTCTTTGATTAGATCTCGTAAAATCCCCATCGATTCTTTCTCTTGATCTCGTAACTGAACCTTCACTCCCTCCATCTATTTACTTAGGTGCATGGACTGAAGCTTGGGGGGCATATACCTCGAATTGAGCCAACATGCTAGGGGCATGCTTACATTTTCAAGCATAGTTTGCTTCCATTTCAAGCTTGTGTAAAAATGAAACCAGTTTCAAGCATAGTTTATCTTTGTTTCAAGCTTGTGTAAAAATGAAACCAAACCTCAAGCAAAGTTTCCCGATTTCAAGCTTATGTAAAAATGAAACCATTCCCATTTTACCTCTCGTGATTGCCATTTTATCAGCCTGTTTTGCCAGATGAGCCTTGGTTTTTTCACTTCATCATCACTATCTACTTGGTTGATCATATGCCTTCACTTGGTTGTTTTACCCATTCCTGAGGAACCGCTGCAATGAGTGGTCTTGTTAGCCAGCCTCTTAACCTTTACTTGTTCTGAGTAGATCCACCATTAGTGCAACCAACTTTTACCCTTTATACCACTTGTTTCCCCAGTGGAGTCGCAAATTTTTTGGTGAGGTAAATCCCCTCTGCAGACAGAGGCAATCCCACTAGCCCTAGAGTGGGTCTAGCCACAAACAAGACATGCTATTACATCAATTCCTAGTTAAAAATGGACAAAGACTTGGTAGATCACTTACCATAGGTCCTGTGTTGTTGTGTCATTCGGAAGAATGGCTGTCTCCTGCTCCTAATTCGAAAGTTCCCCATCCGCTCGTTCACACGCCTAGATACCTGCACATACACAAGAAACGAAGATGATACACAACATACTATTTCTCATTCCTAATTATAAGTCTGTCGAAGAAGACTAAATCATATGCATTAAGTAAGCATAACACAGATATGGAAACAATATCATAGTCAAGTATATTAATTTAAAGAAGGAAGAGTACAACCAGGCTTCGACGTTGTGATCTCCTCCAGCAGGGTTCTAGTGGAGCACGAATCACAAAGCTCATCGAGAATTCAGACGAGGCTCTCTCTATGGGGTCCTCCTTGGTTCGACCTTCTCTATAAATATTACTCAGCTATAATGTCTCTTCTCCAAGTTGAGCTTCTTGACTATATGTTCATCTCTGTTTCAGCTAGCTTATGTAAAGGGATAAGGCTTGTTTATATAGAGAGAGAAGGAGAAGTTAGGATCCCTATCATCGTGGGGGGACTCCTATCCTCTTAGAATGTTCCATCAACCATTTCCTAAAGGAAGAGATCCGTGGTTTATCGAGTTTAACCACTTGCAATGAGTCATTCCTGAGGTGGTTAAAGGAATCTTTCGCCTCCAATTTGTTAAAAAACATTCCAAAAAAGGCTGGCGCAGGCTTAACAAAGGGATAGAACGCCAGCTGGCGTAGCCTCTAGTGCAAATTTTCCCCATTGGCGCAAGGGATGAACTGGCTACCCGTGCCAATGCCAAAACATAAGTTTTTGATTTCTTTCTGAGGAAATGTTCAACATGAAGAATCATGTCCTTATGCAGAAGGATGAAAAGAAGGTATTTATAGAGTTTGACACTACTCATAGGTCATGGAAAAGACCCTCCAATATGCAGGGCAAGGGATTGTAGGGATGGTGACAAAATGTTGTGTAACAAGGGGTTAAGTGTTTAGTGGTTAAGGGTTTAGGTTTTAGGGTCTAGGGGTTAAATGGGTTAGGGTTTTAGAGGTTTAGTGGGTTAAATGGGTTAGGGGTTGGGAATTAGTGTTTAAGGGGTCAGGGTTTAACATGATATTTTCGTTGGTCTCTGTTTGTGCACACTAGTTCTTTATTCTTTGTGTCCCAATGTAACAATTTTGTAGGTAATGTTGCTTGTTTCCATGTCTTCTCTATTTTTTATTTTCTAGTATTTCTTAACCATTGCATTACATTTATTGACGAAAATGTCTATTTTAAGTTAACCAAATATTCAATCTCTAGTCTCAAACTTAGCCGCAGTGTTGTCACACAATTTAAGTTTGGAGAGTGGCCATTTGATCAATTCTCAATAACCACACTATACCTGATCATGACTGCTACAACAAATCTTAAGTTTGAGTCTCCCACATTCATGAGAATGTGAGAGCATTGGATGGTAGAGAGAGGTAGAGAGAGATTGGGGAAGGGAGAGGGAGGTAAGAGAGAAATGGAGAGAGATGAAGGACGAGAGATAGGACCTAAGAGAGAGGAACCAATATCATAGAAGAAAGAATATGTGACCAGATTACACTAAAGGGAGATGGGAGATAGGGGCACCCTACCTACATAACTAAATGTCTAAACCAAATGTGGTGTAATCGTCTGTAATGCTGGTCAATTATACGAGGAGAGGATTTTACGAGGATGCACTGGATTTTTAATGTGATATGCAAAAAACAAGTACTGAACCTAAACATTTCACATTCATCAATGTTTTGTCTTCATGTGCTAATTTGGTAAATTTGGAACATGGAAAGGAGTCTCGTTTTGTGATCTGTTAGTGTCCCATGATTTGGTAGATTGGCTAAACCAAATGACAGGGTAACACCAGACCAATCTTTGGAGTCCTAGGACCTAGCCTTCCTAGACTCAGAGAGGGCTCTCTCTATTGTGCGAAGGATGTGAACTTGTTCGCTTTGAATGATTGATTTTAGGCTAGTTTTTAAGTGTAGGTTTGTTTGTTTATTTTGGGTTGCGGTAAAATGATCAAGTAGGATAGGTGGAATGGGAGAATATAGAATCAATAGGGCTATGGGGTGAGATGAAGTCAAGGGTGTCTAAATGATGAAACAGACTGTATTGCAAGGCCGATTTAATAGGGTGAATGGATCCATAAGGTGATGTATGATGGTGTGACGAAAATTAAGTTTTGTGAAAAGACTAAGAGGTCTTATACATATATAATTTGAAGCAATAGCTCATGAGGTAGGGAAAACCATTAATCTCTATGAACAATAACCAAAATTATAAACATACAAGATGAACAATCTAGTGGTACATGGAAGCATTAGAACTCCTAACTTTAGAAATCCACCTTCAGTTTTTTGAGAAAACACATGAGATGAACAAAAAATTCAATATATGGAGAGGGAACTCCTAAACGGAATATATCAAACTATCGGGAACTCTGAAAGAAGTTAATGAGCATGGGCAAAGGGAAAGATCAAAATAATACCTCCTTGTATTAACCTAATCAATATTATTCTATAGAAAAGTTTCACAATAAGTTTTTGAAAACTATAAATAAGAAGGGAATACCATGAATCATATTTATAAGCTAACATACTAATCATTTAGGAAACAAAGAACAAGTTTTAGTGGGCCTAAGGAGCAGTGAAGAATTACTTAAGATGAACTAAAAGAAGAAAACATCAAAACTATAGCAAACAACTAGACTGAAACAAGTAGAAAACAAGTAGAATGAAACAAAATGAGGACAAGAAAAAATCAACGAGTCAGAAAAATATCACCATTCACCAAGCTATGGAATCCTGCAAGCAAGCTCCTCCAACATCAAGCCACACAAGCCATTCATTCACTTCATAAAACCAAATATCTTCTTCAAGCTCATAAACCATGTATTGCTCTATAACACGTCATGTCCCCACTGATTACAATGAATCCTCATGGCTTATATAACAAGAAAGGAGGAGGAGAGCTCACTAGAGCATCTAGAAGTCTATTGGCCAAAAACAAATATCCTAACTTGTCCTTGAGGCCTTACAAGGCCCAATCCACAAAATATCTTCCAAAATATCTTTTCCTGACTAAAATAGCAAAAAATATTCACTTTTATGCTCTGAAATACATGATAAAACTTTCCTAACGCACATTTTCTCAATTACCTACAGGAATGCAACAAACTGTCTCAAAACTTTGAAATTTTGCAGGAGCATAGCACATAAAAAAGGTCTTTTGCAATAGAGTTTAGGAGGCCTTCCCGATGTCGAAAAAGGCTCCATGATGGCCCGTTGGAAATCTGTGGAAGTATACTTTCCAGATATACCTTTGGTTCCTCAATATGACCTCTACAAGTTTCCCAAAAAGTGGAAAAAAAAGGACTGCCATGAGCGCAACACCTGCTAAAAAATGAGGCCAGAAAGGTGAAAAATTGAGTGTTTTTTACCCTTTTGGGGGATAAAAACAACTCCAATTGAGCTTAAATTTTGTGAGAATACTCCTATCATGATGGGGAATCCAAAAATTTAAGCTTCTCCCTCTGAGTATGACCTAGGAAAAAGCACAGCATAGGGGGGTGTTGCATTCCTAGGCTCACAATTTGCAGAAAACAAAAACTTCTTTATTTTTTCTCAAATTTGGTAGGTAGGTGCCTCAAGGGTCCTTAGGGACCAATAGAGAAACTTGGGCCAAAATACCAATCCCATCTTGGTATTTTTCATCATTTTGTGTTGGGCCCTCATTTTAGGCAGTTTTGAGCTTTTGTCTTGCAAAGTGATTTCTCAGTTTGTAGTGCTCAGTCATCCTCCTTTGTAAGCTCAAGTCTTTGTTGGCCTTCTCTAGTTTGGCCTTTAAATGTATATTGGCCCTTTCAAGCCATGATTCTCTGTGATGCTCAATTTCCATGGCAAGGAGTTTGGTGAGGGGAAATTTTTGTGCTTGGGCTGATTCTTCCTCTCTTTGTTTTGCCAATGCTTTCCTAAGATCCATAGTATTAGGTCTCTTTCTAGCTTTCCCATATTCATCACTATTTTCCTCATAAGGGCCCATGTATTCCTCCAACTGCACTTGTGATATTTGAGCCTCCTTCCTATATTTGAGCGCCCTTGCTTCATAGATGGCCAGCTAGCCACTCATTTGTTTGTTATGCATTTGTAGGAAGTGAATGATATCCTTTGATATTTCTAACTCAGCCTCCAAGTCTTTAATCTATGCATTCCGGTATTGTAGAAGAGAATTGACTATCCTTGTCTCATATTCCTCATCACTGTCTATGTGAATGATTTTAAATTCTCTTTCTTCCTCATGATTGTCTTCATCCTTATTCAGTTATTGTTTACCTTTGTCCTTCATTTGATTTGAGGAGTGCATGGCCCCTTGCCTTTTGGAGGCAGCAAACACATGCCTACTTCCTCTTTGATAGGTGATGGTGAAAGGTGCCATAGGTTCTACTTGCAAAGTTTGATCACTAATTATCTTAGGGCTGCTTTCTTCTTCATGGATGATTTATGTGTGAGTATCCTTCTTACCTTGCTCTTGGCTGTCTTTTTGATAAACATCCTCAGCCTCTTTCATGCTTTCCTTGCTGCCAAAACCTTCAAGAGTGAAATGCTCTATTTTTGCAATGTTAGATGCGCCTATGTTTGGCATTTCTTCACTTTTATGACTGTCCTCCTTTTCATATTTTGGTCCACTGTATTCATTGTCAATATCATCTTTTGTATCACTGTTAGTACTGTTTGTGGGGTCACTGCTTTAGGCACCTTCATTGGTCTTCCCATCATTGTGGGAGTCATTTATTTCTTCATTAAATGAGTTCCTTTGACTTATTTCTTCTTCACTACCCTGCTTATTTTCTTCATTACTTGGCCCTTTGTCATCATTTCCTTGTCTATTGAAAACAAATTTAAACCTTGTTTCTTCACTACCTGTTTCATTCTTGTCACTGACATTCTTGATTTCTTCATTGCTATCATAGGCCTCCTCACTGTTTTTTTCTTTGTTATCTTCCTCTCCCTCACTATGCTTTTCATTTGCATCATATTCCTCCTCACCACTTTCTTCTTGGCCGTCACTACTTTCTTCTTGGCCCTCACTGTTTTCTTCATTTTTCTTATCCTTCTTGCCATCTTCCGCTTCTTTATTTTTTTCTTCATTTTCATCATCTTCTTCCTCACTGCTTTCTTCTTGGCCATCACTAATTTCTTCATTTTCTAATTTCTTAGCAGAAGGTGGACGAGGAAGGTCTATTTTAGGAAATGATTCATGGGAAGAAGATGAACCAAGGTCAGTGGAAGGTGATGGAGGTGTGTGAGGAGTATTTTGAGATGATGATGGAAGACTTTGTAGAGGATTAGGCTGTGTATTTTTGAAATCATCGTGGGTGATTAAAACCTCCCAGGAGATGTCTTGTTGTTCTAGTTGGTGTGATAAAATCACTTTGATGAGGGAATGATGAAAAAGGCTTCACATTTGCTGGGATGGATGCCTTTTCTCCATGATGGAAGACATTTTCTCAATACTTTTGCAAAGATAGTAGGGCATGTGTAGTAGCATGGTCTTGGTGAAATTCATGTGGACTCTGATATGATAGGAATAGACTTTGGAGAACCTACCCTCACAGGTGAAGTACTTCATGATAATCTTCATGAGGAGGGCATATATGTGCAATAGATGAGAAAAAGGGAAAATGGTTTTAGAGTCAGCTTGACAACTATGTTTTAAGAATGGATGATAATGGCTTAAGTTAAGATCCTTCTGTTTAAACCACCTTTCTCCTATGAAAGTAATTCCAGTGGCCTTAGAGATGGCACTGGTGGTCAACTCAAATCTTACCCCTGCTAGATGTACTTTATGCCTGTGAAGTCTTAAGGGAAATAACTTGCTCAACTGAGGGTGGATTTTGATCTCTTGCACTTTTTTACAGAACTCATAGCACCCTAACTCTTGGAAACAAGAAAGAATAGAAGGGGAGGGTATCATTTCTTTAGTGCTTATAGGTTCAAACCTATTTGGCATCCCTCCCTTCTTCTGCTATTTTCTTGGTCTTGTTTCTTCATTTAGGTCAACACTCTCTTCTTCAGACATGGTGTTTTTCTCTACCCTGCCCCAAAATATTTAAATAGAAGTGATTCTCACTTGTGAAATAATATGTAAAGAGGTTAAGGAGGTACTGAGCTTTTAAACGAGGTTAGGAGACTAGAAGAGAGTAGGTTAGGTTTTATTTTCAAGTTTTCTTCATGCTTTCTTTGACAAAAATTTGGAATTTACTTCGCGCCCTTATCCTTCATAAAATCATGAAGAGGTGATAACAGTGAAAATACCTCTTTAAAATGTCCTTCACAGCAAAAAAATGCTTCACCAAGCTCTCTGCACAATTTGGGCACCTCTGACTACCTTTTCGAGAAATGTTGCACTTTTTTGGCGGGAGTGCATCATCCCGGGTAGGCCTGAACGAAGTCTCGTGTAGCGTTGCACACCCATGATAAGAGTGCATCATGTGGTGAGCAAGCTTGAACTTCGAGTCAGGCGGCGGTTGGGTGCAGTAGAAGGAGCGCAACAGGTGGGTTTCGGGTCACCCTGAACGTGAAGTAGGGTAAAAAAAATGGTGGTAGGAGTGCAACAGGTTAGCCTAGGCATTATGGAAGTAGCCTCGTGTAGGGCTGCATGCAGGCAGGGTTTCATGCCTTTGAAAATCGCAGCTTCGGTATCTGTCGAGCGATGGGCGGTTTATAACATATGGCAGGAGTGAAACACTCGTGGTCAAAGCGGCACGGAGCTCGGTCTGTCACTCTACACGCTGGGCAAGCCTGAAAGAGCAGAGCACCCACCTACAGGTGCGCAACACTCAGAACAAAATTTTGCTGAGGTAAACTAAAGGCGCATAGTGTATTCCTACAGGAGCGCAACACCAAAAAAATTTCACCTGAGGATGCCTACGGAAACTGAAAAACTTCACTCTGTTTGGAAAATGATCGAATTGAGCGGGAAAAGAGAGGTTGTAATGCTTTATACCCTTTTTTGAAATAATTTAAAGTAAAAACCCCCTTTCTAAAGTTTCCTTTTAACAATGCTTTTTGGAGTTGTCTTTAAAAGTCTTTTAAAACCCCTTTTGACCACTGTCTCTTTTAAATTTAGACAATTGGTTAGATCCATGATGATAGTCTTCTAGTCAGAATCATTTTTTAGGGCGATTTAGAAATCATGTTTTCCTCCTTTAGATATTTTAAATTTTCCCTTGACTGTTTGTTTGTGAGAAAACAGATTTTTGAGGTGGTGTTTTATCTCCTTCAGTGAAGTGGCATATAGTGCCCATAATTTGTTTCCCTAGATCTTTTTTGAATAATGATCTTACCCTTGATGTAGTGGAGTTGATGCTTGTTTTCCAAACTTACAGGATAGTTGGAAAAATCTTGAAAGCATCTACTGTTGATGAAGGAGGCTTTTTTTATTGGTGCCTATAACCAACTTGTCCACTTTCCCAACTTGTGAACCTTTTAGGGATGTTCAGAAAAACAAATAAGTTTGCCTTCAAAGCTCTCAAATAGACACTTATTTAAACTCATCACTCATGCCTAAAAGCCTTCATTTATCATTTGGAGGTTTTGAGGAGTTCTTTAGCCTTTGTAACCCAAGTTTTTCTCCATTTCTTGGTCAAATCAGTCATACATTTTTAATTCCCAATAAACAAACACCTACTACTTTCTTCTAGGTTGTCAGTGTTTTGTTGTGCTGGTCCTTCTTTCCTATCTTACCTCCTATTCTTATCTGATAGCTTTTTGGTCCTATTTGTAAGAATGTGAGTTAAGGGCAGTTTTTCCTCTTCCAACTTCATGCTTGAGGCCAATTTAACCTTTTAATGATCTATTTCAGTGATGTGAAGTGTTTCTTATGTGCCACTGTCTTTTTAGATTCTGCACAGACCTTTTGATGGGTAGATTTTCACCACATTTTATCATGGGATCATGATCTTCCCTGTAGAATTCAGCTTGTTTTATCAATTTAATAGCTGTGGACATATTCATTAGCTCTTTAGGTCTCCTTCCATGCCTCTGTTATGTTGTTTGACCAATTACCCAGCATTCCTGCAGAAATTCTTGGACATGGTATATTGTTCTTCTGCAGGCTTATTGCTGGATCAAGAGGATTATTTTGGAGGCCCTTGATGTACTTGGGACAATAATAAGCATTATTTTTGTTCCTCTTGACTTTACCTTTGAATAACTGTGGAAATGGTGATCTTAGAACCATGATAGTGCATAACCTAGGTGAACCTATTTGACTCATTTGTAATGACCTTGGAATAGATTTTTGACTGAAAGGTTTGAATCAGGGTTTTGGATGAGGAGACGGGGTTTTAACACTCTACTATGCACCACCATCTTATACAGCTGGAAAACTTTGTTTTACTTCAAATGGATTCCTAGAGAGGATTTTGACACCACCATTGCTCGACGCACTTGGTGAGTAGGGGAAAAAGATTGGTTTACTTGGCGAAACAAGGTGTAAAGATAGAGGGCTTAGGAAAAATGAGACAGAGGGTTATAGGAAAAGGTGGAAAATAAAAAGAGAGTGAGGGACATTAGTCCAAGATGGGGTTTTATCTGGATGATAGATTGGCCATGCTTGAACAGAGAGGAGAGATAGTGGAAAATTTATTTTCGAGGAGATTTCTAGAACACACATGAATTCTTGAATTTTGTTTCTAGAAATTCGGGACAAGGGATTTAGTCATCTAAACATGTGAAAATTATTTATGAATAACATGATCACCTCCCACGAGGATTCGCCAATTTTGATAACACAATGCTTGTGGTTGCATCTTCTAAATCATCATCACTTCCACCAACACGTCATCCTATTATGCTAGTATAAAAAGTCTCAGGCTCTGGACAATGAAAAGGAACATAATGCATGCACCTCAATATCTTATACATACTTGTAGCTATCCTCCCAAACCAAAGCCACTAGGGTTTTGTGTTAAATATAAATATGAATATTTAACCTTATATTTAAAACAACTCACACTTACAAAAAAAATCAATGAAGTTTAAAAATTAAAATTTATGGCCAAATATTAATTTGGCTATCTAACTAATATTACCTTTACTAAAATTATAATGAAGGAATTAGTGTAAATTTTATAGATGACACACACAGTTATGTTAATTGTAGATGAATCCATCTGCACTGTTAAAATTTAGAGACAAAAGGGTATTCATAATTTTAACACTGTAAATTCAGAGACCCCTTTGTCTCTAAATTGTAACACTTCAAATGGATTCAGAGACACCTATAGTGAAATGTAACACTTCGGTATGAAATGTGAAATTTTCCATATATGGAGTGACACAATTAAAAATGACTGGCGTAAATGACTACTTCATATACTTGTTGTACTTATTTTGCCATGTTTTGATTCTTGGACTATAATAGTCATTTACATTAATCATTATTAATTTTGTCACTTATTGTCTAGTAATATATTCTAATACTAGACTAACTTAGTCATTTAAGTTAGTCGCTTTTACTTTAGTCACTTATTATATAGTCATATATTTTATCCCTAGACTAAATTAGTCGTTTAAGTTAGTCACTTTTAGTTTCATCATTTATTATCTAGTCGTATATTTTATTCCAAGACTAAATTAGTCATTTAATTTAGTCATTTTTAGTTTGATCACTTAAAATTGCTCAAATTTTGTATTTATTCACTTCAAATAATTACAGTGACTAATAGTTTTAGTCACCTTTTCATTAATTTCATCATTTTTTACTAGTGTATTATTCACCTAGGTTTATAGTCCCTTGGGTTTTTAGTATTAATCCCTAGGGTTTTTAATTTCATTTGCTTTATAATATCTATCATGGTAAAATATGGTCAATCATGGTTCAATGTCACATTATCATAATGATTGTGTCAATATGAAAATCAATCATTGCCTCAACCATGGTCCAATGTCACATTATGACAAACATTATCTCAATATGATAATCATGGTCAACCTTGTTCAACCATTTTCTACCATGTTTTATAAAATTAAACATGGTCATCTATGGTCAATCATGGTCAACCATGGTTGAACATCGCATTGTGACAAATATTACATTTATATAAAAATCAACCATGGTTAAGCATGGCCAAACATGGTGCAAAGTCACATTGTGGCTAGGATTGTCTCATTATGAAAATCAACCATGGTAAACTATGTTTATTTTTGTGTTGATAATATTTATATTAGGTTTTATATACGTTGGGTTTATAATATTAGTAGTGTTTATATACATATCGGCACATTTTTTGTCACAATGTGACATTGGACCATGGCTGCACATGGTTGAACATGATTACAAACCGAAGGGATTTATATTAAACCATAGGATTAATATTAATAAACGTCTATACGGTGAGCCATGATCAACTATGGTAAATCATGATTGAATATGGTCGACCATGGTCAGTGTCTTTATAGTCAAGAATGACTAACTGTGGTCAATGATGGTCAACCATGATTAACCATGGTTCAATTTCATTAACCGTGATCAACCTTGATTAAAATCTCTTTCATCGTGATCAAATTTGATGGTCAACCATGGACGTTGTCAAACATTGAATTATGAAAAATATTGTCTTTATATGAAAATAAATCATGGTTAAGCATGGTCAACCATGGTCCAATGTCACACTGTGACAAGGATTGTCTCAATATGAAAACAAACCATGGTCAACCATCTTTATTTTAGTGTTTATAATATTTATTGTAGGGTTTATATACGTTGGGTTTATAATATTTATCCCTTAGGTTTATATACCTTGGGCTTATAAATTTTATCCCTTAGGTTTATTGTTCCCTTGGGTTTATTGATCTAAGGGTTCATATTCCTAGGGTTTAATAATATTCACTTAGGTTTATAGTGCCTTGGGTTTTAGTATTAATCCCTAGGGTTTGTTATTCACTCGGGTTTCTAATATCTATCATGGAAAACCATGTTCAAGCATGTTTTATGAACTGAATCATGGTCAACCATATTTTATAAAATCAATCGTGGTCAACCTTACTCCAATGTCACATTGTGTCTATGTCTCATTATGAAAAACCAATAATTTTCTCAACCATGGTCTAACGTTTCATTATGAAAAACATTATCACAATATGATAATGATGGTCAACCATGGTCAAATGCCGTATTTTGACGAAGATTGTTTTGATATGAAAATAAACCATGGCTAATCATGGTCAACCATGGACCAACATCACATTGTTACAAGTATTGTCTCAATAGGAAATTAAAACATGGCCAACCATGTTTATTTTGTTGTTTAATATTATTCCCTTAGGTTCATAATCGCTTGAGGTTTTAGTATTAATCCCTTGGGTTTATTATTACCTTGGGTCTATAATATCAATCCCTTTGGTTTATAAGATCAATCATAGTCAACTATGGCAACCATAGCCAGCCATGGTCAACTATGGTCAAATATTGCATTGTGACAATGATTGTCTTAATATGAAAATCAAGCATTGTCAACCATGGTCCAATGCCACATTGTAACAAATATTTTCTCGATATGAAAATAAACCATGTTCAAGCATGGTAAACCATGGTACAATGTTACATTGTGACAAATATTGTATCAATATGGAAATCAATAATAATCAACCATGGTCCAACATGGCATTGTGACAAGGATTGTATTAATATGGAAATCAACCATGGTCAACCATGTTTATTTTATGGTTTATATACCTTGGGTTTATAAATTGGGTCCCTTGGGTTTATTATTTAATTGTTTTTATAATATCAATCCCATGGGTTTATTAATATAAGGGTTCATATTCCTAGGGTTTGATATTATTCACTTAGGTTTATAGTCCCTTGGGTTTTTAGTATTAATCCTTAGTGTTTTTAATGTCCTTTGGTTTATAATATGTATCATGGTCAAGAATGGTAAACCATGATTTATCATGGTCAATCATGGCTCAACATAACTTTTTGACAATGATTTTGTCAATATGAAAATCAATGATTTTCTCAACCATGGTCCAACATCACATTATGAAAAACATGATCTCAATATGATAATCATGGCCAGCTTTGGTAAATCATGGTAAACCTTGGTTAACTGTGTTCTACCATGTTTTATAGAATAAAACATGATCATATATGGTCAATCATGGTTAACCATGGTCGAACATCGCATTGTGATAAATATTAGCTTTATACAAAAGTCAACCATGGTTAAGCATGGTCAACCATGGTGCAATGTCACATTATGAAAAGGATTGTCTGAAAATCAATCATGGTCAACTATGTTTATTTTTGTGTTTATAATATTTATCTTAGGGTTTATATACCTTGGGTTTATAATATTAGTAGTGTTTATATAACTTGGGTTTATAGTTTTTATCCCTTACGTGTATTATTCCATTGGGTGAATAATATCAATCCGTTGGGTTTATTAATGTACATATTCATATTCCTAGGGTTTAATATTATTCACTTAGGTTTATAGTCCCTTTTGTTTTTAGTATTAATCCCTAGGGTTTATTATTCCCTTGGGTTTATAATATCTATCATGGTGAACCATGGTCAACCATGGTCCAACATCGCATTGTGAAAATGTTTGTCTCTATATGAAAAACCCATAATTGTCTCAACCATGATCCAACATCGCATTATCACAAACATTGTCTCAATATGATAATCTTGGTTAAGCATGGTCAACCATGGTGAAGCATGTTCGTCCATGTTTTAAAAAATCAAACATGGTCATCCATGGTCAATCAATGTCACCCATGGTCAAACATTGGATTGTGACAAAGATTGTCTTCATATGAAAATCAACCATGTTTAAGCATGGTCAACCATGGTACAACATCACATTATGACCATGATTGTCTCAATATGAAAATAAACCATGGTCAACCATGTTTATTTTAGTGTTTGATATTATTCCCTTGGGTTTAATATTATTCGCACAAGTTCATAATGCCTTGGGGTTTTAGTATTAATCCATTGGGTTTATTATTAACTTGAGTTTATAATATAAATCCATTTTTTTTATTACTACCTTGGGTTTATAATATAAATCATGGTCAATAATGGTCAATCATAGCTAGCCATGGTCAACCATGGTCAAATGTTGTATTGTGACAATGATTGTCACTATATAAAAATAAATCATGATCAACCATGCTCCAACATCACATTGTGACAAAGGTTGTCTATATATGAAAATAAATCATGATCAAGAATGATCATCCACGGTCCAACGTCGCATTGTGAAAACTATTTTCTCGATATGAAAATCAACCATATTCAAGCATGGTTAATCATTATCCAACATCGAATTGTGACGAGGATTGTCTTAATATGGAAATCAACCATGGTTAACCATGTTTATTTTATGGTTTATATACCTTGGGTTTATAATTTGTATCCCTTGGGTTTATAATATCAATCCCTTGGGTCTCTTAATCTAAGGGTTCCTATTCCTAGGGTTTAGTATTATTCACTTAGGTTTATAGTCCCTTGGTTTTTAGTATTAACCCCTAGGGTTTTTTATTTCCTTGGGTTAATAACATCTATCATGGTAAATTATGGTCAACCATGTTTTATAAATTCAATCATGGTCAACCATATTTTATAAAACAATCATGGTTAACCATGGTCCAACATCGCATTGTGACAATGATTTTGTGAATATGAAAATACATCATTGTATCAACCATGGTCCAACATTGCATTATGACAAATATTCTATCAATATGATCATCATGTTGACCTATGGTCAACCATGGTCAGTCATGGTCAAACATGTTTTATAAAATAAAACATGGTCATCCATGGTGAATCATTGTCAACCACGGTCAAACATTTCATTGTGAGGAATATTGTATTTATATGAAAATAAACCATGGTTAAGCATGGCCAACTATGGTTAAATGTGGCATTGTGGCAAGGATTGTCTCAATATGAAAATCAACCATGGTTAACCATGGTGAACCATGTGTATTTTAGTGTTTATAATATATATATTAGGGTTTATATACCTTGGTTTTGTAATATTAGTGGGGTTTATATACCCTGGGTTTATAATTTTTATCCCTTAGGTTTATTTTTCCCTTGGCTTTATAATATTATTCCCTTTGGTTTATTAATCTAAGTGTTCATATTCCTATAGTTAAATATTGTCCACTTAGGTTTATAGTCCCTTGAGTTTCTAGCAATAATCCCTAGGGTTTATTATTCCCTTGGGTTTATAATATCTATCATGGAAAACAATATTCAACCATGTTTTATAAATTAAACAATGTTAAACAATATTTATAAAATCAATCATTGTCAACCATGGTCCTACGTCACATTGTCATAATCTTTGTCTAAATATGAAAAGCCAATCATTGTCTCAATCATGGTCCAACGCCGCATTATGAAAAGCATTGTATCAATATGGTAATTATGGTAAACCATGGTCAACCACATACAACCATGTTCAACCATGTTTTAAAAAATAAAACATGGTCATCCATGGTCAATCATGGTCAACCATGGTTGAACGTCGCATTATGACAAATATTTTGTTCGTATAAAAATAAATCACGGTTAAGCATCGTCAACCATGGTCCAACATCGCATTGTGATAAGGGTTGTATCAATATGAAAATAAATCATGGTCAACCATGTTTATTTTAGTATTTAATATAATTCCCTTGGCTTGATAATCCCTTCGGTTTTTAGCATTAATCCCTTCCATTTGTTATTACCTACGATTTATAATATCAATACCTTGGTTTTATTATTCCCTTGGGTTTATAATATCAATCATGATCAAACATGGTAAATCATAT
Organism: Pinus albicaulis; assembly: GCA_034641835.2. NCBI lineage: Eukaryota > Viridiplantae > Streptophyta > Pinopsida > Pinales > Pinaceae > Pinus > Pinus albicaulis. The sequence goes on along the minus strand of CM076572.1, from coordinate 1,070,800,592 downwards.
ACAATCATTGTTAGCCATGTTCGAACGTTGAATTGTGACAATGATTTTCTTGATATGAAAATCAACCATAGTCAACCATGTTCTAACGCTGCATGGTGACAAATATTGTCTCGATATAAAAACAAATATTAGTCAAGCATGATCAACCATGATCCAACTTCGCATTGTGACAAGAATTGTATTAATATGGAAATAAGACATGGTCAACCATGTTTATTTTAGGTTTATATAATAAACCCTTAAGTATATAAACTATAAATATATCCCAAGGGATATATTAAACACAACAAACTAATAAAAAAAACCCAAGAAATTAATAAATCCTTAGAATTAATATTTTAAACTCAAGAGATTAATAAACCCAAGGAATTGGTGAACCCAAGGAATAAATATTAAAAACTTAGGGGATCAAGAAGCCCAAGGGATCCATATTAAAAACATAAGATATTAATAAAGCCTAAGAATTGACACTTTAAATACAAATCATTGATAAACTCACATGATTATTAATATTATAAATTGAAGAGATTAATCAACCTTACGGATTGTTAATATTATAAACCAAAAAATTAATAAAATAAACGATCAACAAACCCAATGGATCGATATTAAAAACCCAAGGAAATAATAAACCTAATGGATTAATAATAAATAGCCAATGGGTTATAAACCGAAGGGAATAATATTAAATCTATGATATTAATATTATAAACCCTTAAGTATATATAACCTAAGATAAAACATATAAATATATCCCAAGGGATATATTAAACATAACAAACTAATATAAAAAAACCAAAGAAATTAATAAATCCTAAGAATTAATATTTTAACCTCAAGAGATTAATAAACCCAATGGACTATTAATATTATAAACCAAAAGAACTAATAAACACAATGATTTAATATTATAAACCCAACGAATTGGTGAACCCAGGGGATAAATATTAAAATCCTAAGGGATCAACAAGCCCAAGGGATCCTTATTAAAAACACAAGAGATTAATAAATCCTAATAATTAATATTTTAAATACAAAGGATTGATAAACTTACACGATTATTAACATTATCAAAGGAAGTGATGAATCAACCTTATGGATTGTAAATATTATAAAACCAATGAATTAATAAACTAAAGGATTAGTAAACCCAATGGATTGAGATTAAAAACCCAAGAAAATAATTAACCCAAGGGATTAATAATAAAAAACAAAGGGGTTATAAACCTAAGGGAATAATATTAAACCTAAGAGATCAATACTATAAAGCCTGAAGTATATAAACCCTTACATAAACACATTAAATATATCCCAAGGGATATATAAAACACAACAAACTAATATCAAAAATCCAAAATATTAATGAATCATAAGAAATAATATTTTAAACTCAATTGATTAATAAACAAAACGGATTATTAATATTATAAACCAAAAGAACTAATAAAACTAATGGTTTAATATTATAAACCCAAGAAATTGGTGAACCAAAGGGATAAATATTAAAAATGCGAAGGATCAACAAGCCGAAGGGATCCATATAAAAAAGAGAAGAGATTAATAAAACCTAAGAATTAATATTTTAAAAACAAAGGATTAAAAAAGTCACATGATTATTAATATTATAAACCGAAGTGATGAATCAATCTTATATATTGTTAATATTATAAACCCAACGAATTAAAACTAAAGAATCAATAAACCCAACGTATTGAAATTAAAAACCCGATGAAATAATAAACCCAAGGTATTGATACTAAAAAACCAAGGGTTTATAAACAGAAGGGAATAATATTAAACCTAAGAGCTTAATATTCTAAACCATTAAGTATATAAACCCTTAGATAAATACTATAAATCGTGAAATAAACGTGGTTCACCATGCTTGATTTAAACGTTGAGACAATATTAAAAACCCAAACAAATTAACTAATATTAGAAACCCAAAAAAATAATAAATCATGGGAATTGATATTATAAACCCAAGGGATTAATAAGTCGCTGGGATTAAATGATAAACCAAAGTTATTATTAATATTATAAACTTAAGAAACAAATAAACGCAAACATTTAATATTATAAACCTAAGAAATAAGTAAACCTAAGATAAAAATATTATAAACCTAAGGAATAAATACAAATAGTATAAACCAAAGGAATTATCAATATTAAAAACTTAAGGAACAAATAAACCCAAGTGTTTAATATTATAAACTGATGGAATTAGTAAACCAAAGGGAAAATACTATAAACCCAAGGGATAAAGAAACACAAATGATCAATATTAAAACAAAAGGAATTTATATTAAACCCAATAGTTAATGTTATAAAACCTATGACTTATGTATACCCTTGGAATATGAAACGTTAGATCAATAAAGCCAACAAATCTATATTTCAAACCCAATGAAATAATAAAACCAAGGGATTAGTACTAAAAAACAAAGGGTTTATAAACCCAAGGTAATAATATTAAACCTAAGAGATTAATATTATAAACTAGTAGATAAATACTATAAATCGTGAAATAAACATGGTTGACCATGCTTGATTTAAATATTGAGACAATCTTTGTCACAATGTGACATTGGACCAAGGATAACCATGGTTGGCGATGGTTGATTTTCATATTGAGAAAATATTTTTCACAATGTGGCATTCGACCATGGTACACCATTATTGACTATGGGTAATGATGATTGACAATGGTTGACCATGGTTAAAACCTTCAGTACATAAAACATTATAAATTTATACTATAAACTGTGAAATAAACATGGTTGACCATGCTTGATTTACACATTGAGACAATACTTTTCACAATGCGATGTTGGACCAAGGATGACCATGGTTGGCCATGGCTAATTTTCATATTAAGACATTATTTGTCACAATGTGACATTCGACCATGGTAGACCATTATCGACTATGGCTGACGGTGATTGACAATGGTTGACCATGTTTTATTTTCATATTGGCCCAATCTTTGTCAAAATGTGACATTGGACCATGTATTAGTATTAAATTGTACTACTAATATTTAACCCTTAATATTGGGATTTCATAAGCACAAGGGAATAAAAAACCCAAACAATTAGAAAGCCTAGGAATTAATCTTTTAAACTCAAGATATTAATAAATTCAAGGGATTAGATGATAAACCAAAGGAGTTATTAATATTATAACCTTAAGCAACAAATAAACCCAAAAATTTAATATTATTTGGATTTAATAAACCAAAGGGACTAATATTACCTACCCAAAGAATCAGAAAACTCAAGGGATCAATGTTATAACTGAATGGATCAACAAACACATGGAATTAGTAATATTATAAACAAAGAGCATCAATAAAACCAAGGGATTGTGAATATTATAAACCCAACATATTGATATTATCAATACAAATTACTAATAAACCCAAGCGATTAATAAATGCTAAGAATAACTAAACCCAACAATATAATAGAAAAAACCCAAGAAATTAATAAATCCTATGAATTAATATTTTAAACTCAAAATATTAATAAACCCAAGGGATTATTCATATTATAAACAAAAAGAACTAAAAAACCCAAGGGTTTAGTATTGTAGACCCAAGGAATTGGTGAACACAAGGGATAAATATTAAAAAACTAAGGGATCAACAAGCCCAAGGGATCCATATTAAAAATAGAAGAGACCAATAAATCCTAGGAATTAATATTTGAAATGCAAATGAATGATAGACTTACATGATTATTAATATTATAAACTGAAGTGATCAATCAACCTTATGGATTGTTAATATTATAAACCCAACGAATTAATAAACTAAAGGATCAACAACCCCAATGGATTGATATTAAAAACCCAAGGAAATTATAAACCCAAGAGATGGATAATAAAAAACCAAGGGGTTATAAACCTAAAGAAATGATATTAAACCTAAGAGATTAATATTATAAACCCTTAAGTATATAAAACATTAGATAAATACTATAAATAGTGAAATAAACATGGTTCACCATGCTTGATTTAAACATCAAGACAATATTTAAACCCTAATAAAACAAAATAATATTAAAAACCCAAACAATTAATAAAGCCTGGGAATTATTATTTTAAACTCAAGGGATTAGTAAACCCAAGGGATTAAATGATTAACCAAAGGATTTATTAATATCATAAACTTAAGGAACAAATAAACCTAAGTGTTTAATATTATAAACCCAAAAAATTAGTAAACCTAAGGGAAAAATATTATAACCTAAGGGATCAATATTAATATTATAAACCAAAGGAATTATTAATATTATAAACTTAGGGAATAAAATAAACCCAGACGTTTAATATTACAAACCCAAGGAATTAGTAATCACAAGGGGAAAATATTATAAACCCAAGGGATAAAAAAGTGCAAGCGATCAATTTTCAAAATGCTAAGGTTTTATAGTAAACCCAAGGGTCAATATTACAAAACCTATGAATTATTTATACCCTTGGAATATGAACGCTTAGATCAAGAAACCCAATGGATTTCTATTACAAACTTAATGAAATAATAAACCCAAGGGATTAGTGCTAAAAAAAAAGGTTTTTAAACCCAAGGGAATAATATTAAACCTAAGAGATTAATATTATAAACCTGAAATATATAAAACACCTTAGGTAAATACTCTAAACTGTTAGGTCCCTATATTACTAGTGTATTCCCTTATTGTTGTTAGTGTAGCCCCCTTATTGTTATTTTTGTACCCCTATAATCCCCATATTTTTATTATTTTCCCCTTACATTATTATTGTTAGGTTAGCTAGGATTATATTGTGACCCCATGGACTCCTATATATAGAAAGGAGGTTTTGTCATCTGTATCATCCAAGAATTTTTCATTTATGTAATGTAAAGGAGGTTGTCCACTCGAAGTGGATTATTTCTAAGGCATTTGTCTCTCTTTTCTTCTATTTTTGGAGTTGGTTTCATAACATTTGGTATCAGAGCTATGGATTCTAGAGTTTCACTGCTCCAAACAGGTCATCATGGAATTATCGCTATAACACTTTTTTACGAATTTTCAGAAGCTAAAATTTTTATCACGCGAAGCCTCAATCCTGAGGAACGGCATGTAGCAATTTCTGATCTTTTTTCACAATGTTTTCGTATATATGATCTCTAAAAGTTAGGGTTTTTACAGGCTCTTGAATTTTATCTAAAAGAGGTGACCTTGGGAAAATCCTCATAACTCTCTCTCTGGGAATCAGACTGGAATTTTATAGAAAGTAGCTGAAATTACATGAAATATAGTTTATGTGTAGCAATTTGAGAACTAAAGGAGGAAACACTGACACATGGAATGTCGTACAAGTTTTATCTACTGAACTAGACCATAATTAGGTCATTGTGGGAGATCAGGCATAAATTTTCCCTGAAGCATCCAAATCAGGTCAGCCCTGTGGAATTCAAAAGAAGATTCAAAGGGATACTACAAGACCTAATTTTAGATATTTAAGATCCGAAATCATAGATATAATTCAGTTTCAATGTCGAGCTCCTCAAAAGCAAGAAAAAGGTGTGTATTTTGTTTTTCAAATTGCATAAATCTTGTTTGAAAAATTAGTTTGAAGTGATTCCAAGGGCATATTGAGGCATATATATTAGTATTGGGTTTTAAAATTCCCCATAAAAAGAATTCAATGCCCATTAAGCCCTTATAATTCTCTACTGTGACTCATGAAGATGAAGAAGTGCAACATGATATATCAAAATTACAAGACCAACTGCACCAAATTCACCAAATTTCAACCTTACAAAGAGAAATCAAAGATGACATAGATGGTTTAAAAGCATAAATGAAGGCTAAGTTAGAAATTTTGAAGGATCAAATGAAAGCTAATATGGATGATAAAGTAGTGGAAGATCACATCAAGAATCAACAATAGGTTCTCCAAATCTCAAAGGATAACTTAAGTTTGGTGCAGAATTGAATGAAACAACATGAAGATCAACATCACAACGAAATAAGTTTTGAAGCAGTCATAGAAACAAGAAATCGAAAACTACAAAATGGATCAACTTTAGAGTATCTCAGCAAGTGAAAGAACTTATACGCTAAAGATTCCACATGAGAAGATGAGAATTTTATACATAAGCATCAAGAAATTATCAAGCATTGAGGACAACACTTGTTTGAAGGAGAGGGGCATGTTAGGTCGCTATATCACTAGTGTAGTCCCTTATTGCTGTTAGTGTAGCCCCCTTATTGTTATTATTGTACCCCTATAACTCCCATATTGTTATTATTGTGCCCTTACATTATTATTGTTAGGTCGACTAGGATTATATTATGACCCCATGGACTCCTATATATAGAAAGGAGGTTTTGCCATTTGTATCATCCAAGAATTGTTCATTTATGTAATGTAAAAGAGGTTTCCCCCTCTAAGTGGCTTACTTATAAGGAGTTTATCTCTCTTTTCTTCTATTTTTGGAGATTTTTCATAACATAAACCGTGAAATAAAAATGGTTGACCATGCTTGATTTAAACATTGACACAGTTTTTGTCACAATGCAACGTTTGACCAAGGATTACCATGGTTGGTGTCACATACCCACAAATAATTTTTTTTTTTTTTCTCTTATTTCTCATTTTTCTCATTGGTTCCGGGGACCCTTTGCTATTATGGAGTGCATCTCACTATGATCTTCCAAGGCACACTTTTATCCTCATTCCTTTTTCCCATATCCTATAGGTTGGTTCCATGTGAGTACTTCATGAATTTCCTTCTTGTCAAACTCCTTACACTATTAACTGAGCCCTAGTTGTGTTTACGTATTTGGACCATAAGTATAACTTTATGAAACATTAATATGTTACAAGGGTCATTAGGCTATGGTGTCCCCTTGTTATATTATATGGAGCTCTCAAAGGGTTAAAAGGCTATAATGCATTGTAATAATTTTGATGACTATTTAATATGGTAAGTATTGGTTATGCAGTTTTGTTAATTTGTCACATATTCTTAAACTATAACCTATGTGTTGAATTCCCTTTTCATTTTCATGAACCCTACCTTAGAGTTACGGTAGATGCTCCACATGGGCTTTGCCTTGGACTCAAATCCTTGAGTGACATATGGAATTTCCATGTGATGCCTTCCGCCCTTCACGAGGGTTGTGCTAGTCTCAATATGGGTCATGTGGATGGTGGAGATCAATATGGAATGGATATATGGTGCATCAACCATTCTTAAAACACTAAGGTATTTTCATTCATTGATTTTCTCATTTCTCCATTTCTGCATTGTGCAGTTTTTAAGGATATGTTCATGGTTTTCCTTAGCCCGCCCATGGTCTGATCGCTCCAGCCTACTCTTGTTGGTTCAATGAGACAATGTTCCATCGGTTATCCTATTTCTGTTGCTAACAGGTGCCATGAACTTCCCTCCTAGTGGGAAGAGTAAGTTATTCATAGGTAAATCCTCCGGTGTCACGATTCATATTTTCCATTTCCATTTATGCATTATGTAATTTAATGTTAACACTCATTTTCATTTAACCGACTGTGTGTTGGTTGATCAGTTACAGGTGCTCCAGAGGATGGGCCAACCCTTGTTGGGGGTTATTCCCTTCAAACTGATATCTTAATGTTAACCTCATCATTTTGGTGGATTATGTTAGGGTCCTATAATAATAGGATTCATAATTTTTGAATTGACATTGATAGTCTTGTAAATATGTACATACCTTTCTTTCTACAAGTTGCTTTCCCATATTTTGAAAAATGAAAAATAATAAAAATGAAAAGAGAGTAAAAGTCCTAAAATAAAGATCAAAGGACTTAGAAAAAATATACCCCAAAAGAAAAAAGAGATAAAAATAAGGCCTGAAAGTGAGTAAGTAAAAATGGAACTACTATTTACTTTACTGCAAGAATAATGAATATGTGCAGATTGTCAATAAATGTTGTAATCCATGATCAGTTAAACAACTTAATCTTAAATTTTTCATGCTTTGAGTTTCATGTTTTAGATAGAGAATACAGATATGTTAAACAGTATAAACGTGACAAATCAGTAGATAATATAGAGAATAAATGAGGAGCTCAACAATTTAATCTGAACCCTCGGATGAAATAAGGTTAGATTTAGATATATTTATGTTTTGAAAGAAATTTTGATTTAGGGTTGCAAGCCTAAATGCACCCATGAAAATGAAGAAAAAATGTTAGAAATAATGATGGGTAGGTAGAAAGTAGTTGTGAAAGCATGTAATAGAGCATCATCGGGTAAAAATTACTAATTTCCCCTCTCCCACAATGATTCAGTATTCTAAAATATCAGTTAAAAAGGCTCAGAGTATTTCTTTGACTTCTGTTGGGACCAGACCCAAGGCTCGATGACTGATTGGTTAAAAATATTGAATTGCTATACAAAACCCATATTCATCAACATTTAACCTTTATCCACAAATCGTAATCCCTTTTCCTAAGTAAAAACCCTAAATAACTAATTTCATTTCCTTTCAAAAGCACTCAAAAACCCATAGAATGCATTTTATCCTAAGTTAAAATGTGAAAAACACAAAAGGGACAACTATGCTTTATCTACACTTTATTTAGTGTTAAAACATGTATTTTTCATTCGTTTCATACATTACCCCTTGTTCATATTAATTTATAACTATATTTATTATTTCCCTAAACTATACCCTCACGTATATTATTAAATCCTTTTTATTTTTAATAACCCACAAAACCATCTACTTAATGTTTAAGCCAATGTTATAATGACCCATGTGATGAATTAAAATCTGCCCTTATCCCATTGGTATAAACTTACCAAATAAAACAAAATACCCCACCCCCTATAGCTTTAAACATTTATCAAAATGTTTAAATACTATATAATAAAACTCGTGCCTGTAATTATAAAATTGGTTAATGTTTTAATTAAAAAGCATATATGACTACTACCCCTTGCCTATCCTATAATCCTAAGGTTTGAACTTTAATAAACGAATATTCATAAAGTTTATAACTGACCTTGCCGCATATATTAGACCCTAGACCCTACTCCCAAATCCTGATGCATCTCTCAAAGTAGATCTTGACCATTCGCATGAGTCCTTCATGATCCAACGACTAGCAAACCATATTGCAAATAAAATTGTGCAATATTCCCCATCTCATTTCTACAAAAAATGGGTGGTATTTAGATTTTCTCCCTCCTCCACATGTTTCTTTCTTATTGGATCGCATTCGTTTCATCCAAAACTGCTTACCACCTAAAAAGAACATGATAACCACTCACGGTTTTATACCTTTGAGCCTGAAAACAACCATTTTTGACTTGACCGCAATTTATTGCAGGCCCCAATTAACCCTAATTTGCTGAAAAAACGTTGGAAATGCACTGCTTTTCTCTCTTTCTGCGCGTAACCACTGTATAAGATATTCCGATTTTGAAGAAAGAATTTTCCACCATTTTCATACCAAAAACCTACAAATTTCAGCTTGTACATATTGAAGATTTCCAAGGATCTTTGAATTGCTCCAGAGATTAGAAAGACACCATTGAATCTATTCAAAAACCTCAGAGACTTCTTCAAAAAATAGTACCTGCGTATAATAGGTATTCCTCTAGCAATTAAGCCTATTTCGATTTGAAATTACTTTAAAAAAGAAAAAATTACATTCAAAGTTCGAAACCACCCAAACAAGCCTATTAAAATATCCAAAAAATAGGCCAAACCCTGTCAAAATTTCTAAAAAAACCCTGTTTATGCTGCACATTGTTTTAAAACTCTAAATTGAGCCCAGAAACCCTCTGAAGGTAGCCTAAAATTCTGCACCTAATTTCAATATATTTTGAGCCCTGTTATCGATTGAAAAACTCAAGAAACCCTTGTTTCTTATTTTATAACCAGTGAAGGTCTGTAAACCAAGTTGAAAGTCCAAAATTGAAATAAAAATCCAAGAAAAGACCATATTATGCTTGTTTAATCCAAGAAACCTTTGTCAGAGTAAAAAAAATACTTCTGAAAACTGTTTAATCTTGCAGAAGTAGCCATAAAATCCTAAAAGCAGAGTTATGTAGTCCAAAAAGCTTTAAAATGCCTAATCCTACTTCAGTTGCATCTTCCAAAAATGCTATCATTATAAATCCTCTGCAACCTCCAGTTGTAGACATTGAGCATATCCCATTTGCAGATATTGACTATAAGATAGCAGACCCTATTGTGGAATTCAATTTGTTGGAACTTCACAACTGAAGCTATGAAAAATCTTTAGATAATGTTAAAGAAGTTAAAATTTGGGAATCACACTTTCACAAATATGTTGTTCTAGTTACCCACTCATGCCAAGAAGTCATTAGGTTATGCCATCATCATTATATACCTGAGCAAAGAGAAATAGTCAATGCCAATAAAGAAGTACTTTATACCATTATTTCCGAATCCATTAATAAAATGTTACAGCTTAAACCTAATCCTCAAGCAGTTCATATGTCCATTGAAGCACTTACCAAGCTTTATATTGGCCTTGAATTTCCTAAAATATTCCAAATCTTCCAAATATCCATGCCCTTGCATGTAGAAATTCCTCAAATCAATCCTCCATATTCCACTTCAAGATTTCCAGAGGATTCTAGACATGTCATCTCCATGCTCTCCTTCATCCTAGGATACTTTATTGATGAACATACATATGAATCGATTTTAGTTTTCCTATCCACTTTCACACCAGGATAACTTCCATATGTTATCTTTGATTATGCTGGGTATATTGCTGACAATATTCATGACCAATTAGTTAAACTGCCAATTGAAGGAGTGTTTAGATACACATCTTTCCTTTTCCATATGTTCTTGTATTTTCAAGCAGATAATTTTCCATTAACCCTTCAAAAGCTTGATATATAAGGGAATCCTCTTTTAGTTATTTTATGGACCTATTTGATCAAGAAAGAGTCCACAGAGTTCACCTATGGAGAGTTTTCAGACTTTTTCATCCATCCATTGATAAAAATATTGACAAATAATGAACAACCAACAATAAATGATGATATGAAAAAGATTTTCCAGTTGTCAGAATAGATCAAGATTGGTGATTGGTAGTTGTATGAAAAGCACACTGAGATTAAAGTGTCTGGATCCAATTTTTTTGGCATGTGTTGTCCTTGATGGCAACCTACTTGATGAAATAATACTGTCGGCGATATGATGCAATGTGTTGTCCTTGATGGCAACCTATTTGATGAAGTTGTTCTTGATGGAAACATACTGAACTTGATGGAAACATACTTGATGAAGTTTTCCTTGATGGAAACCTACTTGATGAGTTAAGGGGGAGATTGTTGGCAATGTGATACAATGTGTTGACTTTGATGAAACCTGCCTGATGAAGTTGTTCTTGATAGAAACCTGTTTGATGAGTTGCCTATGATAAGCAACCTATGTGTTAAATATGTAAGGATGATGTACCTACAGATCAGCTCAGAAGTAACAGAAGAAAGGAATTCCAGTAAGTGCCAGAAAAATGATAAATATGATGTGTCACAAAGCATACGCGGGTTCGTTAAGGCAAAGTAGCGTATGCATGCGGAAAAGTACGTGCCAAGTCACGTATGCCCTTTTGCACTCCAAATTTAGAATACCAAGGGGTGTTACCATGGTATTGACCCATTGTATTGAGCGCTTGATTATCTATTTGATCCCATCCAGGAATACCATCGGAAGTGGTGTGGTTTTGGCTCATGGTATTGATAAAGGCTAAACCTATATAAGGAGAAGAAGATCATGGTGCAAGTGTGTGAATGTGTCTGGGTTATAATGAATAATTCACTCTGGATTATATCTGTATGGATTGGGTAACAATTTACTAATAGATCTGAATTAATAATGCACCTATGAAGAAAATGATGAAGAGCGATCTCTAGATCTGAAATGTATATGTATTTTCTAGATCTGTTTATGGAATGTTTAGATCTAAGATGAGGCGAAATACTTTCTGAAGTACAGGATGAAATCTAAGTTGTTTATCTGATCTGAAGAGCTGCACAGTCCTAAAAAGTTACAGATGTATACGCAGGTTCGCTTCAATAAAAGGGCGTGTATATGCGGGTCTGCTTAAGGAAAAGCATGTATGGGCAGATAGGGTTTTCTGAAGAATGCACAGAAGTATACGCGGGTTGGTCTGCATGAAAGCACGTACATACGTAGGTTCAGTGAAGTAAAAGCACGTATGGAATCTAGGGTTTGCTGAAGTAAGTGGAATGAAATGCCTGATCTGTTTTGCTGTTCTACTGTTATCTGTCAATGATGTATTCATACAGAACTGGTTTATTTGAATGATGAATATGTTGCTAATTATGTTAATTGAAGATCAAGTCGTTGGTTGATTGGTTGATGATTCAATGAATGAATTGATGGGGTTGTAATTTTTAGTTTGATGAATGTTGAGCTTAAATGTGTGGAGTGGGTCCAGTCTGAAAATATGATGAAAAGTGGCCTACAAGTTGTGTTGTATGGAAGTTGTTGGATCCAGCATGAAAATTGATGAAACGTGGTCCACAGAGGTGCTAAAGGTCGAAGCCTTCAGTGAGGGGGTTGTAGCTCCCTTCCAGTGGTAGTTGGTAAACGAGTGTAGGGGGTAGTGGCTCCCTTCTAGGAGAGGCTAGTAAACGAGAGCAGGGGGTCGTAGCTCCCTTCCAGGAGAGGCTGGTAAATGAGAGCAGGGGGTTGTAGCTCCCTTCCAAGAGAGGCTGGTAAACGAGAGAAGGTTGTAGCCTTCTGCAGGTGGGTGCCTGCGTGCTGGTATGAGTCTGTGCCAGTACATTGTTGTAAGATGTTTTCTTTATAATAAAATATTGAAGACAAAGATGATGGCAGCGGTGGTTTTCTCCCGACTTGGGTTTCCACCTTAAATCTCGGTGTTCATGTGTGTTGCTTATGTGTGATGGTTTATTTTATTATTACTACACATGCTTACTGCTAACTAAAAATATGATGAATAAATGATGCATAGATCTAAGTAAAGAATTAAATGCATAATAAGATCTCTGTATATACACGATTTTTATGAAGGATATCCGCGTGTATACGCGAGTTGGTTTCAAGAAAGTACCGTATGGGTTTTAAAGGAAGAAAAAGTATAAATTTTTGAGTATGCCCTAAATAATGATTCACCCCCCCCCTCTCAGTATTTTTCCCAACAAATTTATTACCCTACAAGCTACCCAAATTTCTATCAATGAGGGTTTTTGCGTTGGAGTGTATCAGGAAAATATTAAACTATGATTCTATCAACTTCTTAGTAGCAAAGAAGAAAACACAGTTTAAATGGAAGAATCAAGGTGGACCATTCATTTGCAATAATAGAGATGCAGACACAGAAGCAGCTAATCAGTTATTAGAATACAGGTTTGAAGAGAGGATTTCTTGGAATTATGATCCATAAGGGATACTGAGTAAAATGAGGGTTAAGTGTAAATAGACACCCTACATTCATGAGACAAAACCAGAGATAGAGAAATATGTTAATTAGATTGAGTGGACAGAAAATACTTTAGTAGATGCAGTGAAGAAAAGTGATACTAATCACACTTTACCAACTACAGATCGAATAGAAAAAGCCACCAAGAGGGTAAGAGAAGAAGGAACTTATGTTGTTGAAACCACTGCTGAAACAAGGTTCAAGATAAGATATAATAAAAGGCATAAAACAGATCCATTACGTAAAGAAATGGTAACCATTGACATTGAAGAAACAAATCTCCCAGATACCAACACAGAGGCTCCCACTGTAATCAGAAATGAGCAAGATACAGAGAATAGAAATGAAGAACAGGGTCATAATGGAAATACATAGTTGATAGAAAAAAAATAGAACCTAGAAGCTTCATCTTCATAAACAACTGAAGAAAAGAATCTAGATATAAGGAAAAAGTACAAACAGATAAAGTTAAGGAATGAAGAGATCAAAAATGATATTTACTCTCAATATCTGAAACAAACACCAAGTGTTCAAAATACACTTTTATCTACCTTTGATTATTCAAATAAAAAGATAATCATGTTAATATTGCAGCCTATAGTAAAAACTCCAAAGGCAGTGGCATATTACAAAAATATTGATTTAGAAGTCCAAATAGAAAAAAATCATGCTCTTGATCAGATAGAATTTCATAGATAGAGTTCAGAGATGTTGTATTATACTGTTACAACTAAAGCTACGAGTGTTCAGAAACTTCAGAAAACTATTAAAAACATGAAAGATCAAATGAAACTTGACAAAGCATCCTTGTATGCTAAATATCTTAGAATTAAATATTTAGAAGAATTTGTCTTACAGGTCGGATATGATCCTACAAATGTCAAATCAGCAGAATAGTTAGTGAAGAAGAAAAATTAGGACATTGCAGCATTGAGAAAACAACTTAAATTTCCATCAAGTGAACATCCTCAAGCTAAGGAAAAAATACAAGGATAGAATGAGAAATATGATATGATGAATTTTAAATTTCAGTTGATCGCACAGACCGAAGAGATGGAGATTCAAATGGATAAACTTGTCCATGAAAAAGAAACATCAAAAACATAAGAAATTCCTTCAGTTATTGATATGGTCACTACAGTTGTGCCATCAAATCTAGAAGAAGAGTTGGCACCCAAAGAGCCAATAGCTACTACAGTGCCAGTGACATCATCTACAACATCAGCTACAGAGTCATCTGCTATAGAAACTCACCCTACAGATGAGGCCAGCAAACTAGTGAAAGCTATGGAAGAAATGTCACTTCAGACAAGTGAAATTAATAGATTTAACAAGATGGTTGAAAACCTTGAAAATAAAAAAAAAATTGGCTCAAATAAATGCCAAAACACATGAACAAAAGGCTATTAGACTAAATGAACAATTGAAGAAGTTACAGAAGGAATTAACCTTAAAGGAACAAATTTCATATGTGAAAAATCATTTATTGAACAAGATCATTGAAGCCATCAATGATGTGTGGCCCTCAATTCAAGTGATTTTTGAACAAAGAGATTTACTCAAAGCAGCATTAGAAGAAATTTAGAAGACTAAAGATGAGATTTACAACAACCCAAAACAAGCAATAGAATTAATCAAGTTTCTTAACAGCAAAAACAAGCAAGAGATAGAAGAAATTGAGATTACTGATAGGACTAAAACTATCCTTGAAATAAGGAAAGTCCACACCAAGAAGAACTTGATGAAACAGCTTAAGGAGAAGTGTGAGAATATGAACATCAGCATAACCAGGTTTATGGTCAAATTTAAGAATTTGAGGCAAAGAAGTTTGCCTAATATTTTTTTCATCAATGACAAATTAATGCCTCAGGAGGATTACAATAAAAATATCAGAGAATTTGCAAAGGAGCAAGTTGAAAAATCAGGTGGACAAGGCACTCCAACAGGAAGAGTCTTACTTAGAAATTTTGAGGATTTGTTTTACTTGCAGCATGAGATAAGACACTTGTTTTTCATTAAACCATTTTTTTCCAGGTATACATAAGCAGATGAGAATTTCAGAAAGCTCAGGAAGATCCAAATTCCAAATGAGGAATATTGGCAGTCATTAACAGATTTACCATAAAAGATAAAAGAGAAAATAGTTTGCTGAATTGCAGTCATAACATATTTTTATTACAACAGTAAACATATTTTATAGTGGTTGAAGAGTATCCAAGTTTAAAAGAGTATCAGGGATTAAAGAGAATTGGTGAAAGAGTATAAGATAAGCAGATCAAATTTCAAAACCAACTTGAAATATCTAAAGCCAGCAAGAAGGACGCCAAAGCAGCCAACCACACCTCATCCATAATCAGTTATTGTTTTATTTGGATAGATAGGACAACTTACTGATTTGTTAAGCATCTATCTCTATTTTTTTGTAAAGATATTTTTATTTTCCTTAGATAATTCCTAGAAGAATTCTAGGATATTTTGTAAAAAAATTATGTATAAATACTTCACTCTTTGAAGTATTATGGTGGAATAAATTGCTGAAGATTTATATAGTCATTTTTTATTGGACTCGAAGGCTTTTTGTGTTTCAAATATTGAGTAGTGGACTGGATTGGATCAATTGGCATCATATTTTAGGATTCATGTCATGAGATATTGAAGTGAAGTATTTCCTTCTTGTCATTGTTTATCTTTCTTTGTTATATGCATCCATAATGTTTTCCAAATTTGAATGAATAAACAAGAGTATTACTTTAGGATTTGTTAAAAGAACCTTGTCTTTACTGTTTATCATTTCTATGTTTTCTTTTGATTTCCAGAGTAGAGAACCCTTAATTTCTCCCTCTTTCGTTTGACCTCTGCCTCCTACTTCCTTTTTCTGGATCAAAGAACCCTTCATGTCTCTTTATCCTGATCAATTCACCTCACCGAACAACCTTCCAAGATCTTCATGGGTTATCTATCTTGCCCTAAAAAATTTTGACTTCTTGACTTTTATCCTAGCTCGGTCTGCTTGATTTTTGACTCCTCAGCCCAATGGACAAATATATTTCCCACTATCCATCTCATTAGGTGATTTTTCCCACCAAATCAATCAAACCAAAACTAAATTTCACAATCATAACTAGCCTAATATTTTATAAATCAAACAAAGTTAAATCCTATAGAGAGAGTCCTCTCTAAACCCTAAGAAGGATATATCTTAGAGTTTAAAATTTGGTATGTGGTTACCTCTAGTGTTCTTAGACTTTAAACCAAATTCTCACAACTTTAGAATTACTAGATTGATAACAGATTCTAGCTATGGATTTGTCTCGGTGAATACCATAGAGGTTTCTTTATGTTAACGACCATGAGGTAAGGGTTTCATTCCCTTTTCTTTTTACTAATATTGTTTCTTTGTTTAATATGACTTTGAGCACCAATTCCCATTTAAATCCTTACTCTGTATTCTAGATTGAAAACTTTATTATGATTGTAGTCAATCCCCGTGAATGGTGGCAATGGATTTCTGGTTTCTAAGTAATTTTACTCTACGAACCCTTGGCCTTAATGGTAATATCTTTTTGGTATGTATGAGTCAGGTTTTAATTCAATTCTGAACTTGTTTTTTTTTTTTAATTTGATCAGTCCATGACCATGGTTTTCTACAACTTGCAAGGTTCTCTAGCGACGTTGGTTCGAGAGTTATCATGGTGCCCCAAACCTTTTGTCCCAGTCTACCCCTCAAGGTTAAATCAGGTGTTCTCTACTTCTATTCCCTTTTGGCTCGGCCTTGAATCTCTATAGTGCACCAATGAATTTTATATTGCTCCTTTCTTATGTTTCTATAGAGTCTTCCTGTGCACACAAGGGTAGGCAAGGGATTGAATCGGCTAAGGCTTTACCAAGGTAAGCATCCCTTTGTTTTTGTTGTTACTGCCATGTTATTTGCATTGCCCCCCTATTCCTTTGCACAGTGGAGTTTTAATTCAGTCTGTTGTTTCTTTTTATAGGTACTTACCTAAAATTCTTCTCCATTTGTGTGAAGAATTGAGGGTTTAAACAATCTACTAACCTATGGTCCCTTCTGTCAAGGTTGGTGTCTTGTTTCTATGGCCAACCCTAGAGATAGCCATTCTTCTGGTGAATTTGATTTCATAGGTCTAAGAGTTGAACTATTAGTTCGAGGGTCTCATTTCTAATTGGAAGAATGATAGGAGGTTCTGGTTGTCAAAGCAAAGGCCTAGAACCATTTAACCCTTTCAAGGCATATGTAATTTTGTATGTAAAAAAATTCAAATTTATATATATATATACAATGATAGTGTATTTCCATGTTATCAGTTGTATATTGCTTGAATTTTTCAAGTGTAAAAAATGTGCATCCCTTTGTTCTCTATTGGTACTGGTTAATTTAAAGACAATGTTAGTTGTGCATTTAATTCTATGCAAAAGAGTAAATTCACCTATGATTTACCTGTCTCTCACTTTTATGTGTTACTTCCCACAAGGCTACTCTGCATGGAACAATTTACTGCCAACTTATGGCATTGTATTTGCACATAGAATTTTGATAGCTCTTTAGCATTGAAAGTGTCCCATTTTCCCTTTTCTTATACGATATATGTCTGCAGAGAAATGATATACTCTTTTTTTCATTTTTAAGTTTTAAATGCAACTTTTTTTTAGAATATCGATATAAAATGGATGCATTGGTCACTGCTTTATTTCTCTACATTGTGTATTTTTACTTGACTTCTACAGTGGTTTGGTATATTATTTCCCTTTCTTAATGTGTTACTGTGTTTAATTCAATAATAATTTCCTAGTATAAACCCTCAAATAGGCCCTACCGCAAGGTTTATCATATAGGTCTTGAACTTGTTTATATTAGCCACTGATATTTTTGATACTCACCATATGCATGAAATATTTTCAGATGATACTTCACTACTTCTTCCTAAACTCATTGTTCTCCCAACTTGTTTTCCTTGCAAGGAAAAGAAACTTGTGATCTCATTTTTCGCTAGTGGAATTGGAACAAGGCGCTACCTTACTTAGTAGAATAAGACTCAATCAGAACAAAAATCTGCTCGAATAAGTACACTTCATTTGCATTAATTTACTTAATTTGATGACTTTGTAATGGACTCCTTGTAATGATAATAGGATACTTTTCACAATTACATTACTGTAATGAAATCACATCATCACTTCCTATGTATGCCATAATTAATAATCATTATCAATAGTAGGTAACACACACTAAGGTAAACCCATAAGAGAGTTTTAACCAGGCTAACATACTATCCATACCCACTTATTAACATTCCTAAATTCATCATAACTTCATGTCAATTCATTACTATTAAATTCCACTACTTGTAACTAACAATTTCACAGTACTAAATCTTCATCAATATAACAGACATAGAATAAATACTGAAATTCTATGGAAGAATCATACTAAGTGGAAAAGATAAATTTTCCTCCCATACACAAGCTTCTTCCTCTAATCTCTCCCTCGTGCAGAGACCTCCACACACCAGAACTAAAAGCCTCTTGTTATCCTAGTGAAGGAACTTTTATGCCTACTTTTCCCCAGCAGTGTTTTCATAACAATGTTCCATTATTCTGGGTTGTTGATCCCCATAGTCTAGGTATTTTTTTTTCACAAAAGTATAGCTTTTCTTCTCTAAATCTCGCTTTTTCCACAATTTCTCTTTTCCTACCCCTTCCCAGTGCAGTTTCCTCATCACTGGGTTTTATTAAATAATTTTATCCAATCTAAATTTAAATATTTTCTTACTCCCCAAGGGTTTTTGTTTTTTGGGGAGATTTGGGAAAGTGTAAAAATTCCATCCTATCCACATGGATTAGAATTCAGAATCTATTTATACTCTGTATTTTCTAGATCAGTATGTAAATTTTCTCAATATTATTCAAATAAATTAATCCGTACAACATCATAAATGTTTCTTAGGTCCAACATAGTAAGTTTTCCTTCCGACAATTAATTTAAAATCTAAAACATCATGAATTGAAAATATGGGATGTTACATAGTCCCCCTCTAGAAAAAAAACACCATCCTCAGTGTTAGTATATAGCCATTCATTCCTTGAATAGCATTGGATAAGTTTCTTTCATGCTATCCTCTCACTCCCATGTGGCATCCTAAGGTATAAATTTCTTCCACTACACCTTCAACCAAGCAATTGTTCTATTCTAGAGCATGGTTTCTTCCCATCCCAGGATACGAAGTGGTTCTAGAATAAATTCCCCTTCAAGTTCCACCTGCATCAAATTCTAGTCAACCACATGAGAAGGAGCATGAAAATATTTCTGTAATAATGATATATGAAAAACAATATCTATTTTAATATGACTAGGTAGAGCCAATTGATACACCACTATACCCACTCAATCCAAAACCTCAAAGGGCCCAAAAAATTGGGCGCCAACTTGGCACAACTGCACGTATTGAGGGTACTATTTTTTGGTTTAACCCTCACATTGACATGATCTCCAACCTTAAATTATTTATGTGTTATTCTTTTTTCTGCATAACTCTTTTTTCGATCTTGGGTTGTCTTGATGTTTTTCTGAATTTTCCATATTATTTGCTCCATGTCATATAATGCCTCTGGTGCAAGGACCATTTTATCCTCTGGTTGACTCTAGATAAGTGTGGTATGACATTTTTTTCCATATAAAGCATCTTTATAGAGGCTTGATAGCTGTTATTATATGAAATTTCTGCCAAGTACAGAAAATCCCCCCACTTTGTGGGCCTATCAATTATATACATGTGAAGCATCTCTTCCAATATTTATTTTGTTCTTTCGATCTGTCCACCTATCCGAGGATGATATGTTGTGCTAAATTTCAGTTTTTCCACTTTCCTCAATACAAATTTTTCTAGAATTTTGAGGTGAACTTTGCGTCTCTATCAAAGATCATCATTTGGTATCCCATGAATCCTGAAGATTTCCTTCATGAAAACATTGGCCACCTAAGATCTCTAAAAGGTATATTGCATAGGAATAAAATGTGCAGATTTGGTTAGTGTCTCCACCACCACCATAATGTAATCATCTTGTTATTTACTTCGTGGTAAACGTATTATACAATCCATGGATATCACTTCCCACTTCCATTCAATAATTGGAAGTGTTTTTAGCAATCATGTAGGGTGTTTATGGTCGACTTATACTTGTTAGCACTTGAAGAATATTTCCAAATAATTTGTTATATCCTTCTTCATTCATGGCCAGAACTAGTTTTTCTACAATGTTGTCACCATATTTTGATAGCTTGGATGGCCTGAGTAAGGTATTTTATGGTTTTCATCCTTTATCATTTCTTCCAAAATAAGTATATTGGGAATGTATAGCCTCTACTAATACATGATTAGTCCTTTATAGTTTATTTCATACCCCTGAATCTCTTTCTGTTGTATTTTCAGTTGGAGTTCTTGATACCAGGGGTCCTGTGACAGGGCCTCCTGAACCTCCTCCTTGAAATATACCTTTACACTACTAGCCATGTTTGATAAGACAGGATGGGAGTGTCTACTTTAGGCATCTACAATTTTGTTTTCTTTTCCCTTGATGTGTTTTATTTCCATTTCAAATTAACTAAGGAAAGGTAACCATATAGCTTGTCTTGCATCTAAATATGGCTAGCTAAAGAATTATTTCAAGCTAATGTAGTCAGTCATTAATACAAAAATTTTACCCATCAAATATGCCTCCACATCTTCAAAGAATGTATGACAACATCTAACTCTAAGTCATAAACTACATAGTTTTGTTCAAGTTTTTTTAGTTTCTTAGATTCATAAGCTATCACAACATTATCTTACAAAAATGCACCTCCGAGTCCTTCTATATATACATCAGTGCAGGCAGTAAATTCATTGGCTAGATCTGCAATTTTTAGGATAGGGGTTGCGGTCAATTTATGTTTCAGCTTATCAAAGCTTTCCTGACACTTGGTTGTCCATTAAAATTTTACCCCCTTTTTTGAAGGGAGGTAATGGGGTAAGCTAATGTGGAAAAACCTTCGAAAAATGTGTGGTAATACCCTAAAATCCCCATTAATGAATGGATTGATGATAAATCATTGGGTACCAGTCAATTTAAAATTGCTTGCACCTTTTCTGGGTCTACTTCCAACCTCTCCTTTGAGATAATATGCCCCAAGTATTGAATAATTGGCTTAAAAAACTCACACTTGCTAATTTTTGTAGACAAGTTGTGTTCCTTTAGAGTTTGTAGTACAAGCTTGTGATGTTATTGGTGTTCTTATTAATTCTTAGAATACACCAGGATGTCATCTATGAAAACTAGCACAAATTTATCGAGATATTTTTGCAGGACACTATTCATGAGGCACATGAAGGCAGTGAGGGAATTAGTGAGATAGAAAGGAATACAACGAACTCGTAATTCTCATATCGGGTCTTGAAAGTCGTCTGATGAATATCTTCATATTTTAGGCAAAGTTGGTGATAACATGTTCGTAGATCAATTTTTGAAAAGTTGGTAGCTCCCATCACTTGGTCAAACACATCATCAATTCATGGTAGGGGATATCGGTTTTTGATAGTTAAGTTATTCAACTACCTATAGTCAATACACATACTAAGGGTACCATCTTTTTCCATGACAGATAGCACTGGGGCTCCCCACAGGGACACACTTGGTTTGATATAACCTTTGTGTTGGGGCCCTTGTTTTGAAAACTTATTTTGAATATTTTGAATTTTGAATAAAGGACAGATTTTGGGTTGCGGGATGAAGACACATGGCAGTCGTAACCAAGTCGCAACTACAGAAAGAAGTGGAGCTACCGAAGTTGCGAGGGAACATGTACATAGCTGAAGAAAGCAGATGCATGAGTACAGACGAAGAGAATACATAGCAGAAGAGAAAAAGCAGAACACACAGACAACAAGAGAGAAGCCGGAAGAAGCTAAAGAAGAACGCAAAGAGGAACTAACAGTTGCGATAGCGGGTGAATAAATAGTAGTCACCCGGCCAAAAGAGAGGAGGATGCGACAGGAGAAGGAATGTAGAGTGACTGAAGGAGATCGGGCATGATATCTCTGTAGTTCCTAGGTTTCTCTATTTACCTTTCTTTTCTACAAGGCATCTGTATCAGACTTGTAAGCTCTCCTTGTGGAAGCTATGTAACTATGGATTGGGCTAAAGATATCAATACAATTTCAGGTTGCTGTCCTATTATGTGATTTATATGCATGCATGATGGTTCTAATGATTTAAAATTTTACTTGCTTAATACATGTTCACTCTCCGAATGTTCTTGCATACATATGATGTTAATGCACTCCATTCTATGTTAATCATGATTTGTGGATCCTTTCCCTGCTATCGATCTATTCCCCTCCTGCATGTGGTTGCGGCACGCCTCGGGTGAGACTCTCTGCTCCCCGGAGTAGGGTGACAATGTTGGCGTGGTTCTAGACTATAGCGGATTCCTTTGTTGGCCCCAACCCCTGAACCTGGGTCTTGCCTGTGAGACCTGATTCTTCACCAACAAATGGTTCTGTTACCAGGACCTTCATGTTATGAGGGGAATTAGATCATGGTGTCGAGGATATTCGAAGGTGAAATACGGATATGGTGGGATAACCATCTGGACCATTTCATTGCTCAGCAAGCGGAGTTGACGAATCGAAAGGAAAACATGCTCAAGGATCTCGTCCTTTTCTCATATTTCACTAGTGATACGTACGAGACCCTCTGGGGAAAATTCCATAGTGACCTCTATAATTGGTTGCGGAGGTTACAGATGAAGGTGCCTAGGGATAGCTCGCGGAAGATAAACTGAAAGTGGGTGCACGGGGATCTGGTGGCTCTGCATCGGTTGGACACTGAATTGACCCGCGCGGTGGATTTTTGGGTAGAGACCACTTTGGACGGATATATTGTGGAGTTTGCGGCAGAGTGCTACCAATCCTTCTCGAAGGCTGAAGCTATCTTCTGTTCTGGGTTAAGAGGGAAGTTGCTTAAGGATATTTTGTTGTGGATTAAGGCCCTGATGGTGGACGAAGGGCTGATGGAATTTCAAAAGTCGAGCATGGACGCATAAACCCCCAGTGCTGGGGGAAGGGATGAAGGGACAGATGCTATGTGAAGTGTGAAGAGGGGAGTGGGGGATGGATGCTGAGGTCGCAAGGAGGTTGAGGGAGCGACGTGCACATCGACGGGTGCAGATCTCCGACAAGTGGTAAGAAAGGGTGATGCGGGAGTTAAGACGATGGGAAAATGACCGGAAGAATAAAGAGGAGGCACCTCAGAGGATAGGAATTATGGGCACTCAGGCGGATACCCTGGAAAGGGAAGGGACCGTTGTGGGAGTACGGTGGGTGCATGGGAGCCTGGCCAAGAGAAAAGGGGATACGACGACTGACGAAGACGATGCAAGTGTGCAGCCCGAAGGAAGTTCCGATGGTGAATGGTACGTCGTGATGCAGCAATTGTTTCAAGAGCAGATGGCATTCATCTCTCCATGCAGCCCTACTTCCAAAAATTTTCATGGAAAGGATCCCTACCTTCCCCTGGTACTCTATCAACATGTAAGTAATATTTTCGTTAAGTTACAAGCATTGAGTCAATTGCACAGCAGTTTATTGTCGGCAGCGACATACGTTAAAAACAGCGTCACTAGCAGTACTGAATTTCCCAGCAGTACAGTCACGCAACCAGGACCCAGAGGGTTTATCCTGGTTACCCCCTCGCAAGTCAATATGGCTGGGTCATTCACCCAGTATCCAGAATTCTCTGGCCGAAGAAATGATGATGTAGAGAAACACTGGTATCTCTGTAAAGCTATATGGAGAGCTCGATAGATGCCAGACACATGGAAGCTAATAGAGTTCCAAACCACGCTTAGAGGGAGGTCCCTGCGATGGTTTATCAAATGGTTCGAGGCCCACCCAAATCCAGCAATCGCGAACATAAAGCGGGATTTTGTCCGCAAATTTAAACTTCCCTAGATGGACCAGTAGGGTTTGTTCGAGCTCTGGGAGATTAAGCAGAAATAAGGAGAGACTGCATGGGATCTGATGCGATGATTCAAGGACGCGATCGGGAAACTCAGCTACCCGATCGATCTAAACCATCAGAGGGACTGGTTCATCAAGGCTCTGCTTCCCTTGACGCGAACCCCCCTCACCCAGTAAAAGATTGAAAACTTGTAGGATGCTTTGAAACAGGCCATGAAGATAGAGGCCATGGCGGGCTACCGTCAGGAATATCGGGGAGGGCTGGCCCCGCAGGATCCTTCCTTGGTGGGACTGTAGCATCAGATCGCTAGTCTGACTGAAAATCTCAAGGAAATGTAGCCTATAAGACTAGCTAGGCCGAACGTTTGGTGCACTCACTGCCTGGTTGAAAGCCACGTCGCAACTGAATGTCCTCGGCTGCGTGGAATGGGTGTGGTACCCTATGTCGTGGCAATCCAGGGGGGTCCACCCACGGGGGGTGGCGCGGCGCTGAATCTGCAGGGGGTATACCAGCCGCAACAGCCTTATGCGAGGTTCCCGTCTCAACCAAACCCCACCGCCACGAAGTACTGCAAGATTTTCCGGACAATGGGGCATCCACCTCAGATGTGCCCGATACTATAGAAGTAGTCTAGCATCCCAAACAATGTATACTGTGATTTTTGTGCTTCCATGACTCACAACACCGAGTAGTACAGAGCTCTTGACGCACTCGCGGACTGGTTGGACCGTCCTTCCTATAGGGTGAACGAGGCTTCCAGGGGCAGAGGCAGTGGTATCCGCGGAGGCCGCACAGGGGGATGTCGTCCGGTGAAATGTTACAACTGTGACCAGGAGGGTCACGTGGCTTGGGAATGTCCGCTTCCCCGACGTCCTTGGTGTTCCCAGTGCTGTGTGAACACCCATGCAACAAAGGACTGTCTAGAACTCATCAATAAGTGGGAGGAATGGGCACGGCAGAGGGGCAAGAATTTGGTAAAATCCGAGTCGTGAGGAATCGCGACTCCGGCCATGCAAAAGGTAGAGATTGTCACGCAGGGCGACAAGAAGACGGGGAAGGACGCTCATGGAAAGGAGCCAGTCTGGGCTATTCGGCCTGCCTCCTCGAAGCAATTGATCCGGCCGGACACGCAGAAGAGGTACTTCCAGGAGGCGGTGGAGGCTTTTGCTGAGCTGAGGGAAAACGGGGGCCTTGAGGTACCCCCGACGACTGGCTCTGGAGAAGAGAGCGGTACGGGGACCTTGATTGAGGAATGGCTTCAGTTGTTGCTCAAGATTGTTGATAATGCCTCGATGCGGGACCAGCTCAAGCATACTCTGCAGGACGCACTACAGGGGAATACAGGGCTAGGGGAACCTGTGGACACAACACCCCAGTATGTGCAGTGGGTCAAGAGGAACAAGCGACGAACAGGAAAAGTGTTCCGGCTTAACACGCAGGTTGCAAGATTCCAAATCAACTATACCATGCTTGATTTAGGGTCTGACATCAACATCCTTCCACAGAAGACGTGGGAGGCTCTTGGATGGCCAGGGCTGACCTACTCGCCAATCCAAATCAGAATGGCAAACCAGTACTACATTTTGCTGATCGGCCGACTCGAAGGTGTCGAGGTCGACATTGCGGGGGTGAAGACTTACACAGATTTTTAGGTTATTGATATTATGGGAGACAAGGATCCTTACCCCGCCCTGCTATGCATCGATTGGGATTTTGAGAATTACGCCATCATCGATCTCAAAAAGGAGCTGATGATCTTCGAGGATGGAGAGGTCCGAGTCACTCAACCCCTTGACTCATATCAAGGCCCGCAATATACCAAAACCGTGGACAACTGGGAGGATG
Source organism: Pinus albicaulis (assembly GCA_034641835.2). NCBI lineage: Eukaryota > Viridiplantae > Streptophyta > Pinopsida > Pinales > Pinaceae > Pinus > Pinus albicaulis. The sequence goes on along the minus strand of CM076572.1, from coordinate 1,070,774,261 downwards.
CTCAGATGATGGACCACCTTTATCCGATGACTGCCGAGAAGCGGGAGGACTATATCAACCCGACCACAACCGGCTCCGTCAGCTGGCGCAGTGTCCAGAGCTCAGAGCTGGGCTCGGAACTTGCTTGGGAAGATTGGCAGCAGGGTGGGTACGAGACCAGTACGTGGAGATGTGCAGCCATTTCCCAAGTCCATTGGATTGGGGCTGATTTCAGAAAATACCCCACCCTGTCGAACATGCTGGCTTTCAATACCTTTATTTCCAAGGTGGAGGACATGGTACCAGAAGGAAGCAGGATACCACTTTTGTACGTCGTACTATATTCCACATCGGCGAGGTGGTGGAGGAACCACCGCAACACCCTGTCGTGGTGGAGATGCATGGCGGAGGCTTTGCCGGCATGGTTCTAGACTATAGCAGATTCGTTTGTTGGCCCCAACCCGTGAACCTTGGTCTTGCCTGTGAGACCTAATTCTTCGCCAACACTTTGTTTAACAGTTCTTTCAATTCTATCTTTAACTCTAATAATTCCAATGTACTCATTCTATAGGGGGCGCTGGACACTAGGGTAGCTTGTGACACCAACTCAATAGAGAAATATATATCTCTACGAGGGGATAACTAAGGAATTTCCTTCAGAAACACATCTCGAAAGTATCTTATTACTGTCAGATTTTATAAAGTAGAGTGTTTTGGGTGTTGTTATAATTCTTCCACATGAGCCAGGTAAACTTGAAATCCTTTCCTTGTTTGTAATTTTAGTTGTAGCACAGAGATTTTTCATAAAAACACAAGTTTTTTTTTCATCTTATTACAATATATTGTCCCTGCACCTTGGTGCAATTCACTGTCTTTTCTAAGTAGTTTATAATATCATTTTGTTGTTCCAACCAATCCATGCTGATCAATATGGCATATTTTCCCAAGGGAAGGATATTTAAGTTCAGGTCTGTTGAATACCCATTCAAGTTTATAGGGAATTTTTTTAATTTATGTATTACCTTCCACTTTGTTCCTCTAGCTAACTGCACCAGCTAAGAGTTCTGAATTTTTTTGGTCTACAATTTACACCTTTCCACTATTTGTGGGCTAATATACCTTAAGGTAGCTCCAAGATCAATTCAAACATATATAGATTTATTGGTAATAATAAATTCAATTTCAATCATTGTTGGTTTATGTTAAGCATGGCGATATTCCATTGTTGCACTTATTCATGGACTGCTTCTAGTGACGTCATTCACTGTGGTTGCCTCATGCACTATTTGGATGTTCTGAATGGCGCTAGGTTCTGTGGAAAATATCACAGCAGGTGAGGTTCTCCACACCCCCAACATTTCAATGGCTCCTTTTCCTTCCCCCCTCCATCACTCTTGCTGTTCACCTCCATGGGCTTAGAACCTCTATGTGATTGCATTGGCTGACTTTCTCCACCTTTGTTAAATTCATTCCTCTAGTGATCCCTAACGAAATTATTTATATAGGCTCGTTACTGTCATTTTGTGCTTATTCCAGGTTTTCATTTTTCTTTATTCTGTCATGTTTTAAGGTTATCATTCCAACTCTTGAATTTTTGATAGCATAACCAAGCCTTTATGATTTCCTCAAACATCATCTTTGGGTTTTCAAACTCAATTCTTTCTTTATATACTTTTGGCAAATAGTTTAGAAACCTTTGTACTTTCACTTTTTCTTCTCTTATGTATGGCACATAGTGAATTATGTTATAGAATTTTGTCGCAAATTCGTATATGGTGAGTTGTCCCAATATTAGCTGATGGAACTCTTTGTCATGGTCATCATAATACATTTCACTAAGGTATCATGATTTGAACTTCTGCTGGAATTCCTCTTAGGAGATTCTATTCTCATCAAGCAAGTGTATGATTTTGGTCTCGTCCCATGAGAGGGTAGCTTTATCCTGTAATTTGTAAACAACTTGTTGGGCTTTCAGTTTACTTCCATAGTCGTACACCTAAAAATATTTAACCATATTCAGGAGCCATGCTTCCACATCCTCCTCCCTTTCACCATCAAAGGTAGGGGGTTTTATCCTGCAAAAATCTCCCTGCAATTCCTTCTTCTTTTTCTTAGACTTGGATTCTAATTTTCATGACTCTTTGTCACTCTGAGACTTCTCTGATTTTTTTCGGGCCTCTTTTCCTTTTAGTTTTTCCTGGCCACCCTCTTGGTGACTGGATCTAGAAGTTAACTCCCTTATCAATTGATTTTTATCATTGCTAGCTTGCACTTGTCGCTCATTACTAGTTCTTAACTGAACTAGTTCCTACTGCAAACTCCTAATTATTCACAAAATCTAGAAATTTGGATTTGGAGGAGTGCCTCCCTCCCCCAGTTCCAAATACAAATCTTCCCTGTCTGACATGATGGGTTTTGTACTATATTTTTGTACCTTATATTTGATGCAAACCAATCATTTGAATCATAATTCCAAAAATAACATATTTTTGTACAAAAATATATATAACAATAAATTTTTAACTTATAGGTAGTATAACGTTTTTTCAATCGTAGGTGGTCCGTACTAGGTTGAGTGTTTAGCTTAGGATCTGATACCACTTGTCACATACCCACAAAAAAAAAAAAAAAAAAATTCTCTTAGTTCCCATTTTTCTCACTAGTTCTGGGGAACCTTTGGCGTTATGCAGCCCATCTGGCTATGATATTCTAGGGAACACTTTTATCTCTCCTTTTTTCCACATCCTACAATTTGGTTCCTAGTGAGTACTTCATGAATTTCCTTCTTTTCAAATTCTTTACACTCTTAACCAAGCCCTAGGTGTGTTTATGTATTTGGACCATAACTAGACCTCTATGAAACATTAATATTTTTGAAGGGTCATTAGGCTAAGGTCTCCCCTTTTTATATTATATGGAACCTTCAAAGGGTTAAAAGGATAAACTGCATTGTAATGATTTTGATGATTGTTTCATGTGGGAATTATTGGTTATGAATTTTTGTTCATTTGGAGCCTATGCTTAACTATAACATATGTGCTGAATTCCCTATGCATTCTCATAAACTCTAACTTAGAGTTACGATAGACGCTCCACATGGGCATCACCTTAGACTCCAATACTTGAGTGACATATGGAATTTCCATGTGATGCCTTGCACCCTTCATGTGGGTTTCACTGGTCTCGAGATGGGTCATGTGGATGGTGGAGATCAATTCGTAATGGATATATGGTGCATGCACCATTCTTCAAACCCTAAGATATTTTCATTCACTTATTTTCTCATTTCTCCATTGTCACACTATGTATTTTGGAAGGATATGGTTTTGGTTTTCCTTGGCCCGCTCATGGTATTATCACTCCAACCTACTCTTGTTGGTTAGACGAGACAATGTTCCATCAATTATTTTATTTTCATTGCTAACATGTGCCACAAACTTCCCTCCTAGAGGCCAGAGTAAGTTATTCACAGGTAAATCCTCTGTTGTCACAATTCATATTTCCCATTTTCATTTATGTATTATGAAAATTAATGTTAACACTGACTTTTTTTTAACTAACTCTATGTTGGTTGATTAGTTACAGGTTATTGAGAGGATGGGCCAACTATGGCTGAGGGTTATGCCCTTCAAACTGATATTCTCACGTTAACCTCATCAGTCTAGTGGATTTTGGCTAGGGGTTTATCTTAGTGAATACCATAGAGGTTTCTTTCTGTTAATGCCCATGAGGTAAGTGTTTCCTACCCTTTTCTATTTACTAATGTCATTTCTTCATTTAATATGACTTTGAGAACCAATCCCCATTTAAATCCTTACTCCATCTTCTGGATCGAAGAGTTTATTATGATTGTAGTCAATCCCTGTGAATGGTGGCAATGGATCTATGGGTTCTAAGTAATTATACTCACAAACCCTCACCCTTAATGGTAATCTCCTTTTGGTATGTCTAATTCAGGTTTTAATTCAATTATGCACTTGTTTCTTTTTGCTATTCCATCGAGCCTTAACTTTGGTTACCTGAAACTTGCAGGGTTCTCCAACGAGGTTGGTTCAAGAGTGATCATGGTGATCCAAACATTTTGTGCCATTATTTCCCTCGAGTTAAAATTGGGTTTTCTCTTCTTATATTCCATTTTTTCTTGGCCTTGAATATTTAAAGTGTACTAATGAATTTTATAATGTCTCTTTCTTATGTTTCTAAAGAGTCTTCCTATGCACGCAGGGGTAGGCAAGGGATCGAATCGACTGGGGCTTTACCAAGGTAAGCGTCCCTTTGTTGTTTTTGTTTTTTCTCATTTTATTTGCATTTCCCCTTTGTTCCTTTGCACAATAGAGTTTTAATTTAGGTTATTGTTTCTCTCTACAGGTGCTTACCTAACCTTCCTCTCCATTTACGCCAAGAATTTAGGGTTTCAGCAATCTACTAAACTATGGTCCCTTCCATCCAAGTTAGTCTCATGTTTCTATGGCAAGCCCTAGAGATATCCATTACTTTGGTGAATTTAATTTCATAGGTATGAGCATAAAACTATTAGTTCAAGGGTTTCATTTCTAATTTATAGGTTGAAAGGAGGGTCTCGTTGTTAACTCCCAGGCCTGTAATTTTTCAAACCTTTTGAGGGAGATGTAATTTTTTATGTCAACGAATTTAAATTTCTATATATATTCAATGGTAGCATATTTATCTATTCTCAATTTTATATTGCTCTAATTTCTCTATTGGTAATGTTTAATTTAATTAAAATTTTGGTTGTGCATGTAATTATATGTAAAAGAGAAAATTCAGGTATGATTTAACTATGTCTATAATTTTTATGAGTTTCTTCCCACAAGGCTATTATGCATGGCACATTATACTTCCAGCTTATGGCATTGTATTTGCACACAGAATTTTGATAGCGCTTTAGCACTGAAAATGTCCCAATTTCTCTTTTCTCATATGATATATGTCTGCAGAGAATTGATATATTATTTTTTCAGTTTTAAGTTTGATATGAAACTTTCTTATAGAATATTGATATAAAATGGATGTGTTTGTTACTTCTTTATGTCTCTGCATTTTGTATTTTTATTCAAATTCTACAACAGTTTGGTATATTATCTCCCTTACTTATTGTGTTGCTATGTTCAATTCAACAATCATTTACCACTATCATCCTCAAATAGGCTCTACTACAAGGTTTATCCTATAGGTTATGAACATGTTTATATTAGCCACTGACCTTTCTGATACTCACCATATGCATGAAATATTTTCGTATTGTTAGTGTCAATATTGGTATACTTCCACTAGGGATCAAAACACATTTGCATGTGCATCTTAGGTGTCCCATAATGAATAAATGTTTTATCATTCCATTAGGTCATGACATAAAATTTCTCCATTGGTGGTTATCCTTGTCAAAAAAAAAAATTCTCCCTCCAAGATTCATATTTTTGACTCATTCCCATGTTCCTTTGAGCATAAAAGCATATGAAAATGATTTTTTTTCACTTGAAATTTTTTAAGTCAAAATCTCATTCAAATTTAGGTCAAAAAAGCAGTTTCATTAGGCCATTAGGGTTTGGATTTTTCAAGGTCCTCCCCTTCATTCCAATGAGGTGAACACACATATGAGAGGGATTGAAACAAGATCATCATGATGGTTTCATTTTACTTTAAAGGTTGTAGTTTCAGTTTCAGGACTTTTTATCAAAATGTCATTTTGATAAAAAGTCACTTATGTAATTTATTTTATTTTTTCAAATGTAATTTTATGCTACTATATGTAATATTTTAATCCCAATCTGTCAAAGTGAGCATGTAAAGCCTTAATGAGAAAATTAAAAGCCAACTCCATGACTTCACCAACCGGCAATGAAAAAATTTCAAAGAGTATCAGTGATAAAAGGAAGAAGACAGTGGCATTGGTGGTGAGGAACAAATGCCAAGGAGAAATGAACATAAGGGAGGGAAAATAAACATGTTTGAACCCATCACCACAATGGAACTCATGTCCTTTCCTCTCACTGTTTCTTTCTTTAAACATGTGGGCCACTTTGAGTTATGTGAGAGAGTACAATAAGTCCAAAATCACCAGGAGTTAACAATATTATTCATCATCAATCTACATGACAAGGAGGTCAATATTGTTGGGGTTACCTTTGAGATGTCCACCAATTCCATTGCAGCTACTAAAGGGATACCTAATGTGGGAGAGAGGTGGTTAAACAAGCAAACCTGGTTATGATTTATTTTCCTTTTTTCTCATATTCTTGACCGGTATGTGCCCATGATGAGGATAATAATGAATTATTTCACTTGTGAGGGGATTTTTTCTCGACTTTACTCATACCATATCCATCTCCACATGCATTTCACTAGAGTTAGAATGCTACACATACCATACTATCTTTTCTGCAGCATTGACAAGATGGCATATATTGTGCAAAAGAGGGATTACAATCACCAAATGCAGAGCCTATTTCATCATTCACTCATCAAAATGGTGGTCATGCATCAGCTTTAGCAGAAGAACATTCCATGGGATGAATTCATGGCAAATGATGTTTTCACCACCCCACCTATTCATCATGAGAAGGATATTCCTTCATCATCTCATCCTCCCATATCCCCTTCTCCATCACATCCTACTACTCATACATCACCATCCACTCATAGTCATTCACCTTATGTTGATCCTTCTGCATCACCTTTCTACAACCTTTCACCATCACATCATGATACTGGAGCATAAAGCAGTGAAAGGGACATTGGGGAAGCTGGCACTAAATTGAATGATATTGAGCCATTTTCCTTGACATATCAGAGATTCCATAGGAATGTGTTTGCTTCACATGGTGTGAAAGGGGCCATGCCTTCTTCATCAACAAAACAGGTAGACAATGGTATGGAAAAGGCTATAGAGCCCATCATTATTGAGGAGAAGGACAAACATGGAACTGAGCAGGAGTTTCAGTTCAATGACCTTGATGATGAGGATGAGGTTAGATGAATCACCAATCCAATAATCAGAGGCAAGGATGCCAATATTAGTGAGCTTCAAGCTAATCTTGGTAGAGCAAGGAGTGTGATTAAATTTCTTGAACTAGAGAATCAACAGCTGAAAACAAAATAGACCATTAATAAGGTCAGGGAAATCAGAGCTCAGAGAGAGGTCAGAAAGGCAAAGACCTTGTTGGATCAGACCTTAGGAATTTTTTATGGCAGTGATGATGAGGAATATCATCTTCCTAGACAGAGAGCAAGGACCATTGGAATGAAGAGGGCTTTAGCTCGAGAAAGACAGAAAGAGGCAGAATTGGCAGAGAGGCTTACTATAAGTGAGGTGCTTTCCATAGATGTTTATGGAGACAAAGAGTCTTGGCTTGAGAGAACCAATTTTCATTTGGAGGTCCTATTAGGGAAGGAAAGGAAATACACTGACATTCAAAGGAATATGGTGAAACACTATTCCATGAGAAACAGGATTGCAAGGGCCAAGCTCAAACATGCTCATGTAAATATTTGGGCTTTGACCAAGTCAAAAGGGAAAGAGAAGCTGAATATTCTTATTGAGGTATCCCTCCAGGCCTCCAACCCTTGATCAAGAAAGAAAATTCCAATTTTGGCACTTTTGTGCAAATTTTGATGTTTAGGACAATTTATCATGGAGAAAATGTGCTAAATGCGTAGTGCCACTGGCGCTGCGCTCTTTTTTGGGAAATAAAAATGGAAAATGGTCATAATATTCATGTTCCTAGTGATGATTACATCAACCTCAGAAAGTTTCAGGATATTTGGAGGAAAAATGGTCCCTCAAAAAGGCCAAAAAACATTAAAAAAAAATAAAATAAAAATCATGTTTCCAGCCTCATTTTGTTGTTGACGTTGTGTGCTTAACAATTTTTGGAGAACAGGTTTTTGAAAAGGTAGATGGACACCATCTTGGAAAGTGAAAGAATTTATGGAAACTAGACTCAGAGACTTTTCCAGTGAGCTATTGTGGAGCTGATTTGGACAAGGGGAAGGCCTCCAAAAGTTTATTACAAAACAAATCAATTGTTTTGTCATGGCGCTGCGCATTTAGCAAGGAATTCACAGTTTTACCAGTTTACTCAAATTTTGAAATTTCACCTCTGATTTAATTTTAACTTGGGTAAATGAGAAGTTACCATTGTAATTATCATGTTTTACCTTTTACCTAATTTATATAGATTAGGTAAATCATTAGTTTGAAGTCAAATGTATCTGTTCTAAAATTTAGGAATGAGTCACTTTTCTCATCCTAGACATTAGCATTTAGTTCATTTTTTGGTGTAACAACTCCCTCACCTCATGGATTCGACCCCTGAGGATGAGAGGAAGTGGTTTTCAAGTCTATAAGGTGTAATTTTTTAGTCTTTGTAATGGTTGGGATCAGTTGAAGAGATTGTTTTTCTCAAGTATCATTCTGGCTTGGACATCAATGGAAAATTGCAACTATTTTCTTGGGATCCCTGTGGTACGAGTTTTAAACATTGTTTCTTCTCTCTGATTAATTTGTTAGAATGTATTGTTAATTAATAAACCATTTCACATCTTTAATATACTTTATTTCAATTTTGAAAGACAGAATTCACATTTAGTTATGCTCTGTTTTGGGAAATTAAGTATAATGTGTTCATTTTCTTTAGCTTAGGGAAAATTCATTTCATATGATTTCCTTATCTCCTCACCAGTATTTACATCTCATTTAATACTCTTTGAGTTTTTAAACATTTTACCTACCTTGCCCCATCAAGAAGACTGCAATTTCATCCTCTTGGCCCTGATTTATCCCCTGGACCTATTTCCGTTTCAGTGAGCCCAACCCTAAAATCAAAATCAAAACCCCTTGTTTTCCTTAGCTAGCCTAAAATACTTTCAATCCAACCCTCTTGGCTATGATTCTATCATGAGATCCCTCTCAGACTTGGTAGGGCTAGATAACGAATCCAAAGTTTGGTTTGAGGTTACCTCAGGATTGCCTATTTCAGCCTTAGGATCAATCCGAGTGATAACATGTATGATACAACACTACTTTTACCTAAAGTCATTTTTCCCCTAGTTGTTTCTCCTCGTGAGGATAGGAAACTCTCATCCCATTTTCCCCTAGTGGAACTGGAATAGGACGCTACCTTACCTAGTACAATAAGACTCAATCAAAACAAAATTCCTCTAGAATAAGAACCCATCATTTGCATCTGTTTACTTAATTTCAAGACTTTGTAATGGACTTCTTATAAAAATATTAGGCATTTTTTCACAATTATATTACTGTAATGAAATCACATCATCACTTCCTATGTATTCCATAATTAATAATCATTATCAATAGTAGGTAACACGCACTAAGACAAAAATGTAACATACTTTTAACCAGGATAACGTACAATCCATACCCACTTATTAACCTGCCTAAATCCATCATAACTTCTTGACAACTCATTACTATTCAATTCCGCTACTTGTAACTAATAATTAAAAAGTACTAATTCCTCATCAATATAACACATATAATAAATATTGAAATTGATGCAGGGGCATTAGACACTAGCCAGCAATGTAGGAGTTTTGTCCACATGTTGTGGCTAGGAGGGTTTGAAAACATTTGAATTGTTACAGCTAGGTGTCAATACCTTAGTTGATTGTATTATTTAGATTAGTTAGAGTTGTAGAAGTTGAATATTTAGTCCATCTGTCATGTTTTATTTTCGAATAATTTTAATTAGGCTCTTGAGTTACCATAATGGTCCTCACAGAGGAACCGAAAGGACATATGTTGATGTATATAAATGTAATCCGTCAGATGTATGGGAGGGAGAGCAAGAGGATGAGAGATTCCTGCAATAAATCTGGGCATTGCTTCCAGTTAAATGAATTTCAATTTCTGTTGAGTATCTAACTATCTTGTGTCACTATTCGTGAAGAAATTGGTTTAACTGTGAAGTGATTGGACTCTGTATATATATATATTTTTGTTGAATTAACCTGCCGTATAGGTTCTGTATCCCTCGGTCCATTATTTCTCCTAAACTTAATTGGATAAACCCTGTTGGATTAACACCACCCGCAGGCGGGGTCTGTGCAGAGGAACCATGGTTGCGAACATTGTTTGAATGGTAAAATTCCCACTTTACAACAGGATATATTTGTTTGATATCAGAACCCTGACCTGAAGAAACGAATTAAAAGGATAGCTCAAACCCACGTGAACCCTGATTAAGCACTGTTCCAAAACCACAAGCAGAATTGTGGAAGTGGGTTGCCCATATCACACTGCTTTTGGTGAATAAGCGATATTTCCTGAGGGGGGGAGTGATTCCATAGAGGAATCGACACGTGGCGAAGTGGACCTGCGCAAAACCGCCTTTCCGTATTCTCATCGCACGTTAAAGTTAGTACGAGGACGCCGAGCGATATTGTCGAGAGCCGTCGATCTGGCGCAGAGTCATCGGACGGTGGCTGCACAACAAAGGTACATGAAATTTAACCTAAGGTACGAGCGTTTGATTGGGTGATTGTACATAGAGATGGGCCCAGAGCGAAGGCTCTATTATAAAGTTTTATTTCCAAAGTGTGGAGTATTAATATAAGGTTTGAAGGTTTAACATTGGTTATAGTATGCGAGGGAAAATATATATATATATATATATATATATATATATATATATATATATATATATATATATATATATATATATATTGCCACCGAAATATGTACGGGAATATAATACTTAACATCCGAAGTCGCGATTAAATTTATTTGTCAAATTCAATTGAATTTGATAAATAAAATAAAGGGAAAATAAAGAGCCACGTGGGATAAAAAGAAAGGGGAAATGCTCACAGGCACGTCACGGTTGACCAGCTCGTGGGGTTGAATTTCAGCATTTGTTGGGGTGTTGTGAGTATCGGAGGCGTGTTCGATATTGTGCCTGGCGACATGTCAGGTTGGTAGAGGTGCTGGTAGAAGGAGGCCTATTTCCAACGCTGAGGTGTTGGGGTTGTTGCAGAGGGTCGAGGCCAGAATAGATGCCATGGAGCGAAGACATCCCAGAGATCTGGAAGACATCAGTGAACCTAAAACAGAAGAAGCTGAAGAAAATGTTGAGATTCCTCCTGAAATGAGGCTCCTTAGAACTGTTCTGGGGTATGCAGTTAAGCCAAGAATTGAAGTGTCGAGTTATGCAGGGGGATTGTTGTGTAACCAGCTCCAAAAATAGAAGAAAAGAGATATGAACGCCTTAGAAATAAGCCACTTCGAGGGGGCAACCTCCAATACATTACATAAATGAACAATTCTTGGATGATACAATTCACAAAACCTCCTTTCTATATATAGGAGTCCATGGGGCCATAATGTAATCCTTACACTAACAATAATAAGGAGCTATACTAGTGATATAGGGACCTAACATGCCCCTCTCCTTCAAAAAAGTGTTGTCCTCAACACTTGAGTAGCTCCGGGTGCTTCTGTATAAAATTCTCATCCTCCCATGTAGAATCTTCGGTGGGTAAGTTCTTCCACTTGATGAGATACTCTGAAATTGATCGATTCCGTAGCTGTCGAGTTCTTGTTTCCATGACCGCTTCAGGTTCCAATATGATTTTTCCTTCCTCATCAAGTTCTGGCAATATTGTTTGAATAGGAATATTTTCACCTATAACCTTCTTTAAGCATGAAACATGGAAAACTGGATGCACTCGTGAAGATGCAGGAAGCTCCAATTTGTATGCCATAGTACCAATATTTTGCAACACCTTGTAAGGACCATAGTACTTTGGCGATAATTTATTATCCTTCTTTTCTTGCTTGAGGGACATTTGTTTGTATGGTTGTAGCCGTAAAAATACCCAATCTCCTACATCAAAACTTCTCTCGCTACGATGTTGATCTGCCTGTTGTTTCATTCGATTTTGTGCCAAATTCGGGTTATCCTTTAAGAGTTGGAGAACTTCTTGCTGATGCTCGATGTGATCTTCCACTGCTTGAACCTTCGAATTTTCCCTTAAAGATGATGTGATGGATGGTGGATGATATCCATAAAGTGCCATAAATGGGGTCATTTTTGCTTCAGTATGGAAGGAAGTGTTATACCACCATTCAGTGAGAGGTAACCACTTGACCCATTGTGTTTGTTTATCAGATACAAAACAACGAAGATATCCTTCCAAACATTTATTTACTATATTAGTTTGACCATCAGATTGAGGATGATAAGATGAGCTATGAGCTAATTGAGTACCCAAACAAGAAAATAACTCCGTCCAAAAATTTCCAGTAAAAATGGGATCTCTGTCGCTCACAATAACCCTTGGGCTTCCATGTAACTTTTGAATT